>CP139505.1:39875814-40475814 GCA_021014915.2 Artemisia tridentata subsp. tridentata
AAAGGAGCTGTGAAGATAAGAAGAGCTTTCAAGTTTGCTAATTACATTGCAGACAAGGAGAGTTTCATTACTACTGTTGAGCAGGAATAGAAGAAGCCAGTTGATGGTTTTCAAATGTTTCAATTGTCAAAGAAGTTAAGGAACTTGAAGTATCACATGAGGAAGTTAAACTGGCAAAATGGGAATCTTTTTGAAAAAGTTGAGCAGCTTAGGGGAGATCTGAAGGAAATTCAACTAAAAATTGATAAAGACCCTTTTAACAAGAGTTTGAGAAACACTGAGGTGGCAGTTCTCCAAGAACATGTCTGCATTAGAGAATGAAAAGAAGCTGGTATATCAAAAAAGTAAAATCAAATGGTTAAGTTTTGGAGATAAGAATAACTCATTTTTCCATAAAACACTTAAGGGAAGATACCAAAGAAACAGAATCATGAGTGTTCAGGATATGGGGGTAATAGTTTTGGTGGTAAAGATGTAGCAGAGCAATTTGTTATACACTTTCAGAGTTTCCTTGGCCAAAGTCATGATGTTCAAGTAATTGAAGACCATGAATCTCTTTTTACTAACAAGATCACTGAGGCTGAAGCTTTAAATTTGATTAATGATGTGTCTAATAAGGAGATTAAAGAAGCATTATTTGATATTGGAGACAATAAAGCCCCTGGTCCTGATGGCTACTCATCTGTTTTCTTCAAAAAAAAAAGCATGGAAAGTTATTGGTGATGACTTCTGTTGTGCTGTTAAAGAGTTCTTCAGTTCTGGGAAAATGTTAAGTGAATTGAATTCAACTGTGATCTCTCTCATTCTAAAAATCAAAACCTTCAAAAGGTTGCTTATTATACGCCCATTACATGTTGCAATGTGGTTTATAAGTGTATAAGTAAGGTAATTACTAGCAGACTGAAAAAAGTTTTGGCAAAGCTGGTCAACATAAACCAAAGTGCATTTGTGGCTGGAAGACAGATCCAAGATAACATCCTATTGATTCAAGAACTATTGAAATTTGAAAGGTTATGACAAAAATGGAGGTCCTAAAAGAGTAGCTTTCAAGATTGATATACAAAAGGCCTATGACACTGTTAATTGGAGTTTCCTTGGATTCATTTTGGGTCAATTTGGTTTTCATCCTAGAATGATTCAATGGGTTATGAACTGTGTGAAGACTGCAAGCTTTACAATTAATGTTAATGGTGAGAATTGTTGGTATTTCAAAGGTGGAAGGGGCTTGAGACAAGGAGACCCAATGTCTCCTTATCTATTCACACTGGTTATGGAATGTTTTACATCGATGATGGAATGGAATGTTTTACATTGATGAAGGAAAGGAATGTGAGAAGGAATCCAAATTTCAAATATCACTTTGGTTGTAGAAGTATGAAGATAACACATGTTTGTTTTGTTGATGACTTGCTTGTTTTATGCCATAGGGATGTGGATTCAGTGCAAGTAATAAAGGATTCTATTGATGAATTTGGATCTTTTTCTGGGCTACTTCCTAACTTCAGTAAAATTACTGTGTTTTTTGGTAATATTGATGAGGATGAGCAGACTGCAATTATGACAGTTATGCCTTTTGAAAAAGGTAAATTGCCTGTGAAGTACCTTCGGGTTCCTTTGATTAATAAAAGACTTGGGATAAAGAATTGCAAGAACCTGTTGGATAGAGTAAGAAGCAGAGTAAGCAATTGGAAGAACAAATGTCTCTCTTATGCTGGTAGGTTACAACTTATAGCTTCCATACTGGAGTCTATTCAAGTCTACTGGTGCACTGTGTTTATGCTTCCTAGAGCTATAATTGATGAGATCAATAGTCTTCTTAAGGGTTTCTTATGGTGCAATGGAGAACTATCCAGGGGTAAGGCTAAAATTGCTTGGGCCAAAATTTGTAAACCTAAGTCTGAGGGTGGTCTGGGATTAAAGAACTTAGAAATATGGAATAAAGCTCTAATGGCAAAGCACATTTGGAATATTGCCTGCAAAAAAGATACACTATGGGTGAAATGGATATCCACAGTCAAGTTGAAAGGAAGAAGTTTATGGGAAGTTAATGCTGAGATGAATGATAGTTGGGGCTGGAAAAACCTAATGACAATAAGGAATGAGATTTCACAACATGTTTGGTATAAGATTGGTAATGGAAGAAGGGCTGCTATGTGGTTTGACAATTGGTGTGAGTTAGGCCCTTTGTTTAAGATGATCACTAGCAGGCATTTGTATGAAGCAAGATTTCCAAGAGATATGGTAGTGGCTGATATGATAAGTGATGGTAATTGGAATTGGCCAAATGAATGGGATATGACATATCCTATGGTGAGGCAAATTCAGGTACCAACTCTAAATAATGATGAAAATGACTGTATCCTGTGGAAAAACAAAGAGGGAAGAGAATGTAAATTCAGCATTAAGGAAGTGTATAAAGACTTGGATACAACTGTGAATGAGGTAAAATGGTCCAAACTGGTGTGGTTTTCACAATGCATTACCAAACAGTCTTTTATTCTTTGGATGTGTGCAGCCTATGTAATGGAAATGCTGAGTCTCATGAACACTTGTTTTTTGAATGCCCTTTCTCTGCTGCAATATGGAAAGAACTTCAAGTAAAAATGGGTATGCAACTTATGGCTAGTAAGTGGAACCTGATCATTGAAGAATTAGCTGAGAAACCTAATGGAAATAGCATAGGGAGCATTGTAAGAAGACTATATTTGGGTACTGCTATGTATAATATTTGGAAAGGAAGAAACTATAGAATTTTTAGAGATGAGAAAAGGTGTTGGCAGACTGTTTGGGTGAAATGATTGATATAGTTAGGCTAAGACTTATGGGACTAACTGTCAAAGACACTCAAGCAGTTAAACAATTATCCTCACAGTGGAATGTGGTTATGCAAAAATCCTAAAAAGTGTGTTTGCATTAGATCCTATTTGTGTGGGTTATCAGTGGCCTGCATAAAGGGGTGTTTGGTATAGCAGTTGATTTTCATGTGAATGCTGCAAAGATAGGTTTTTACCTTTATAGATGCTTCAGTTAAGCCTGTTGAAGCTCTATACACTTAAGTTCATCACATAAGATGGCCCTATGTCTTGAATCACTGGCTACTTGGTTTTATGAGAGCATACTAAGTCTGTATTAGGCCTTGGTGGAGGTAAATGCAGATTAGTATGTTTCAAGTAAATTCTTAGTAAAAAGTGATTCATAAAGTGGGTTTCCTTAGTGTGAAGGGTAGAATGAACTTGTAGGATGGTACATGGGATGATTGGAATAGTGAGGGATGAAAGATAACCCTACTTAGTCCTTTCAGTGTGCCATCAAGGGGGCACGTAGTTTCTCCCTCAAGGTGAGTGTTTCTAGGACCTTGAAGCCTTTTGTAAAGAGGGAAATGTAGAGGTCCTAGAAGAGCCCTTGAATGGAATGGTTGGGTTCCTAACGAAGCCATACATCTTTCCCTCCTTTGCTATTGTGGGTGCTTGTTGAATGGCTTTGGAGGAGGGATGATGTGGAAATGTAGTTAGATGGTAGGTGCTAATAATAAAGGTGAATTGAGATGGTAGTGATTGATTTGGGCTTAAAGAGATGGAAATGCTCTGTTTTGGAATTGCTACCTGAGATATGTTGTGTCAGATATAGTTTTGTTACTTGTCTGATATCGGATGTATGTGTAATATTGTTGTGTATCTGGTTTTGGCCTGTCAAAACCAGTATTATGCTTATGATGTACAGTTTTTGGAAAGTCATATATAAAATTTCACCTTTGCACTAAAAAAAAAAAAAAACATTCAGACTGAATTTTTAAATTAAAAAAAAAAAAAAAAACACTTGGTCACCACTGTGGCAACTTGGTCGTCGTTAGGTCATCGGAGAGAGAAAGCTGATGTGGCAAGGTCGTGTCTGGTCACGATTGTGCCCAGTCTTATATATTGTTTCAAGTGGTAAATGGGTGATCAGTTGATGACAAAACTTCGTCGATATTCGATTCATTAATTTTAATACACACCCATATCCATTAGTTACTCATTATGTTCATCCATATCCATCATTGATGGATCAAATCAGGTGAATATCCACTAGGTCTTTGCCATCCCTAATTACAGCATTGGCTAAGAGTTTTCAGTTATTGGAGTCAGTCAAAGAGTGGCAAACTGTTGCTTTGAATGTTAAAAAGAAACTCACAAGAAATACTTCCTTCATCTCAAAATAAATTGTCCCCGACAAAGAATACACAATTTAAGAAACATAATTATTATTAATTTTTCTTTCTTACTTTTTGCAGAATGGCACATAACTAAAAAGTTAATGCTTTTTTAAAAATTTGTAATTATAATATATAGTCAACTCAATCAAATTTATGAATCTATTTATAGTAGTGGACAACTAAATTAGGATATTATGAAAACGAAACATGGACGGACAAGGGATATGAATTTATGTGATTAAGCTTTATAGAGAATTCTTAATGAGCATTGACTATTTACCACACTACAAGAAAAGGGGGTTTTTAGGACGAAACTTTTTGGAACGGTCAAAAAATCGGGCCAAATACACTTTTTGTAACCGTGACAAAAAAAGTAGGTATTTGGGACGACTATTAAGAAAATGTTCCAAATACGTATGCATTTGGTACATTTTCTATTAATGGTGCCAAATACATGTCTTTTGGGAATGGTTTGAGTTTCCAGTGCCAAATATTTATGTATTTAGGATGGTTGGTACCACCGGTGCCAAATTTGTATATGTATTTGGAACGCTATATGTTGTTGGTGCCAAATACTCATGTATCTGGAACGGTTGGTACAAACGGTGCCAAATACATATATTTATTTGGAACATTATCTAATGTTCATCCCAAATACTTTATGTGTTTGGAACGATTTTTATAGGTTGTGAAAAATACAAATGTATTTGGGGCGATTTTAATAAACTGTTTTTAATTCTTATGTATGTGAAATTTATTCGAAAAATTGACCCAATTTACACTTTTTTTTTTGCACGTGTTGACTATATTATGCTTTTATTATCTTGGACATCAAATTAAATTTATAATCGATTTTATTAATTTATTCTAACATTCAGTAGCCCTTCGTCATTAACTTTTAATCTCTATAATCAATCTATATATCAAATTAATATCTATCATACACTACAAGAAAAGGGGCAACACCCGCAAAATTTTCTTAGGGAAATTTTTTGAAGGAAATTACCTAGGGAATTCCTATAATTTTTCCACGGATTATGTGCACAGTTATTAGTGACGGTTTTCTTGGTGATTTCCTAGCAATTGTGAATAACCTGACCTTGAACCGTCACTTAAAAATTTTATTTTAGGATTTGTGAGATATGGTTTTCATTTTCATGGTGGATTCGGGTGTATACCGACTTCTTTCAAACATGTTTGAGGCTGATTTTCTTTGGATATTATGTATATAATAATGTACTATAGGAGAACCCGTGTACTTGTATTGTTTTGGCCATAACTCCTTCATACGAACTCTGCTTTTGATGATTTAAGCGGCCACGAAACATGAAGAAAGATATCTACAACTTATGGTTAGGTAAAATAGGTCATTCTCGTGGCACGGTACACAACCGCACCATGTAGCGTGCGTCGAGTAAAATACTTAAAATTAATACTTAGGCTGATGCTAATGGTAACCGTAAATATTGTGGTCACCCTGACACATCCACATCAGCTTTCTCTCTCAAAGACTACACCTTAACCACAATTTGCTAATAAGGCAAACACAACCACAACCAAAAAACGTACCCCACAAAAACTGATAAAAAAATACGCAAACAAAAGAGATTGAATCTTTCGGTTGGCTGACAAACCAAGCTTAGAACATCCAACCGTTTCTTTTTCCCCGCGTTGATGTTTCATTTCAAGTTTTTAACCAAGCTTGGTGTTTTGCCCAAAAAGAAATCCTTCATTTTTCGATTAGTTACATGCAATTATTATAAAAATTGTAAAATTACACTAGACTACTTTAACCTTATAAGTGGCATGTTGTGATTCATCATGAGAGGTTATGGGTTCAAATCATGACAACTTCAACCTCCTAGGGCGACCATCTCAAGCTAAACAATCCATATATTATTATTAATATTAGTGGTTTACTTCTACAGGTTTGCGGGGTTAGTGAAGCCTTTTAGGTTTCGGTTTTTTTGTTAATAAAAAAACTCGAAGACTGTTTCAAAAAAAAAATTTAATTGATGACAGATTGGTATGACTTGATTTTTAAAGCATATTCTAATTGGCTATTCACTCGTATAGATGACCAGTGTGATTACTAAATAAAAAAATAAAGTCAGCTAAAATTATGTGTGAACTTACATTGTTTATGGTTATTTTTGTATAACAACGTGCCAACTAACAATATTCATTTAAATAATTATCACTCTTAAATTAAACTTCTATAATATTATTGACCCAAAAAATTAAAAGTCAACTTGCAATAACGTATCTTGATAACTAAAGACGTCATAACAATATATTTTAATTTTTATAATAGACTTGTATCATGTAAAGCATGTTGGTTTCAGCAACATCTACCTTATCATCTAAAAATACATGTATAACTATGTTATGCATTCACGTTTAGTAGGAAAATAATCTTTTCACCCTAGTCGTACAACATTGATAAAAACATCAATTAATTTTGATAGTATGGTGTCTCATACTGTTAGGATTGGACACACGGTTAAGGTTGTTAAACCTTTTGTACTTTGTGTGTATGATATATTGAGTGAATATAATTAAGTATGCGGAATCTACTTAATCACACTTAGAAGGTTATTTGTGTTATGGAAATGGAACAGTTGTGTTTGTTATATGACAATGAACAAACGAAAGATTATCACCAAACGATTCAATATTATTAAGATAATAATACGAGTGATCTTGAGTTATCACTAGGGTTACAACCTTGAATCTTAAGTTTCTATATCTTGTGATATTGTTTTTGTTCTTTGTTCTTGAGAGAGATATTTTGCACTATATGTTTAACACACTTATTGAACACACACATATATCTCTAGTCTAAGATCTTTCTTTTATATAACAAGAAAGATCTTTTACAATATTGATAAGTCTAGTCGAACACTTGATTTGAGAGTGTCAGTCATTAAGATACATCTTGTATCTATGTTTACAACTTGTTATGTGAATATAACATTATGACTGATCACATAGGGTAAGATATTATCTACCGTATATTGTTGACTTAAATACACATAATATCTTTTCATACTTATCCACTCAGCAGCAGAACGTACATTAGCAGCAGCAATGTTAACGCTAGCAGCAGAATCCTTCAGCAGTAGAATGTTAAGCCTAGCAGCAGAATCATTTAACGCTAGCAGCAGAATCAAACACTAGCAGCAGGAACTGAATGTTCTAGCAGCAGAATCACACTTAGAGTATTTCTTTGAATAAACCCGATATTAAACTTCTTGAATATTTAATTCCCAACAATCCTCCCCTAAGCATGTGAATCCATTTCAACATGTTTCTGAATTAAATTATGGATTGTGAAGATCTTTCAAAAACTTCTGTTCTTCAAGATTGAATATCTTTCTCAGTAACTCATCTGCTTTGTTCTTTGACGTTAACAATATCAATACACATCTTCAGGCTTCAAACATTGACCTAAAAGATGGTGCAATTTCCTTAGATGGAGGAATTATAAGAGGCAATGATGTTGTGTATCTTGGATGCTTGTTTCAACAAGTGAAATCATCTATCAGTATGCCTTTGCAAGTGATGAACAAACGTGGTGAACTGAAATGCTGAAAGCTTTCTTCGTTTGACCTAGATAGAACTTTCTCCTTTGGAATGCTTCATCCCTTCTGAATATATATAATACTCCAGAATCAGCTCTATTCTTGTCATTTTCAACCTCCATGTCATCATCTTGTATGCTCTTGTCTTTTCCTCCCTTTCACTGGTTAATCTTCCAAAATTATTTCCTCCCCTGAGATGTTTCCTCCCTGAGATGCAAATAACATTTTATCCTCCCCTGTTTGGAAGATCTCTCACAATGTATCTTTCCCATCATCTGAGCTATAAATTAGAACTTGTTATCAGACAATGTTGTACATGTAGCCATCAATTCCTTAAGAGTTTAATTTGCTGCCCTCAACACTTCTAGGTGTGTTAACTCCTATGAGAGGTGATTCATGGGGCAATAACTCATAATCCATCAGTTGATGGTTTTCTGAGTCATTTTTATTTCAAAACAACCTTTAAGAAAAAATTTGACTTTTAGCAGTATGCATATGATTTTATTATGAAAAATCATACTGCTTTCAACCATTTTGAAGGGATTAAGTGTATAACAGACACTTAATCAAGATTTCGGTTTAAAGCAACCTCTGGTTGTGTGAGAACCAATGTTTTCAGTTATGAATAACTGCCTGTGTAAATATAAACCTATTCAAAAGGCTTTCTTGACAGGGTTTCCAGCTCATAGCAATTGTTGCCTCTAACACAAGTGTTAGATTCACTTTTACTAGCTGTTCTTTCTATCAGATGTCCTTAGACTTGCTCATTATACTTAAAAGTATAAAATGATAGAAAGTGAGTTGCATCAGTTACTATCTGATCAACTAAGTCATCAATTCAATGTGAAACATGATAATCAAGTTTCAAGAAAGAAGTTTTAAGGAGGTTTGAAATTCCTAAACTTTTTCTATCATGAACCTATTATGTTAGCAACTAATATTATCATTCTGCTGCTTCCATTTCACTTGAAACATCCTTTGTGTTCACATGATCATACCTGAAATTGTTAGTCTAAAACCAAAAGAACAATGTACAAAGTACTTGTCTTGTATTAGAATAATCATAGGACTAACTGTATGAATAACACAATTTAAATTTGTACTAGCAGCACAAACTTTTGTAATAGCAGTAGTATCTTTTAAAACTAGCAGCACAATCAAAAATTTATTTACAAAAACACAAAGTTTAAAATCATTGAGGATTAAGCATTCCAATACTTGCTACCAAGTACTGAAACCTTCCAACATCAAAAGCTTTGGTTAGCAGATCTGCAAAATTGAATTCTGAAGCAATTTTAAGTACTTGAATTAATCTTTTCTCATTGCAGTCTCTTATAAAGTGATGTCTAATTTCAATGTGTTTTTTTTAGAATGTTGTACCGGATTTTTAATAATGCAAATTGTACTACTATTATCAATATGAATAACAGTGTTCATAAAATTTTACCCATAGTCAAGAAGTTGGTTTTGAAGCCACAAGACTTGAGCACAGCAACTTGCAGCAGCTATGTATTCAGCTTCAGTTGTTGAAGTGGCCACAGTTGTTTGCTTCTTACACTGCCATGAGATAAGTCTACATCCAAGGAATTGACATCCTCCAGTTGTTGACTTTCTGTCCAAGCTAGCACCAGCATAATCACTATCCGAAAATGCTACCAAGTCAAAAGGTGATTCTCTAGAATACCATAGTCCCAACCTAGGTTGACCCTTGAGATATCTAAAAATCCTCTTGACTGCTGTTAAATGAGAAACCTTTGGAGTTACTTGAAATCTTGCACAAACACAAACAGAGAACATGATGTCAGGTTTTGATGATGTAAGATACATCAAAGATCCTATCATAGATCTGTAAGTGTGTACATCCACATTTTCTCCATCTAAGTCTTTTGGAAGAGGCTTCTCAGAGTCCATTGGTGTGCTTGCCATTTTTGAATCAGCAAAGTTAAACTTCCTTAGTATCTCTGCAACATATTTATCTTGACTAATAAATATGCCTTCATATGACTGTTTAAATTGCAAACCCAAAAAGAATGTACTTGACCACACTTGTTTAGCTTTGCTAGAAGAAGATTCATCAGTTGTTGAAGTTGATTCCACACTTGTACTTGACCATATTGGCATCCAAACATGATCTTGGTTTGTCTCCTTTTCTAACCTTGCCTCATCTGTTGCTTGTGAACCTGAAAAATCATTAGTTTTTGCAACAACAGGCACATAATTCATTGAGTTGGTTAGAGATTCAAGATCAAATAGCTATTTTAGTCCTTGACCTTCTACATTGGACTTATCTTCCAAAAACTCCACATGTAGATTTTCCTCTACAATCATAGTTCTTGTGTTGTATACTCTAAATGCTTTGCTATTAAGAGAATATCCAACAAAGAATCCTTCATCTGCTTTACCATCAAATTTTCCTAAATGGTCTAAGGTATTGAGAATTGTCACATGACATCCAAAAGGTCTAAGAAATCCTATTGCAGGAGTTCTACCTCTAAAAAGTTCATATGATGTCTTATTGTGAGGCTGTATAACTAAAACTCTATTTTGAACATAGCAAGCAGTGTTGACTGCTTCAGCCCAAAAAGTTATAGGTAGCTTAGAATCAGCTAACATAGTTCTAGCAGCTTCAATTAGTGTTCTATTCTTTCTCTCAACAACACCATTCTGTTGTGGAGTTCTAGCAACACTAAATTCTCTCCTAATACCTTTTTGTTTGCAGAAATCATCCATAACTCTATTCTTAAACTCAGTCCCATTATCACATCTAATGACTTTCACTTTCTTGTCTACTTGGTTTTCTATCTGTGTAATGAATGTCTTAAGGATGCTTGTAGTCTCATCCTTAGTAGATAGAAAGAAAACCCATGTAAATCTGGTATAGTCATCAATTATAACAAGACAATATCTCTTATGCATTATACTACTTACTGAAACAGGTCCAAATAAGTCCATATGAAGCATAAACAATGATTGATTGATAGAGTTAAAAATATTGGGCTTACAAGTGGCTTTGTGTTGTTTGCCTTTAAGACAAGCAATGCATGTTTGATCATTTTCATATCTTTTGTGAGGTAAACCTCTTACCAAACCATTCTTAACAATCTGATTTATGGTTTTAAAATTAATATGACCAAGCCTTCTATGCCATTTCATTGATTCATCCAATGTTGCCTTTGCAACAAGACAAGTTAAATCCTTTTTAGGAACAATGTTCTTCATGTCAACACTGTACATATTGCCCTTTCTAGGAATTTTAAGAAGTACTTGACTTTCATCAGGCATCTTAAAATCAGGAGAAAGTACAAGACATTCAGTCTCACAGAAAAGAACCTTGTTCTTTTTGTCACACATTTGTGAGACACTAAAAAGATTATAATTTAGCTCTTTTACATAGTACACATATTCAAAATCTAAATTTCCAGTTTTAATGGTACCTTTACCGGAAATTTTGCCACCAACACCTCCTCCAAAGGTAACATAGCCACCATCTAATGTTTGAAAATCAGAAAGATAGGACTTGTTGCCTGTCATGTGCCTTGAACATCCACTATCTGAGAATCCTTGATCCTCTTGTTGATCAATTGAATGTTCCTGCACATAAATGAGAAGTAATAGTTTCTTTTGGGGACCCAAGCCATTACTGACTTGGATCTGCCTCTTGCATCAATGTAATTTAATCTTTTAAGGACAGTTGATGCAACATTGGATTTAAGAATCCAACATGCTGAGGCCTTAACAGCATTTGCCCTGTTTCCCTTAGCAGCAGAATGAACTGATTGCTTAGCAGCAGGAACTGCTAGCTTTTCAGTTCTACCCTTTGGTTTCCAAATTTGTTTTTGAACCACTGCTTTTGTTTGAATGGGCCTTAGAACAGTCTTTGGTGCATGCTTGAAAAATGTTTTTGCACCCTTAGCTGTTGATTTTGGGTTAACAGTCATAAATGGTCGAGCAGCAGGAACAATTAGTCTAGCAGCAGGATCTGTGTTTGAGACTGTTCTGGGTTTTGTTCTATTAACACTAGAACTAGAGTGAAAATGAGATTTAGGTGTTTGCCTTTTGTGGTTCACTCTATTGTTTTCATACCCAGTTACCCAATGGTTGCAGAAAGCTGCAAGATGGTCAAAACTACCACATGTGTAACAAGCTTTGTTATAAAAAGCAAAGTCATCACCTAGTTGATGAGACTTGAGGTTATTCCAATTCCTTTGGTTACCTTTGGGCTTGTTGGTGGTTCTATATTGCTCACAATATCTAACTGGTTGCCTAACATGCTTAATGTTTGATTTAGGCTTATCAGTATTGTGTTTGACTATCTTAGGAACACTTGTTCCTACTTTCTCAACCACTTCAGGTTTAGACATAACCTGTTCATCTTCATCACTATCAGTTGTACTATCCTCAACAACTATAGCATCTCCTTTCTTAACAAAGGACACCTTGTCCTGATAAAGTAAAGTTTTATCTAAACTTTCCCTTACTTTTTCTATCTTAGGACTCTTAGTGGCCTTAGAACCATATTCCATTATTGGTTCTTGAAACTCAGCAAAACCTGTGTGTGCTAGGTCAACACTTGGAGGTGAAGAAACACCTCTATATGGTGGAGGAACAGATTTGTATCCTAAACCAGACTTAGCTTTGTCAATTACTTGAGCTTCCCAAATCTTATTCATTCCCTCTGAGGCATGAGCTAAAGCATCTACAATTATCTTAACATTTTCAGTTTTATTATTGGCTTCAGCTAATTGTTTACTTTGACTAGTAAGTAATTCATCTCTAAATGCTATGCCTCTTTTTAGAGCATTTAAGTCATCAGTAAACCTAGATTCATTGCCTTGAAAGTGTGCAATTTGTTTTTCAAGCACACCTATAGCTCTTTTATGATTACTTAAATTGGCTAAGGCAATAATTAGTTCTTCTCACCTATTATCAGCTTTTCTTTCAAGTTCTTCATTTTCTTTAAGAGCAAAACATGATTCAGAACATTTGGTTATGGAATTTACCTCGGAATCAGAGAAGGCCATTAGAGCAGTCTCAGTGGCCACAAGAGCAACATTTTTTGGTGCTTCCTCTTCATCAGCCATGAAGCTCCAGTCATAGTTAACCCCATCTATGGCTAGCATAGCCCTTGGTTCTTTAACTGTGACTTCCTTCTTCTTCTCTTGCCTATATCATGTGCTTCTATTATCCTGCTTCCTTGGGTTTCTACATTCTTTAGCAAAGTGTCCTAACCTGTGATAGTTGAAACACTCTACTTTCTTCTTATCAAACCCAGCAGTTTCATTACCATCAATGGTAATCTGCTTACCAGTTCTCTGCCAGAACTTCTTAGCCCTCATGCTAAGCAAAGCAACCTGCCATTTGATGTCCATCTCTTCCAAATCATTATCATCCAACTGATCAAGATCTTCATGAGTTAGAGAAGAACCATTAGTTTGACTAGACATGAATACATAGAACGATGGATCTCCAAGTCCAGCAACATTCTTCTGTGAACTAGTAGAAGGACCACCATAAATAGCAGTAGAAACACTTCCATCTTCATCTACCTCTTCTGATTTACTAATACTAGGAGATGACAAGAGTGCCACATTCCCAGAGCTAGTACCATAGATTCCAGACTTCTTTAGACTTTGTTCAACAATTTTGAAGTTATTGAACAAATCATTGAGTTTCATGGTTTCAATATCTGGCTTGTTCATCCAGACAACCACATGAGTATGGAACTCATCAGGTAGACTTCTCAAAAACTTCATGTTGAGATCTTCCTTTGCTATCTCAACACTCAATACACTTAGCTGACTGACAAGCTTTTGTAATCTAGAAAACAACTTATCAAGAGATTCATTGCTATTTGAACTGAAATTTTCAAATTGTTGTTTCAACAATGTCTTTTGTGTTTTCTTGGTAGTTTCATTACCACCAAACCATGCACAAATCTCTTCAAAAAGAGTTTTTGCATCTGGATACTAGCTAAAGGATAGCATCTGTTCACCAGGAATGGTCATAAGCAACAAGTTTCTTGCTTTTTGATCATTTCTCTTCTATATCCTTTCTTCATTTGAAATTGGTCCAGTATTTCTTTGTCTTACTAATTTGCCATCAATGATAACATCTGAATAGCCTAGTGAAAAGGAATCACCATATGTAATGATATCCCAGAGAGCATAATCTTGAACCATAAAATATTGCTCAATTCTCAACCTCCATAGCTCAAACTCATTTTGTTTGATCATGGGCAACTTTGCAGCAACATTTGTAGCAGTATCCTGAACATCCATTTCTTAAGCTTCTTCTTCTAAATCAATAATATCAGCCTTGCTCTGATACCACTTGTTAGGATTGGACACACGGTTAAGGTGGTTAAACCTTTTGTACTTTGTGTGTATGATATATTGAGTGAATATGATTAAGTATGCGGAATCTACTTAATCACACTTAGAAGGTTATTTGTGTTATGGAAATGGAACAGTTGTGTTTGTTATATGACAATGAACAAATGAAAGATTATCACCAAACGATTCAATATTATTAAGATAATAATACGAGTGATCTTGAGTTATCACTAGGGTTACAACCTTGAATCTTAAGTTTCTATATCTTGTGATATTGTTTTTGTTCTTTGTTCTTGAGAGAGATATTTTGCACTATATGTTTAACACACTTATTGAACACACACATATATCTCTAGTCTAAGATCTTTCTTTTATATAACAAGAAAGATCTTTTACAATATTGATAAGTCTAGTCGAACACTTGCTTTGAGAGTGTCAGTCATTAAGATACATCTTGTATCTATGTTTACAACTTGTTCTGTGAATATAACATTATGACTGATCACATGGGGTAAGATATTATCTACCGTATATTGTTGACTTAAATACACATAATATCTTTTCATACTTATCCACTCAGCAGCAGAACGTACATTAGCAGCAGCAATGTTAACGCTAGCAGCAGAATCCTTCAGTAGTAGAATGTTAAGCCTAGCAGCAGAATCATTTAACGCTAGCAGCAGAATCAAACACTAGCAGCAGGAACCGAATGTTCTAGCAGCAGAATCACACTTAGAGTATTTCTTTGAATAGAACCCGATATTAAACTTCTTGAATATTTAATTCCCAACACATACATTCATATAGAATAAAAAGGGTAAACTCCAAAGTCTTAATCCATATATATATGTGGTCATTTCCTTAATCTAAAAGTTTTCACACAGATTTATTGTATTTAAAGAAGGTTTAATTGATATTTGCTTCATAATAAATGGTAAATAGATATCATTTTATATATAGTAGTAAATATAAATAGTAAATAGAATAAGTTAACATGTTATTGTTTTCATTGGATGTCTTGAATCGTTATATTTATTAATGTTAGTCTTGTTTTATGATCTGATTATTATAATTTGACATCGTAGACTTTGATTATCATATATCATGGTCGATCATGCTTAGTTAATGTATCACTATTTCCAACTCAGGGTATCCACTATGGTGAACATATCAAAAGGTTTATAAAAAAGCCAACTCAAATAATGTCATTAATTTATAAACCTTTTCATATCATGAACCTATTCCCAGTATGGATAAAACTTTTGAAGTTTATTAATTGTTCCAACATAAATTAAAATGCTACTAAATAAAAGTTTCAATATTGATGAATCCAGTTATTGAACTAGTTAATCAACTTTTATTTTTCTTTTTTATTCTTCGTGTCTAAAGCGCTTCCAAACATGTTCGACAAAATCTGAACGAAGTTGACGATGTACTAAATGATCACGTACTTCTGCCGTCCTTTGAAGGTACTCTTGAAATTTTTGAATTTGTCATTGTGTCTGGTGGGATAATTGTGATGGAACGTTAAATTAAGGGTAAATTACTAGGAATGCACATGCTGCTAGTCACATATTTTCTATCTGAAGATTGCGCTTTTACATAGGTTACAAGGCGCTTTTGGTACGCAATTATATTTGGTCTCATTAGAGTTAAAATGAACTCTGTTAGCTTAGAAAAATCACGTCTACTTCAATACATGTACACAGAGGGTTCATATTGCTCATTTTATTTAGGTTATCGTTAACATGGAGCGATACTGATGATCGGATTCATACAAAATACCTTATAATTCTAAATACCATTAATTACTAGTACTCTTGTGATTTATCTGTGATAGATTTTATTAACCCCTTATGTTTAACTTAAAGTTAGTTCCAAGTCTGACAATCAATTGCACATTGTCCTTTTTCATATTTTATTCATTTATTGGCCATGTATAATAATCTAAATGTGGTCAAGCCTATAATGTTTCGGTTCAAAGTGAGTGTAAAGAGATGACTTCAATGTTGTGATAGATATTTCGTTGAGTATAAAAGAAGAGTTTAGTAAACTCTTTCAACATAGAAGAAACAAAGAACTTTAAATGACATGTTTTATCATGACAAGCATCAATGAAATTTTAAATTATGAAGAAATTGAGGGATCATGTATGCACTGACGACTTTGTTGTATTTTTTAATGAAGTCATGATAAACTCTTAATTTTAAAAACAAGTCTACAATCAATTATATACAACGTCGATACTTTCAACAAGTTTAGGGAAGAACTTGATTTCTTGTAAATTAGGTACATCAACAATTGAAACTTTTAGATAAATTATGGGGTTGATCGAATAATTATAAAGAGGCTTACTGGTGCTGAAGTTATTATTTTTCACAAAATTCGTAAGATACAAGGCTTCTCAAGGTGCTAATTATTTATCTATTCATGAATCACTAAAGAACTATTAAGAACTTCACCAATGAAAAAAAAAAATATTAATAAAAACATATTTGCTTCTAATTATTGACACATGTGATGACTATTTAATATATATATTGTGTAGCTAGCTGGCCAATATTCTAGCATTAATTAGCTATTAACAATTGACTTAAGAGACATGTTCACATATTATTGTATTTTCTCAATATTTCTGATTCTTACAATCAAAAGCAACCCATTGAAAAGAAGACATTTTAGCCAATCTTTTGTTGTAATTAAGTGCATGTCTATTAATTCATGGAAATGAAAGATTTACAGCCAAATCTCACTATAAGACTTGTATTCTTGTGGGACTCAGTTCGCGTTGATGTTTCATTTCAAGTTTTTAACCAAGTTTAGTGTTTTGCCCAAAAAGAAATCCTTCATTTTGAGATTAGTTACATGCAATTATTATTAAAATTGTACAATTACACTAGACAACTTTATATGTGGCATGTTGTGATTCATCATGAGAGGTTTTGGGTTCAAATCACGACAACTTCAACCTCCTAGGGTGACCATCTCAAGTGAAAAAATCCATATTTTTGAGTAATACTGGTTGTTTAGTTCTATAGGTTTGTAGGGGTAGTAAAGCCTTTTTTTTTGTTTTAATTAAAAAAATCAAAGACTATCTAAAAAAATTATTATTTGATGATAGATTGGTATGGCTTTAGTTTTAGAGCATATTCTTATTGGTTATTCACTCGTATAGACAACCACTGTGATTATCAAATAAAAAACAAAGTCAGCTAAAATTGTGTGTGAGCTTATATTGTTTATGGTTATTTTTCTATAATAGCGTGCCAACTAACAATATTCATTTAACTAGTTATCACTCTTAAATTAATCTCCTACGGAGTATAATATTGGTGAACCAAAAAATTAAAAGTCGACTTGCAATAACGTGTCTTAATAACTAAAGACATCCTAATAATTTATTTTAATTTTTATACTAGATTTATATCATGTAAAGCATATTAGTTTTAGCATCATCAATAATACATGTATAACTATGTTATGCATTCACATTTAGTAGGATGATTAATCTTTCCACCCTAGTCGCACAACATTGATAACCGCAACGATTAATTTTGATATTATGGTGTTTGATACTTTCATATAGTATAAAAAGGGAAAACTCCAAAGACTCAATCCATGTATATATGGTCCTTTCCAAGGTTGTCAAAATCGCGATACTGATCATATAAAAAGCGAGCAGGATCGTAGTAGAATCTTAATTTAATCAAGATCGGTCTAGGATCGTAGGATCGCACGCAGGATCGTAGGATTGTAAACAATTCGATCCTACTACAAGTCCATGTTTTTATCTCAAGTGGAGCAAGATCGGCGTAGGATCGTAGGATCATACACAGGATCGTAGGATCGTAAACGATCCGATTCTAATAGAAGCTCATGTTTCTTATTGTTTTTCTTTTATCATCCATTTATATTCGTTTATCATATAAAACATTATATAGAAGTATAAAACTACAACCCTTATACAAAGATATATACATTTGCATAGGATCTTACGATCCCGATCCGATCCTACGAATACGATTTTGTGAAGCTGAAAATGATCCTAGGTAGGATCCCAATCCTAACAACCTTGGTCATTTCCTCAATCGAAAACTTTTTACATATATTTTATTATATTCAAAGTGGGTTTACATGAGATTTGATTCATAATAAATGGTAAATGGATATCATTTTATATATTGTAATAAATAAAAATAGTAAATAGAATAAGTTAACATGTTATTGTTTTCATTGGATGCCTTGAATCATTATATATTTAATACAGTAATGTTAATCTTGTTTTATGGTCTCATTATTTTAATTTGACAACGTAGACTTTCATTGTCATAAATCATGGTCGATCATGCTTTAGTTAATGTATCACTATTTCAAACTTAGAGCATTCACTATGGTGAACGTATCAAAAGGTTTATAAAAAGCCACCTCAAATAACGTTATCAATTCATAAACGTTTCATATCATGAACATATTCCCACTATGGATAAAGCTTTTAAGGTTTATAAATTGTTCCAACATAAAGTAATGTTATTAAATAAAAGTTTCAATATTGACGAATCCAAGTATTGAACAAGTAAATCAACTCTTCTTTAGAATTTTTATTTGTCGTGTCCAAAGCGCTTCCAAACATGCTCGACCAGATCTGAACGAATTTGATGATGTACTAAACGATCACGTACTTCTGCCGTCCTTTGAAGGTACTCTTGAAATTGCTGAATATGTCATTGTGTCACTGGTGCATTTACTACGTCATTTGATAAACTACTCATCGCATTTCCTTCATTCTCCACCATCATATTATGAAATTGGATATAAGCATAAATTATATCTCTCATTACATGCGGGTGCCAAAATCTCGATGCTCCTCGTACAATTTCCCATCGAGACTGCTGTCTTTTTTAAAATTAACTTTGAATGTATTTATTAAATAATTTAATATTAGGGCTAATTTCATATTTGCCCCAAAGTGTCATGTAAAATTAAATAATTGCCTAAAAAAACACACTTCCACATTTGCCCAAAAAAAACCTATGCGACTTGGCCAATATGTTGACAAGTGTCTCTTTTGAAAGTACGTGTGTGTAAATGAAGAGTAAACGTGTGTAAGAGTTGTGTAAGGTTTGGGTAATTAATTTCTTATGCTATTAACGGCGTACTTTTTTATGCGACTTGTAACTTTTTTGTATTTTTTTGTAAAAAGTCAAACTAATTAATTTATGTGACTTGTACCCACTAACTAATTTCTTATGCGACTTGTTAATTGTAAAAGTGTTTTTTTTACTTGTAATTAACACCTTAAACTTATGGGACTTGTACCTTAAACTTATGCAACTACACAATCAAACACACACAAAACCAAACACAGAACTATCCGCAAGCAGCCCTTCATGCAAAGCTTCAAAATATGAGCAGATACATAATTTATTCCCAGCAGAAAAAAAAAAAAAAAAAAAAAAAAAAAAAAAAGGTTACTTATTGCGGTTGTCCTTTCCAAATAGGCTGAAGCAACTGTATAATACCAAATAGTTTTACATATCATATGAGTGCCATTGATCAGTGGTTCAGACTCCACAGTCCAGACTCTGCCTTTTGACCAATGGACAGAAAAGAGGAAAAAAAAAAAAAAAAACCATTAACAATCTCCATGATAAATGGTGGAATCAAGAATCCTTGAGATACATATTACATACCATGTACACTACTCAAAGAAATTCTACCGATCACTAAAAGTCTAAAACAGTCATGCAGATCCCATTTGCAAACCAACAACAGAAATGAGAAAGTCAACCCAAGTCGTCTATATTTCCTTTTTGTAGTGTTTGATAAGCCAATCGATCATCATATCTATGTTTACCGAGTCCTTGCAAGATATCATGTAGCAGCACACTTCTCTATTTGTAATGGTGTCAAGACCCCTGTCAAACAATGAAAGTATAAAGATACAAGTCAAGCCTCACAGCTGATCCACATTTGACTTGTGAGTGTTTAATGACTTACAGCTGATCCACCAATGCTTGTTTAGTCAGAGCTTGTGACTTATCAATCTTGTTTCCTAGAACAAGCAAAGGAATCCCATTTATGGATGGTTTTGTCAAGAGGTTGTGCAGCTCTGTTTTGGCTATTGGAATGCTATCCCAGTCCGCAACATCAACCAAATACCTGCATTTCATTAACAAGATTTGTTTCAATGTTAAGAGGACGTTTGAATGTCTGATTGAAAAATAAAATTAATCAGATTTTTATTTTCAGTTTCATGTCGTTTTTCTTCACTGTTATTTGATTGCTTGGCCCTTGAATTAATAGTTCTGAAATCAGAATGAATCTAGCCGGAACAAAACTGAATTTCAACAAGTAGAGTAATATTTGAGTAGAATTTCCTGCATAACCTTACTTTATTTGTTGGTCTCTCAAATAATCAGAAATTGCTAAACACTTAGGGCGTGTTTAGTCCGAAGGAAACACCATTGTTTTCCACAAAATGTTTTGTACAAACTAGAAAAACAAAGATGGTGTTCAAATCAAAAGTTTCCCGTCAAGTTCTCTACAAAATAGAAAATTTGCATTTCCTACTTTAACAAGGGAAATTACAAAACACTTTTATTGTGTTTTCTTTGTTTCCCTTGTGAAAACAATATCATATGAACGTTTTTTCTATGTTTTGTGGAATATTAAATCCCCTCTTTTTTATTTTTATAAAAATGAAAATAAAAAAGTCAAGAATTTTTTCTCCAACTAAACGCGCACTTAACATTACTGACATTCTAAACTACCAAAACCGATTATCACAACGTTATCCACACACGCTCTACGTTGATAGTTACCGTGTTTACCTTCAACAATTTGAAAACATCATATACAATTTAAAGTAAAAAAGAGTGGTTGTGGTTGAGAAAATTACAGAATGGCGGCGACGCCTCGACAATATCTTTCCCACCTGTTGCAAAACCTCTGCTGCCCTCCAAGATCATAAAGCGTTATTTTCACGTTTCCTTTAATTACTTTTCTCATATTAAATCCTACCTGAATTTCCGTTTCATAAAAACAAGTTCAAATAACCCAACAGGAAATAGTAAGAATCATAACTTTATTTTGCTAGTCAAAAGATACATACAGTTGGAATCATGTCCTGACTATAGCCACCTGTCTGGTGAATAAATAAGGGCAAAGTTAGAATATTTTGCATGTCGATGAAAAAAGAAGTAGACAAACGAAATGGAAGGCATGAAAAAGCGTACAACAATGGAATTCACAAGAGATGTCTTTCCGGCATCTTGAAGGCCTACAAGGGTAAGTTCCATTTCCTGTTTAAAAATATTGAAAATACTAGTCGCATAAGAAAATAATTAGAAGGTACAAGTCGCATAAGTTTAAGGTGTTAATTACGTGTAAAAAAAAAACACTATTACAACTAACAAGTCGCATAACAATAAATTAGTTGGTGCAAGTCACATAAGTTAACTACAATGTACTTTTAATATTATAATATTTTTTTTTTGACTTTTTATCACAAAAGACAAAAAGGTACAAGTCAAATAAAAAATGGGTTGTGTTATACAAACCCTCCTTATGCCAAACCCTATCTAATGTTTTTTTTGAGATCCGTGGTCTTGTACTTTTTTTTTGAACGGCAAAATTTTATTAACTAGCAAGAAGCTAGAACACACCCAAAGTTACAAAGAAATTAAATGAGGGTTTTTAAGCCAATCCTCCCAAGAAAAAACCCAATTACATCTATTTTTACACCAATAAAAAGATAAAGACATGATATCATCAATGAGATCCGTGTCTTGTGCTACATGCTTGTACTATTGTGTATTTTTTGTGGGTTATGTTATTTAATTGTTTTTTAGTTGTCACGGGTCTAACTTTTGAGTATATCAACTTGTGTAGGATAAAAATGCATAAAATGTTAAGAGTGTGATAATTGTTTATCACGTTTTTTACATTTTGTACTAGTAAACAGTAAACATTCTATTTCTTTAACAATATAAAGTAACTGCTTACAATAGGCAGTTTTTTACATTCACTAAACAAAAACATAATTTTACTACACACAAAGATATAAACTGCTAACAATAAGCTTAAAGAAATGATCAAGTGCGGCTATTACGGGTTTATAACAATGTCGAGTTCACCATTTTACACACAAGAGGTAATAAATTTTACAATTTTAAAATACGTTGCATTTATAAAAAAAGACAAAAAGACATATCGATATTTTTAATAGGCTCAAATTATTATCGTTTTATCATTTTGGCTGCAAATTTGAAGGTTGCAAAGTGGAAAAAAACTCACTTTACCGTCCATTCGGTTATGCCATGCCAATCAAAACAATTTTTTTTATCATCATCGCCGTATCTCAGTTTTTTTAAGAAACCATTTTAAAAAACCAAGTTTAAAAAACAACTGCTTATTTGATAATAAGCAGTTTCAACAAACCATCACTACTGCTTATTTTATAATAAGCAGTTTCAAGAAGCATCACAACTGCTTAAGGAGTTTCAAGAAACCATCACAACTGCTTAAGCAGTTTCAATACCATCATCACCAACAGTTTTACACCATCAAAGCAACCAACAAAAAAAGTTTTTAGATCTAATAAGTTTTCAAGAAACAAGCAGTTTCAAGAAACTCCTTGTTAAATCTAAAAAAATATGTTGTTTTCAAGAAACTGCTTTTTAGATCTATACAAAGCCACCAACAAAAAAAAGTTTTTAGATCTAACGAACAACATAATTTTTTGCCATCTCTTTTTTTAGATCTAAAACAACAAGATCACCATCACAGATTTTTTTTCACCAACAAATCACCATCACCAAGAAACCAAAAACATCACAGATCACCATCACCAAGAAACAAAAACATCACAAATCACCACAGCCATGATTTTTTTTTTTTTTTTTTTTTTTTTTTTTTTTTTTTTTTTTTTTGTGTGTGTGTGTGTGTGGATGGGATGGATGGATGGATGGATAAGTGGGATGGAATCACTGTGGGCTTTTTGTGTGGTATTATAACGCGGTTTCATTTTATTTATTTATTTTTTTAATTTCAAAGACCAAAAAAAAGTTGTAAAAAAAAAGTTATTTTAAAAAGTTGTAACAAAAAAAAAGTTGTAACAAATTTTTTTTTTTTAAGTTGTAACAAAAAGTTATTTTAAAAAACGTTGTAACAAATAAAAGTATTTTTTTTTTTTTTTTTACAAATGAAAATAAAAGTTGAAATTTTTTTGTAAAAAAAAAAAAAAAAAAAAAAAAAAAGTTGTAATTATTTGTTAAAAAAAAGTTGTAATTATTTGTTTACGAAATACTTGTTACGTTACTTTATTTTGCATATATTTAGGTGTTCAGTTCTCCCAATCAACTAACTGATTGGGTGCAAAATATAGCTCGAGGGATCGGTTTTGTTATTGTTAAAAGAAGAACCAAATCAAAGAAGGGGTATTTGTACGAAATCAATTATGGGTGTTCAAAGGGTGGGAAGTATGAACGTGAAGGTTTAGAAGATGAAATTCAACGGCAAACCAGTACCTCTAAAACCGATTGTCCATTCAAATTAGTGGCAAAATATTATAAAACACAAGATTTTTGGAGGTTAAGGGTGAAGTGTGATAGGTATAATCATGATTTTGCAGAGTCGTTGCATGGTTTCCCATATGCAATGCGATTAAAGGTTGATGAGTTCAGTTTGGTGAAACAATTGACAGAGTATCACGTACCACCACGTCATATACTTTCGTCAATAAAGGAGCGTAATCCGGATAACGTGTCTAGCATTAGAACTATATATAACGCACAAAATAAGATCCGTGGAGCCATAATAGGTGATAGAACTCCAATCCAAGTCCTTTACTCACATTTGATGCATTCAGGTTATACATATTACGAGAGGGTAAATGAGCATAATGAGCTTGAGGAACTATTTTTCGTTCACCCCACGTCATATGCTCTATGGTGTACATTCCCTAAAATCATGCTAATGGACTCCACATACAATACCACGTTGTTTAAATTGCCATTTTTTGAAATTGTCGGAACTTCAACAAACAAAACATTTTCAATGGCGTTTTGCTTTTTAGACAAAGAAAAATGGCCTAATTTTCAATGGGTATTGCAATGTGTGAAGGAGGTGATAGACGAAGAATATTACCCGCGTGTTATCATCACTGATAGAGATTTAGCATTGGTTGGGGCATGCAGAGAAGAATTCCCGAACGCTAACAAATTACTTTGTCGATGGCATATTTCACAAAATGTGCTTCAGTATTGCAGAAATAGATGCGATACGCTAAAGGAGTATGAGTCCATTACAGGAACATGAGATTGGATGGTTAAACCTCCAACACGCGACATATTCTTTCATTACTATGAACACCTACAAGAGTTATTGGTCGAACATGCAGGTACTTACTTATTAATTCATTATTTTTATTATTTAATAAATAAGTACCCAAATGACTTTTTATTAATTCTTGTGAAGCTGGTCCTTCTTGTGAAGCTGACATACAACAATTCAAGAATGTTTTTGGCAAAGTTTCGTCGTTTGCCAAAAAAAAATATGTTAAAGAATGTGAGAGGGATATACGATCCCGAATCTGTTGATATACATGAACCTTCTGTTCACAAAAGTACTCGTGGACGTCCAAGCGCAAAGCACAAAAAGTCCCAGGCTACAAAAGTCCCAGAATTGAATAAAATACCAAACGTAGATCACCGACGAAGCACAAATTCAAGATCTTCAAAATTCCCGGACTGGAACAAAGACCTGCGAGACATAGTTCATACATGGGTCCCCGAGTTAAACAAAGTAGAAGACATAGGTTATACGTTCGAGATGGAGATAGCGAATATTTGATGGGGCAAATTCCAGAGCTTTTCCATCAATACATCATAAGTATTTATAATGTGCGAGGTGATGGAAATTGTGGGTTTCGGTGTGTTGTCGTCGGTATTGGTCTCTACGAAGATGCGTGGTGCGATATTCGAGCTCATTTAAGGCAAGAGTTAGACAATCGCGGGGACTATTTCATAAGTATGTGGTGGCATAATGAATTTAACCGAATTCAGAGGTTGGTAGACTGGTTCGGAGATGGATTTGCACCGTGGGCCTACTGGATGAGTATGCCAAATACAGGGTTGGTTATTGCTTCACTGATTAACCGGCCAGTTGTATCTATATCCCATCTGTAACACCCCCTAATTTATTATATAGCAGCGGAAAAGTAATTAGGGTGTTACGGTAAGGATCGAAGTCATAATCATAGAAAACGGCTCGAAAGAGGCGTTTTGAAAGTTATTTGTCATTCAAACATTTGATTTAAAAATTCCATGAAAAGTGTGAAGGCTTGAAAGAATGACATATTTGATTTTTTTACACCATTTTAATTTATCAGAGTAATAATGCCCACTCCGTGTCTTGTCCTGCTCCGTTAAATACCTGAGATAAACATGCTTAAAGTGTCAACACAAAGGTTGGTGAGTTCATAGAGTTTAATGGAAAACCATTTATTTCAATGAATTCAGGTGTATATAGTAATATTTGAAATAAATTCAAGTATGATTAAACAATCAGTTTCAGTAATTTCAGAGGTGAAGTAATATTCAAAATAAGTTCCAAGTACTAATGAACAGTTCATTTCAATGATTTCAAGAACGAAGTATTAACCGTAATAAATGCTAACAGCGATGAAACAAGTAATGAGTGATGTTGATTACAAATAAATCATATATGTATTCAGTTAAGTTCAAGTACAGGATTAAAATCCTAGCATGAGATGGAAACTCGTGATGTTAATGTAATGAGGTGAAATACCTGTAACACCCCAACCCGACAAGGGTAAAGATATCACAATAATGGATTCATATCAGATCAAAACAGAGCATACATCTATAGTAATACAAAAATCTCAAAGGATTACAAATGAAATACTGAATCTACAAGGTTACAACGAAAACTTTCAAAACTAATTCTAAAACATAATATCTTCTATCCAATTCTAATCCAGAATAGCTACCAAGCCTTCTAAGTCCAGAGGTACACTCTCACTCATTCCCAGCTTCCTACTAAAACCTGCCGCAGGAAAAAAAATGCGGCTGAGCTTCAAAAGCTCAGTGAACAGATATATAGATAACAGAAACGATAACTGATAGCAGTACAAAGGAAATCAGAAAATACAGATCATACAGAAACAAAATCAAATGAAGGAGTAGGAATAAGAAATGGAATAAATGAAACGAAATAAGAATAAGAAATAAATAAGGTTTAAGAATAAGGAAAACAGAAAGCTATCACGAGCCCAGATAACAGATAATATCATAACAGTGTAAACATGTAAGCAATCTAGAGGGGATACCTCTCAAGTAACCAGATAATATAAGGGGTGACATCATGTATCAAATCGGAGTGATCAGCTCCCAGATATATGTGAAAGACGTGTATCGCACACACCATCAGTCACCAGAGATATATATAACAGATAACATAATAACAGATAACAGAAATCAGATCAGATCTAGGATGCATCCATACGCCCCAGTAGGCCAGAATCTTCTCCTACATAACAGATAAAATCAGGGACGGGACAGGTCATCACTCTCCTGCCCTAGAGTCATGCCATCGGTGCATCAATGACATGGACATGAAACCCTCATGCCTAGTGATTGGCTCGGATATCAGACTGTGGTCAAGGTCAGATGTCATATAATAAACAGAGTCATATCTAAGGGTTCATGGCAGAAGGGTCATGTCAACAATTCAGAATAAGATAATAAGGTCCGAATCAGAGTTTATCAGATTAAGTTTAATATCAAAGCTTAAGTTCAGATTAAAAGGTTTATTTCCAATAGTCCAAAAGAGTACATCAAAGGTTAATAATTACAAGTTTATAGCAATAATCCATTTCAGAAGTTCCTGTCACAAGTTCATTTAAATCAATCCTTTAATAATGGTTTTCATTGAAATGATCTTACAAAATAGTTTTCATAAAAATGGTCTTCCAAAACTTTTAGTAACTTCCATTTCAAGTGGTATCGCTTCTTTTTAAAATAGCTTTTCTTAAACAGTTTCATATGTAGTTTAATAAAGGTTCAAAATCAATTAGGTTCAGATAAGGATTTAACAGGTTAAGGTTTATACCAAAAATCAAATCAAAGTTTACAATAGATATATCAGGTTAAGGTTCAGAACAAGGTTCACAGATCAGATTCAATCAAGATTCACAAATTCAGGGTTCAGAACAAGAGATCAAAACACAAAGGTTCAAGAAAGGTTCAGAACAGAAGAAACACATCAAAGGTTCACAAACAAGTTTACAATCAGAGTTCAGGAAAAAGGTTCAGAATAAAAGAATCACAGCAGAGGTTCAAACAAAAGGTTCAAGACAAACAGATTACAACAAAGATTCACAAACAGAAGGGAACATAGCAATGGTATAGGGGATCCTAATAAGGAAATGAAAAACTGAAAGAAAAGGGGATGAAAAACCCTTACTGAAAAAGGGCAGAATATCTGTACCTTATTAGCAAAGCAGAATAAGCAAAACAGACACAGAACAGAAATCAGGACTTCTCCTTCTTCACACCTAAAGGAGTAGAAGACGGAATTACAAAGGATTCCAACTCAGATTATTACTTTTAGTTTACCTTTCCATTTTAAGTAACTTTCTATTTTTAGTAACTTTCCAGATTTAGTAAGTTTCCATAGTTAGCAGGTTTCCAGAATTAACAAGACATTAATGTTACAGATTAGGTTAAGTCCTTATTTCAAAGTTATTATGGACCTTAAGTATATTTTATCAAGTTACAGAAGTCTAAGGTTAATTATGACAATTTCACATAGTTTAGGGTTCTAATTGTAATTTCATCAATTTCAGAGGTATAACATGAAAATACTTCAAGTTACTGATTTACTACACACTTTATTCAGAATGACATCATAATCCCTTTAGTTTCATAATTTTACAGTTTATACCCCTCTAGTTACAATATTTACAAAACAAACCTTATAATTACATAATTCATGCTTTAATCCCTTTAATATCCATATTTATCAAACAAGCATATTATTTTACCAAATTTCAGAATGTCACATCAGAGTTTACATATATTACTATTCAGCCCCTCAGATTTCAGAATTTACACAATTAGTCCCTTAAGTTTACAAAACTTGTAAATTAAATCATAATTCCAAAATAATTACACATTAAGCCCATAAATACTCACAAAACACTCTTAATATCATTATTTACTCAAAATAACTTCAAGTTTCCAGAATTTACATTTTTAGTCCCTCTACTTCAATTATTTACAAATCGTACACAATATTTATCATTAAATTCATATCTTGCAAATTTTACACATAAGACCCTCACTTTATATTTTTCATATATTATCCCAGATTTATAAAGTCTTACAAAAATATCCCTTGAGTTTTAGAATTTACAAAACAACCCCTTATATTTTTATTTCCAATCGTTACTTACCAAAAACAATACAAAAACATTGCAAACCCTAATTTAGTCCTCCAATCATTACCCCATCATCATGAAAACCTTAAAACATAATTAATGATCAGATTTATATACCAAAACCCTAACCCTAAATCGATTTGGATTTATTTTACTTGATTCCTTGTTTTCTCTTTTAGCCGATTATAAACAAAATCAACAAGGCATGATCCACGCCTCTATAAATTCGATTATCATTTTTCTTATGTGATATTATGTATATAGAACTCAGTAGAATTAATTTTACACCTCAGAAAAATCGTATGTATTTTATACAGAATAATTATGTTTTTAGGGTTTATAAATTTGTTAATTCACAAGCGACCCATAGATCTGCATGGTTCATGTTTATCATTTTATTTAGACCTTATATGATGTAGAGATCATGAGAAAAATACCAGATGAGGCTTAGAGTGATCGAATGAATTAAAATGGAATTTACCTCACTTTTAACAATCGACACAAGAAGAATACTAAGCGCTTGAACCAGGCTTCTATAAATCGAAAGGCTATTTTTCTAGGCTTCCCTACTCCTTGATGAACTCCAGAAAAATGATCTTGGCTCTCCAGAAATTCGTATGAATTTGGGATGAATTATTTGGTGGATTGTGTGTTTGTCGGCAAAGAAAAAGAACCACATGGAAAAGGAAATTATAGGGGATATGTTTAGGCCGATCAATGAGGGAATTATGGGCTGGAAATTTCGGTTTATATTGACCCAAAATCGGAATTTTAATTACTTGGTCATTACCTTAATTAATTTGTGATTATCTTACTCTTTTAAAACAATAAAAACTATAAGTAATTAAAACAAATGTATAATTTTTTGGTGCACAAATATTGTAAGGTAGTACAAAGTTATTTGGACATGTAAAAATTATTAAAAGTCTTTTCTTAATTTTATTTTATTTCATATGTAATTTATTTGACATAATTCGGATTAATTTGATGCTTATAATAGCTTTTAATTAAATTCTTAAGTAGTGAGGGCATTTTGGTCATTTTACATGTTTCTGAGTTTCAGGTATTACGCTGTATCTAGATATATGTGATGACACATAATCTCTTATGGATATTGCCCCAAGCCTCATGACACGCAAACGTTAACAAGGTATCGTAAAACGGAGATATCACATCAAGTCAATGATGGATAAGAATGCCCTCGGGTAATAGGTGATTTGCCAATTCCTATTTTACTCAAATATAGTGCATCGCGACTAATACGACTAGCCACAGAGGCAATCCGTCAAGTAATTAGTGGGATAGGATGTCAAGCCTCAACAGGTTTCGAAGCTGTCCACTATATTCGCGTTCACAACAAGTGATTAATGGCTCATGATAAAGGGACTTTCTGGCAATAAGGGGGTACTTAGGCAATATCAAGGTAATGATGAAACTAAAGTACTTATGCTCTTTTCTAGCAAGTATTCCCATTGAAATGTGGAAATAACATATAAAGATGAGGGGATCATTCAAGATGTTACAGTGGAAACAAGTATCATGTTACAATAAGCAATTTGGAAATGCTATCATCTGAGTTCAGTATTCAAGCTAAGCAAGCAATTTGCAAGTAAGATATATATCACATCTTAAGGAATAAACCATATCAGGTAATTATTAATTAGGATTTTGATTTGAATCATGTGAGTTATTAATATACTTACTCATAAAAGTAATGAAATATATTTGAGCATGTATCTCCCCCAAAAGTATAAAACTTGTAAATAATAAAAGTGGGGCTACGACTCACCTTGAGCGTATCTGACAAGATGGAATTATGAGATCAAGTAAGATTATGGGTACAGCTTCAAAACGTGACCTGAATATAAGGAAAGTCTAAGATTCTGACTTAATACGAATGGTGGGAATGATATTGAGAACGAATAACGATCTGATCGTTAGAGTGAGAATATGATATGCTTAAAATGCCTCAAGTTCAAAATATTATTTATAATATTATCTTGTTTTTATGTCTTTATATTCTAAAATATCATTTCCTCGAAACGTATAATTAAATTGTTTAAAATCTCGTTATATATATAATTAACTTAAAGTTAAATTATAAATAAATGAAATATAACAAATGCACGTGACGTGAATTGAAATGACGAAAAATAGAAAATAAACTAAGAATGTCAAATAGAATTTGTTGGTCCTTGTCCTTTTCCAATTTTTACACTTTTTACCCTAACGGTGTTAGCGTTGCACCGTTAGTCCTTTATTATATATAATTTACAATTATAGTCCTCTACTTGTCCAATATATCATTCTGAGCTTGGAAATTAATAATATGTCATTTTATACCCTAATGATAATGTTTTTACATTTTCAGTCCATGTTTTACTCGGTTAACAGTTTTAGTCCCTCTAGGTGATGTCGCGTTACATTTTTAGTCCAATTACACAAAAATAATGGGAAAATTATATTAAATTTTCCGAAGCTTATTTAAGTTGTAAAAAGCTTATTTTAACAGCTTATATAGTCTATAGCTTATTTTCTTGTCTATTGGGCTTAAACGAGTCAAATTAGTGGCCCAATAACGTTTTAAAATCCGTACATCGTGAGACGAGTTGAGCTCATCAAAAATGTCATTTTTCATGTTCTAAATTCATATCAAAAAGCCTAGATAAGCTAGCTTATCTATAGCGTTTGAAATTAGCTTAATGGGCTGAAAAGCCCATGTCGCTACTTAGTTTTATATTTTCAGCAGGTTTTGTAGCGATCACTTGGTACAATTTTAAACGTGTAAACGTGAGTATTTTTACAAGTTATATTAACGAAAGTGTTAGCTAGCTAGGTGGTCTAACAGGTTATGTAAAAATATCATACGATCGTTAAGTCCAATTCCAAGATATGGGGTCGTTTTCTAGGCGTCATGGGACGTTTTTCATAAGGGAAAAGACTTAGAATTATTTTCTAAGTGTTAACAGTTTTCTTATTCGATTGATTACATGGTTCAAAAATAATTCATACGATGCATGATACGTGAGAATGAAAATGAAAGGAGTGTGATACGTGACTCTTAGGCCTTCCAAGATGGAGGCGTGTCACGTTTAATGTTCTAAATGAATATGTATACGTAGAAAACTAAGTAAGAATTATACGTTCGAATATGATCTATAAACGATGCATGGGCATGAAATATTGAAAAAAACGAATTGGAACTTGGTTAGAGATGACTTACAACGCTCCTAAAGATGTTAGAGGCTGAGGGATACGAATAGGAACACACGAAATAATCCCACGTTCGATAATACAAGTATACGATTTATACTTTTAACCCTTTTCTCTCGTTAGCTTCCAAACGAATTGAAGATATCTTCTGGCCTTCCAGGGAGGTTTTTGTAAGTGAAAGGGATTTAGAAAAGTGATATTTGGTGAGTGATATGAAGTGGTGAGACTAGGGATGATTTATACTAAAGATATTTAATACGTATTGATTCAAAAATAGAGGAGACATGTTCTACTAGCTATGTCAGTTATTGTGAGACTTCATTGCCATCCTAGGACTCTATAATTTTATATGTGAGAGCTTGAAATATGATATATGTCTTGATGAGTCACAATATATGTCGACTTGCCTTTTATTACATACACGATTTGTAAAAATCGTGTAGCAATTGGTATTTGATGACGAAACTTGATTATTTACATGGTAACATGATAGAAATAATATTGGAATCACGTAGGAACAAACCGTAGTCAAAATGGTTTTGTTTTTGGATTTTTGAAGTTTATCGAATGGGTTGGATTTGACCAAAAGCTTTGGCTTTCAAAACCACCTTAATACTCGACATAAACTTATGAAACTTGGCACGCTTAGAGTTGGCTAGGTGAGAAATTAGACGGTATAAAAATATATATGTGTCGCGTTTAAGATTAGAGAGAACGAAACGCTTTTTGGAGCTAGTTTCTAATCGCTATATACATAAAATCATAAAACTAGAGTTGGGCTTTTTAGATGGGCCGAATGAATAGTACACTTCGAATAAGATTGGGATGGAATAATATTAAGGCCCGTTTAGTATATTTAAGGATTAATTAGGATTAATGAAATATTTAAGTTTCGTCATACGCGTCGAGAACTCGTTCCGTCATTTGGTGAATTATATAATATCGTAATCACGACCAAATTAGATAATAAGAAAAATTTCAAATTTCCCCGTAAGAATGGTGATTAAAAATAATGACAGAGATTAATATATAATTAACCATTGTTAATTATATGGATTTTTGCAGTTCTCTACACCAGCAACAAAGTTATACGTGTTTTCCGCTTTTGTCCGGTCCAGATTTATCACAAGAAATTGGCCCCCTTGTGATTGCCCGTCTGGGGCACGACGAGGGTGCTCACTTCTTTTATGTGACACTGGATGGAAATTCACCACTCCCCACTACTCACCCACAATGGAGCTCGTACAGTGTTCCCAATGCATCCGCACGAGAAACTTTATATTCCGATCGATAATGCATGTATAGTGAAATTATTGAGAATAGTTGAGCACAAACAAAATAAACGATTACAGATTTATGTTGTAAATAATTATACTGACAAAACATTGTAAATGATTACTGATTTATGTTGTAAATAACTGTTTGTATTCTGACAAGTTCAAAACATAGTAAATGATTAAAAATTTATTTAAATTAACAATAACATTACTGATTTATGTTGTAAATTATTATACAATTCTTTGGCCAGGTGGAACGAAAAAAACCTTTCTTGTGTCGCTGTCGGAGAGGATTCATTATAGAAAGGACATCCCGTACAGACGCTACTTATGGTCAACCGTATTATGCATGTCCTTTTTCAGTGGTAAATAATCATATGTTTGCTTAGTTATGTAAATAATTTGTTTGTTAAGAATACATTTCTTATAGTTTTCTTAACATGTAACAGCCAGGAACAAAATACTATGGGTGTGGATACTTTATGTGGAAGGATGCTTTTCAAAACAAGCACAAGCATCTTCTTCAACGCAGTGCTCAAACTGCATAGCTAAAAATAATAAGATTGACAAACTTGAAACAAAAGTACACCCTGTTTGCTTTATATTTTAGGGAGGGTTTGTATAACTCTACCCCCCTCCCTATTGAATCATGTACCCTTTTTTTTTTTTTTTTTTTTTTTTTTTTTTTTTTTTTTTTTTTTTGTACTTTGTAGTACATTTGTACTTTTTAGTACCATTGTACTTTTTTTTTTTGTAATGTTTATTTTATGTGTTATTTTTGAGTGTAATGTTTATTTTGAGTGTAATGTTTGTTTTTCTGTACACGTTAACGTTAACGTATTAAACAACTACAATGTTAACACATTAACACAAACACGTTAACGTTAACACATTAACACATTAAACAATAACACGTTAACGTTAACACATTAAACAAAACAACTGTTATTATTCAATTAAACAAGGACGATAACACATTATTTAATAAACTACATGTGAAGATTATTAATGTCATCTAAAAGCTCATGTAGCATTGCACCCGACTGACATGCGTGATCCTCAGGATTCCTTGCCAATTCCAGTGATGCCTCGAGCATCTTATTTCTTGTCATCAACAACTTGTTTTGAGAAACTAACATCTTGTTTCTTGTTTCAAGCTGGTCAATTTTATTATCTTTAGCAACGCAGTTTGAGCACTGCGTTGAAGAAGAGGCTCGACTAAACTGCTTCTTTTGAAACTCATCCTTCCACATAAAGTACCGACACCCATAGTCTTTTGTTCCTGGCTGTTACATGTTAAGAAAATAATAAGAAATGTATTATTAACAAACAAATAATTTACATAACTAAGCAAACATATGATTACTTACCACTGAAAGAGGACATGCGTAATACGGTTGACCATAACTAGCTTCTTTACGGGATATCCTCTCTACAATGAATCCTCTCTCACAGCGACACAAAGGATTATTTTGTTTCACCTGGACAAAGAATTAATTTAAATAATACAAACAGTTATTTACAACATAAATCAGTAATGTATTGTTAATTTAAATAATACAAACAGTTATTTACAACATAAATCAGTATTCATTTACAATGTTTTGTATGTATAATTATTTACAACATAAATCAGTAACCATGTACTATGTTTGTGTTCGTATAAGCTCATTATACATGTGTAGTTGATCTTGATACAAAGTTTGCCATCCGGATGCAGCGGCAACTCTGTAGTGCCTCCATTGTGGGTGAATATATGGAAATGGTGAGTTTTCGTCTAGCGTAAGATGAATGTAGTGACCACAATCCCCACTCCCCACACGGCCAATCACAAGGGGGCCAATTCCTTGTGATACATCTGGACCAGAAAAAAATGGAAAACACGTAGTGCATCCACCGTTTGATATAAATACAACAGGCCGGTTAAGCACTGTGGCAATAACCAACCCCGTGTTTGGCATAAGCATCCAGTGTTCTTGCGGACAACCACTATCATATAAACAGTTTATTCTCCTCAAAAGATTGGCATAGTCCACTTGTTGCCACATACCTACGTAAAACTCATGATTAATTTCCAACTCTTGCAATAAAAACCTTCGGACATTGAGCCAGTTGTGTTGGTCTTGACCAATACCGTGGGCAACGCACCGAAACCCACAATTTCCATCACCTTCCACATTATGGAAATTGTGGGTTTCGGTGCGTTGCCCACGGTATTGGTCAAGACCAACACAACTGGCTCAATGTCCGAAGGTTTTTATTGCAAGAGTTGGAAATTAATCATGAGTTTTACGTAGGTATGTGGCAACAAGTGGACTATGCCAATCTTTTGAGGAGAATAAACTGGTTATATGATAGTGGTTGTCCGCAAGAACACTGGATGCTTATGCCAAACACGGGGTTGGTTATTGCCACAGTGCTTAACCGGCCTGTTGTATTTATATCAAACGGTGGATGCACTACGTGTTTTCCATTTTTTTCTGCTCCAGATGTATCACAAGGAATTGGCCCCCTTGTGATTGGCCGTGTGGGGAGTGGGGATTGTGGTCACTACATTCATCTTACGCTAGACGAAAACTCACCATTTCCATATATTCACCCACAATGGAGGCACCACAGAGTTGCCGCTGCATCCGGATGGCAAACTTTGTATCAAGATCAACTACACATGTATAATGAGATTATACGAACACAAACATAGTACATGGTTACTGATTTATGTTGTAAATAATTATACAGACAAAACATTGTGAATGATTACTGATTTATGTTGTAAATAACTGTTTGTATTATTTAAATTAACAATACCTTACTGATTTATGTTGTAAATAACTGTTTGTATTATTTAAATTAATTCTTTGTCCAGGTGAAACAAAATAATCCTTTGTGTCGCTGTGAGAGAGGATTCATTGTAGAGAGGATATCCCGTAAAGAAGCTAGTTATGGTCAACCGTATTACGCATGTCCTCGTTCAGTGGTAAGTAATCATACGTTTGCTTAGTTATGTAAATTATTTGTTTGCTAATAATACATTTCTTATTATTTTCTTAACATGTAACAGCCAGGAACAAAGGACTATGGGTGTGGGTACTTTATGTGGAAGGATGAGTTTCAAAAGAAGCAGTTTAGTCGAGCCTCTTCTTCAACGCAGTGCTCAAACTGCGTTGCTAAAGATAATAAAATTGACCAGCTTGAAACAAGAAACAAGATGTTAGTTTCTCAAAACAAGTTGTTGATGACAAGAAATAAGACGCTCGAGGCATCACTGGAATTGGCAAGGAATCCTGAGGATCACGCATGTCAGTCGGGTGCAATGCTACATGAGCTTTTAGATGACATTAATAATCTTCACATGTAGTTTATTAAATAATGTGTTATCGTCCTTGTTTAATTGAATAATAACAGTTGTTTTGTTTAATGTGTTAACGTTAACGTGTTATTGTTTAATGTGTTAATGTGTTAACGTTAACGTGTTTGTGTTAATGTGTTAACATTGTAGTTGTTTAATGCGTTAACGTTAACGTGTACAAAAAAAACAAACATTACACTCAAAAATAACACATAAAATAAACATTACAAAAAAAAAAAAAAAAAAAGGTACAAGATTCAATAGGGAGGGTTAGTATATCACTAATAGGGAGGGTCAGTATATCACGAGCCCTTACACAAATGTACTTGAAATTTACACACATGTACTTATATTTTGGGGCAAAAAGGTAAGTCGCATAAGTCGCTTAAGCTTTTTTTAGGCAAATTAGGAAGTGTGTTTTTTTGGGGGCAATCATTTAATCATACATGCCACTTTAGAGCAAATATGGAATTAGCCCTTAGTATCATTAGTTTATTACTTAAAAAAATTATATGTTTAAATAATTTTATAAGTAAAATTAAAAAAGAATTAAACGAGATCATAGAATAAAGTAAAAAAAAATTACGTAGAATTATGTGCCTCACAACGGATCACAAGTAAACATTTTCTCGTTATAAACTGTAGGATATAACCTTCTTGATTGTGTGGATGATTCGGGTGGTCTTGGTTCATGGAAGATTAGATCCATGGTTGAGTTAGGTGGAAGAACTAGAGAGATGTGGAAACCCTTGAGAGAAAACTTGAGATCTATTAGATTCAATGTGTGAAATGTGACAAGAGTTCCAACCCTTCCCAAGTGTGGGAAGGGGTATTTATACTTACTAATATTATGCCCCTAGTGGGCTGTGGAGTGAGCTGACAGTGGGGAAAGCCCCGACCCACTCCACAAATATAAATACGACTAAACTAATAATACTAATACTAATATTGCTAAGCTAATATAAATAAGCCTACGAGCTATGTAGATGCTAAATAGATGCTCGGGGTGACCGAGCCTTCATCTGAATATTTATATTCCTAACAATCTCCCCCTAAGGGAGGTCACCCCGGAAATAATAATTTGAATTCTAGCATTCTGTCTTCTGAACTTGACGTCATAGCTCGTAGTCTTTGATTCTTCAATGTCTTTAGTCTTTGTGCCTTCAGCAGTAATGATTTGATGACTGATTGATTGTCTTGGATGATCTTTGAGTATTCTTCGACTTTATCATCCAACATTTGTTTCCAAGTCATCTTTCAGCAGTATGTTTCCATGTGATGTGTTATTCTTTGAGCCGACATGCTCACACTATTCTGATGTCATGATCTTTAGCATCAGAGTTTGCAGAAGCCGTGTTGAAGGTCCTTTTGGTTGATCATGACTTTGTTGAATTACAATGATGATGTAGTGTGAACATGTGTTAGAGGATTGGCATCTTTTCTGCAACCAGCTACAACAGCAACCAGCTACAGCATTCAATCAGCTACAACCGCAAACAGCTGCAACAGCAATCAGCTACAATCGCCAGAAGTTCCTGCATACGACAGTTAGCAATAAAACGTCCGGTACTTACAGGTTCGGACTTCGAGATTGTTAACAGCATAGTGTGAAAACTCTCTCTAATCCTTACCAAGACCGTTCCTAATCGAAAACCCACAGAGGGCTTTTTAAGATCGAACCGTAGCACATCAACGATTAGGTGAGTCGCTGGAGATCACTCCACGACTGTAGACCGTTTGAAACCGCCGCGATCACTAAGCGTAATCCACAGGGAATTACCGAAGTGACCTGCTTTCAGGGCTGCTTGATGTTGACCCTGGCAGGAATTTCCATTCAATCATTGAGAATTACATTAGTAGATTCTCTCATAAATGTTCTGGCAGATTGCTAAGATCTGCGTAGGACTCATAAGTTTACAACTGGTGTCCTTAATGTTGAACACCCAGTGTAGAAATAATTCGTGTTCCTATGAGATCTTTTTATGCATCTCGTGGCTCTAGACTCTATAGTGCGTTTTGATTTAGTGAGCGGAGGCTGGAGAGGACTGCCACCTATTCAATATCATCTAACTCGGAGTGAGAGAGACGATAGGAATGTATTGAACTCCGTGACAATTGAAACAAGAATCCTTTGAGGGACCTTGAGTGGCTAGGGAGGGTTGTGCAGCATATCACTGGGTCCATGATACTTTGTCTTCAATGCCAGCAATCAACTAAGTGATTCTGACAGCATATGTATTGACCTGGTTTCTACCTAAGTTGTAAGGAGGGCTATTTCTTTTCACCCTTTATCTTTACAATTCTTTTTCATTCTTCAACCCCTTCAGTGCTTACCGAGACTTCATAACTAACACCTTGTTGGGTTTATTCCAGTGTTAGCTCCATCTCAGTCGGCACTCTTCCCTTATACACTTTTCTCCTTTTTAATCATACCTAAGGACTTCTACACTAACTAGTGGATTGTCCCTGGGTAGATCCCTCTGGCTCTGGCGGGATCGTGGGAACTTGAGCCTAACCTAACCATCCTTATAACTCCATGCATTAATTAAAATGGTCGGTCTTTGGTGTACTTCCACGATTGCCATAAACCAAATCTTTGAAAAATCTCTCAAAGTGTTCATGATTCTGAAACACATTTTTGCAAACACTTGAGAGTTTTATATATTTCAAATGCTCCCCCTCAACATGTGCTCGAGTGATAGTTTTATAAATTTGCACATGTTAGGTAGAGCTCGCACTTTTTGAATTGATCCACTTTCAGTGAACATGACCTATTCGAGACACGCTTACATCACTAGTTAGACTAGCTTGAAATTATTACCCGGCCTGGTCAAGTCCACAGAAAGTTTCTCGAAATGGTACACTCTACTCAGATACGTCTTTTTCGAGACACGCTTACATCACTGGTTAGACCAGCTTGAAATTATTACCCGGCCAAGACGTATCCTTTCGATTGATGACAATTCAAGTTTCGTCAATTCTTTGGTGAAGTCTGAGCCGTTCTTACGAGATGCCCAATCCTTATTGTCCATTTGCTCCCCCTCAATATGTGCATTGATATACGAAAGAGTTTTGCACATATGGGAGAGCCTACACTTAAATCCAAAACATCACATTTTCATCAGGTTTCATATTTAAATCACATTCTCTCCCCCGATCAAAAATTTCAAACCTTTTGAGATTTGTGATCCCAATTGATTTAAATAAGTTAGAAAATGTGGGAGAAAATGTGTCCGATTTAATATATTCTGATGATGAGAACATACTATGCTCCCCCTTAATCTAAGAGGGAGATTCACTGCTTATTTTGCACATTTGATTATTATGACACATATGAGTTTGACCTTTTTGCGCAGACGATATAATCACCCGCTTTTCTGAGTGAGTCAGTGGTCAACATCAATCATCCATCCACCAACAAATCTTCTCAAGTATTGTTGATCCCCTCTTGGCGAGATCCGAGTAAGTACTTCTTTGTTGAAATGATGGTGGTGGAGGTGAAGGTGTTGTTGTTGTTGTTGTTGCCGATGTTGTTGTCGTGGTGAATTCCGAGCCAATCAATAGAATTTGAACGTCTGATTAAATGGTTAGAATGGGAACTGGCACATTCATTTTGGCTATGGAATCTGCATAAGAATATCAACACAGATATACATGTATACAGATACACTATTCCTTAATAGCTACCCTTCAGCAGCTTGCCACATTATAATACCAAGTTCATCTTATAATCAAACCCCAATCAGGAACTACGTCAAACCACTATCTAGCATGAAGAGCAAATAGCAATCATGAACATGGCAATTCACACAGATTTCAATATTTAATTCAGGATCTTAGGAACATGATTCTAACATAATAGCAATCTACCTAAGCGAATCCTGAGAACATATGCACAATATCAACAACAATTAAGCAGCAGAGACAAACAACATTTGAAACTCATTCACTTAGTTCATACAAATGTCAGTGGAGCATTCAAGAACATCAAACACATCGGGTTTTCTAACTTCTTTCAGATTTTGAGTTTTAATGTATCTAGGGGATTAAACGAGGATTCCAAAGAGATACAAATGAACCTTCTAGTTATATGAAGCTAGGATACTACAAGCAAATTGCACATAATGACCTAAACTTTCTAGCAACTAACACACTTGGTCATTTGATATATTTAAGCAATATCCTCTTCAACTAATGCCCCATTAACTGCAAAACCTTTTCTAAGAGTCATGAATTAATCAAGAAACCCGTTTGATGATATAAAATTTGAATTCACTCTCCCCCTCAATCAATGACCCGTATTCTAGTTGAGCCTCAACTAAAATCAAGCTTAACCCCACAACTCATCAAACAAGAACTGTCATGAGGTTTTGTAGTCGTTGATTGAGTGACAAATTTTTATGCATAATCCAAGTATAAACAAATTTCATACAACACATATTCACCAAGTGTCTCACAAATAATTTTCAGAAGAATCATAGAATGAAAACTATTTGTTATACTAAGAAGATTTCTCTTCTTTTACAAGAAATGATGCACTGAAACGTACATCAAATCAGGAAACATGGATATGAAGTAATCCATGCCCAGGTGAACATCACCCAGTTGGAGGAACAGCCGTCTTTTTGGCGACGTGCTTTCCCCAGATTGAAGCGCGGGTTGCTATCTAAAGTAATAGCAAGCCATTTAGACATGTTTTAACCATCCATTTTAACTTCTGCTCGAGCTTCATTTAAAGACCCGTGCCATTATTGAATGACATTTCTAAGTCCGTAAATGTTATCGATAAACAGAAGACATGCCTAGGTGAAACTATTTTTGGTCTTTTCTAATTTTTTAATTTTTTATGGTTTTTCTGATTTTAAGATTCTCTATTTACAAATGCAGGTTTTCTATATATCTATTTACAAGATGGTATAAAATATGAATAAGTATATATGTACAAGGATACGAACCAGAGACCATTACTCCTCAGCATTCTGAATCTTCACCGCATTCATCACTTGACTTGCTGAAGAGCAATGTGAGCACTTTCAATCAGGGAATGATTCTGGCTTTTCACTCTCCCCTAATTAGTGCTCTCCCCCAATCTGACAACCTCTGACGATCACCCAAAATAGGAAGAAGAAGAAGACTTTGGATGAACACCCATAATAAGAAGAAGTCTGTTGGTAACCAAATGCATGCCGTCTTTAGTCTTATAACACTCCCGCCCATAAGTAAAGCCGTCAAAAACCTTAGGTATCTTTTCGATAGTTTAAGTTGAGCCTCAACTGAAATCTAGCTTAACCTCACAACTCATCAAACAAGAACTGTCATGAGATTAGGTTAACATCAAGTTGGACTTAACCTTAAACTACGGAACAACTTGAACCTAACTTAACTCCACAACTCATCAAACAAGAACTGTCATGGGATTAAGTTAAATATCAAGTTGTAAGAAAAGAACTCAACATGTTTTGACTGTGGAGAAGACTGTAGACTCGACCTTTTTCAAGATTGCCCAATGTGGAGGAACAGAATACCAATCATCTTAATCTCACCAAATGCCTTCCAGTAACCTTACATGTAACCCATCAGCCCGCAGCATACACATGAGATGATAACTTCCAACAGAGAATGTAGAATAGATTGACGACTCGACCTTCTTCAGTCTTTAGTATAACACCAAAGTAACAAGTTGAACCACTGATCATCTATATTATGTATCCATCCTTGGATATTAAGCCCTGATCACGTGAACCTGTTGTGCGTCCTTGATGTACACATTCTCTCTCCCCTGATGGTTACGATTAATCAGCCCATGACGTAACAGTGAAACGTAAATACCAAGGTAACAAGTTGAACCACTGATCATCTCTGCGGTTATCAACACCGGAATAGATGATTAAGCCCGATCACGTGAACCTGCTGTGCATCCTTGGTGTACACATTTCTCTCCCCCATGATGGTTACGATTAATCGGAATCATCATCATGATGTGTACATGTAGCCTGATGACGTGTACTTGAAGCATTGACTAGAAACCCATTGTTGCTGATTAGACCAACCCGTGAGACTTTGTCGATTAGCATTCCATGACCATGTTCTTCAACACCTTGATAGACGGAGGAAGAAGTAGTGTTGGAGAACCATGGTTTGCACGACTCCTGAACTGACGTATTCAGGAGTCGTATGACCATTTCTCAATCATCAACCAACATGTAGATTAATATTCACCCTTTCCCCCCCTCAAAAATTGCATATGCCTTCCAACTGCAATTTTTGATGATTGAACTAGTGAATATGAATACCATCAACGGTAAGTAGCTCCACTTGACGGTTCTTGAAGGCTGACATGTTGTTTATTCACCATTCCCCCCCCCCCCTCAAAAATTGCATATGCTTGTCAACTGCAATTTTTGGTTGAACAAGTGAATAAAAATATACTCCAATATGCGCCGATCCACTTGATGACTGAATAAGCACGGAAAGAGCATGAAACTTGTTGATTAGAATGGCCATAAACAAGAAGATTCCTCTTCTTTTGAAGATAAAGTGCACTCAAGCGTACACTTTTCTTTTCTTTGATGAACGGGGCCTGAAGTGATATCTGCAGACGCCATAATGATGAAGAACGAGGCCTGCACTGAAGTGTACAGACGTTATTATGATGAAGAACGAGGCCTGTACTGAAGTGTACAGACGTCATTACTCTCTCTTTACTTCTTCTCTCATCTAACTCGTTGCCAACCCCATTATCATTCTGTCGGCTTGATGTCATGACCACTGATGGAGAAAAACCCAATATGATGAACTTGATACTGAAGTAATATAACCCGAACTTGTGACTTGAACTTGTACTAATGCGTGAAAAAGAGCGGTGTAGAGACATCGTGCAACAACGAATCCCTAAGTACTCTATACTCTTCAACCAACCAACCATCAAGTATGAGACGTACATCACCTCTTGGATATCCACAACTTCGTGTGACACTGAGCACTACAACGTGACTCCTTAAAGTGATAGTTATTTTGCAAAAGAAAAAAATAACTAGATATCCAAGTCCTCGTCATTCTAAATGTTGAAAGCTCGAACAAGGATCTCGAAGAATCTTCATCCAACCTCCCCGATATCTTCAGATACTAAGTACACGCACCCTTGAAATTTCACTTCAGCCTCAAATAAATAATACTGAACTAACCCCGTAGTCACATCTTGTCGATTAAATGCCTTGATCCAGCCATTTGTGATGTTATAGCTGAACTTTGATAATGGTTTTAACCCGATCATGGTCAAGAGTGCATAGTCCATCATCACGGGATTTTACAAATCTATGATTTAAACCGAGAAATAAGTTCTTTCGCGGGATTTTACAAAATCAAGAATGAACCGTGAGATAGTAACAGATTGAATGTGGCATGACTGATTTGATATAGGAGAACATCAGTTTGGGTTAAGAATATCTTGTGAGAATTACAGTTCACATCACAACTTTTAAAACCTTTGTCCAACTAACCAACCTTGTACACAGATTAGTGACCACTTGATGAAGGAAACCCGATATACCAATACTGAAAACTGAAGTAGAAGTCCCCAAATTTGTTACTTAAGCTTGCACTAATGTTGGAAGAACGGTGTAGAGAATTAATGCTCCAAGCAAATCTCTAAGTGCTCAATACCCAACCAAAGTATGAGACATTAACACCTCTTGCGATTATCGACATCGTCATTGACGCGTGACACTGAGTACTCCAATAACTCTTAAGTGATAGTTACCCCAACTGCTGGTAACTAGATAACCCAAGTCTTCAACTTAAATTTTGAGCACGAGCAAGTTATCATTGAAGGTCATGCATCCAACCAACCCTGACTTCAAGATAAAATAAGTAGACGCCTTCGTGAAATTCAGCTTCAATCTCAAATGAGGAATACCAAATGAACTTCGTGATCATCTTGTGTTGTTGACTAGTCAAAAGGAGAAGAAACATGCGCTAATTCTTAGTAGTGCCCATGACTCATAGTCAGTCCAATCAAACAAAGCTGTCTGACCCAGCTACTTGGATGTGGAATAGTTGTCGTACTGTGTACAGGATTTTACAGTTCTTGAGATTTATCTGAGAAATAAATTCAAGAACAAACTGCACAACAGTAAGTATCAAACTGCTGTAGACTGAACCACTGAATCCTGAATCGCTACGATCTGACCTGCTGAAACCGGAACTGCTAAGATTCAAACCGCTGGAGACTGAACCGATACGATCTAACCCGCTGTAAGCGAAGCCGCTAAAATTCACATCGCTGGAGACGGAACTGTTAGGAAACACGCGCTAATTCTCCCCCTCAAAAAGGGCATGAAATGACCTTTTTGCCAAAGTTAAGAGTTTGTGATGATCGTGAATTTGACAGGCACAAAACATGGACAGAGACAAATGAAACTACTGCAACGAAGATGGTGATTAAGACTCTCTTGTAGTAATCCCTTGCTTTCCTCCTCATCCAATGGTTTAGCAGATTAACAATTCCCTGAAGATCATAATATGCCAAAACCGCTTGATGAAATATGATTATCTATAGAATGTGGAACAGGTTAAAACACGTCTCTGAACAAATCATCTCCTGTCTTTAAGTGTGACCACCTCTTGAGAAGATCTTGTACTACAATCCCATTAGAAGCTTGAGAAACAACAATCACTTGATGAAGCTTGATAAAGGACAAGTTCGCGACTTATACTTGCACTAAATTGTGATTTAGAACCTATATTGAGCACAACAACGTAACTTCTTTAAATATAGGTAGTGATATATACCCAACCTTCCATCCTTTATTGTATATATCCACTTCTTGAACATCCAAAGTCTAATCACCTTAAATACGCTCGAGCAAGGGTCATCAAACATCGTGCATCCATCCACCCCGAGATGTTTGTGACACTAAGTACACCAACCCGTGAATTAACAAACCAACCAAGTTACCATAATTTCCCAATTCCTTCCGATCTCGAAGCACAAACTTATCCCGAAAGATTGGTCAAACCCCGTAAGTATTATTATGTCTAAATCCAAGTCCAGCCTATTTGTCCAAAATTAATTTCACGGGATTTTACAGCTCTTGAGATTCAAACCGAGAAATCGAATCTTTCGCGGGATTTTCTAAAACCTACAAGAGAAACCGTGAAATCAACCAGAACACCCAAGAGAGAGGTGCAATACTAATCTTCGAAATTCAAGTCACAGGAGTCAAATGTCAACTTGATCAAATTGTAATTAGTCAAGTCACAGTCTGTCAAATTGCAACAAGTCAAATTGCAATCAACCAAATCGCAATAAGTCAAATCGCAAGTGTCAACTCGCAACGTCAAATCGCAACTGGTCAAGTCGCAATCAGTCAAATTGCAACAAGTCAAATAGCAACTTGTCAACTCGCAATTAACCAAATCGTAATTTGTCAACTATAGCTCAAATTGCAAAGATCAACTTGCAGGCTCACTCAAATCGTAGGCATCAATAGGGCAACGCTGGCAAATCCACAACTCTGTAATCACTTTGACATTCATATACCCAAATCCAAGCCGTGATGTGTGAAAATAATAGCCGAAATACCATTCCTTTTAATCAACAATTGAAGCAGAAATAAATGAACACAATGTATAAAGAATACATTTGTTACTTATTTTTCAGCCAAAAAAGATGTTAACCAATTTCGGATTCATAAAACATTCAGTCCAGTCCATCACATGTACATAGCCCAGTTCAAATATTTCACCTCAACATATACGTTTGAGAAATATCAATTGTGTAGCCCAAATCAACACATAGGCAAATCCAGCCCAAATACCAAATATGGATCCAATCCATACGAGTTAAAGTGCACGGGTCCAAAACCAATTAACTACCCGATCCATATCACACTTTTACCCTAATTATTTGGTATTAATACCACACCAATCACAAAACCTAACCTAATCATAATCTCAAACTAATCCGCCCCCATTCATACTATCATCAATATGCAGACACCAAATTCATCTCAAACCCTAATCCCATGTTAATCTGCCCCTCTCATCTCACATAGATCACGCATCCACCAAAACTAACCCAAACCCTAATCCTAATTACAATAATCCGCCCCTTTTCTCTCCTTCATCTTAACTGCTCCTCTTCCAAAGAATATGCGATCAGTAAAGTACCCACAACACATCCCTTAACCTCTCATCATCTTCAAATATAGGCGACACCTCATATATCCTTACGATGCTCAAACCGGATCAAGATATACGTCTTCAAGATCCATTCATTGGGTCTCGGGTAGGTTCTGATTTACTTCGTTTTCATGTCACATACGCTTTTGATCTTTTAAACGAACCAAGAAAAAGTTATAACATAGTTGTTATAACCCTTTTCTTTATCTGTTCGAATATTAAACGAGGCTAAGAGCTTTAAAATAGATCGATGATGATTCGTTTATTTCTTTCGTGTGTTGATCTTTAAAGGTCTTATGAAAAATAGTTCCACACGAACAGGGACGACTGAGATCTTTTAATTGTGTGATTTTACAATCCGAGTCTTTGTTTGTGATTGAAGTGTGAATATGAGGTTTAGGTTTAGATTAGATTTGAAGTTGATTGTAATTGTTGTAAGCAGTCGTTGATGAGGCAGTTGTGAATTGTTGACTGTTGTTGTTATGTTGACTGTTGTTCTTAATTTGTTTTGAATGCATTTGATTCTTTCTCAGTGATTGCTTCTTCTCGTTCTAATCTTTCATTTAGATATTCGATAACTCGTTGACCAAATTTGACTGTTTGACCGTTTGACAGAGTGACAGACAAACCGCATCGATGAAATTGTAGACAAACCGAGTTCGTGAGCGTATAGACAAACCGAGTTCGTGAGTATATAGACAAACCGAGTTCGTGAGCATAAAGGCAAACCGCATTCATGACTATACAGACAAACCGCATTCGTGATTATGCAGACAAACCGCGTCCATGAACATACATACTAACAGCATCCATGATCATTCATACAAACCACATTCGTGAGCATTTAGACAAACCGCATTCGTGAAAAATAGACAAACAGCATCTATCATCATAGAGACAAACCGCATTTTTGACCAGTCAAAGCTGTCACTATCACCCAATTTTGTCTTTTATCTCTTTTTGCAGCTACTGTCCAAAAACTATACACAAACCGCATACAAGAACATCCATTTAACACCAGCAGCAACCAAGAACATCATTCCAAGAAAAACCGCACTTTTGATCTTAAAGACATTAGAGGCCAAAGCGTACGACCCATATTGACTATCAAGTGTTCATGAGGACAATCATGCCCGACTTCACAAATCAAGATTACAACGAACATTTAATCACAAAAAAACAGAATATTAAGAAGCCAACAAAGAGCAGAATATAGGAAAGCCCAAATGAACATTTAATCACCAAAAAAATCATGAACTTGTAGAAGCCCAAAAACAATTTTTTTTTAAAGCCAATATAAGAATGAAAACGTGAGGTGTAATCTGCAGGCTCAAGACCACACGTTACTGTTTTCAAATTCAATCTACACTCAAGACCACACGTGTATGCTCAATATACACGAATAAACAATATACACTCAAGACCACATGTTACTGTACGAACCAAGACAGCCAAAAAGAAAACATTAGATACCTCAAATCCGAGCACAATCAATCGAACCTAACCATGGCTCTTGATACCAATTGTAGGAAATAACCATCTTGATTGTGTGGATGATTCGGGTGGTCTTGGTTCATGGAAGATTAGATCCATGGTTGAGTTAGGTGGAAGAACTAGAGAGATGTGGAAACCCTTGAGAGAAAACTTGAGATCTATTAGATTCAATGTGTGAAATGTTACAAGAGTTCCAACCCTTCCCAAGTGTGGGAAGGGGTATTTATACTTACTAATATTATGCCCCTAGTGGGCTGTGGAGTGAGCTGACAGTGGGGAAAGCCCCGACCCACTCCACAAATATAAATACGACTAAACTAATAATACTAATACTAATATTGCTAAGCTAATATAAATAAGCCTACGAGCTATGTAGATGCTAAATAGATGCTCGGGGTGACCGAGCCTTCATCTGAATATTTATATTCCTAACATAAACATTACGTAAAGTAACGACGCTATTTAATAAGGCCCGTTTGATTTGTAGATGAGTTTAAGATTAGGATTTGGATTATGATTTGAATTTGAAATAAATGATAAAAGAGAAAATTAATAATTACTTTTTAAATTAATTAAATAAGATACAATAATTTTAAATAAAAAAATCGAATAAGACAAAAAAATAACACATTTGTATGGTTGAGATAGAAAGAAATGAAAATTGGACCAAACAAATTGTATTAACCCACTTTACTAGTGGTTATTTAAAAAGTGTGGGTCCATTGGGGATGTTTCCCGATTTACAAGACACACTTTTAAAATAAACATGGGTTTTTATATTCTAACCCAAATCCAAAAGATAATACCCCATACCAAACGGGCCCTAAGTAAAACTTAGGATTAAGGTTGCTAATAAGTATATATATTTGTAAAGGGCATTGATATCATGTTGTACTATATGCATTAGTAGTGTAATATTATGGTGTATGCATCAATTGTGGTGGTGTAAGTATCAATGCCCATTTGTAAAACATGCAACAATCAACAAGATAGCCGAGTGGTTGTGTGTGATTTGTTGGCTCCTTGACTTGGTTCGAGTCGTGTGGTTGCTACCTTTTTTTTTACTCAAGGTTAGTAATAAATATAAATATATATAAATAATTGTAAGATAATAAAAGGCTACTTTGCTTCGTGGTTGTGTATGCATTTCTTAAATTCCTTGACTAATGCTCAAGTCTTTCGGTATTTTTTATTTATTTTATTCTTTATGTCTTTAGTTTTTGTAGTTTATTGTATCTACGATTTTCTTCTAGGTTTTCATTACTATTTAGTTATTCGCAGTTGATTTACATTAAATATAAGAAAAAAGATTGAGAAACTTAAAACTCATGACTAATTTGGTGTCTAACTTATGTGTCATTAGCTTTTAGAGTTGTGAAGAAGTGGACCCGATTGCGGCAACCAATGAATTATTTCCACACAGATTTAGGCAAAAAATTAAGCATGCATTTTAGGTCTCCAAATCACTTCTTTAAATATAATGTTACAATCTTTTATACAATAAGAAACACAAAATTAGAATGATTCTTTGATTGACTAATACAAGAACTCAATTTTAAAATTAAGGTTTTTGATCGCCAATAAAAAGTCAAAATTGGCTTTAACCGGTCAAATGATGTTAAATTTGGTCCAACACAAAAATGCCGTAAAAATACGTATGTTAAAATTTTGTAAAGAAAAAGTTGGAAAGAGAGGTTATTTTTAAAAGTTTAATAGTTAAATACTTAAATTTAAATTAAAAAAATAAAAATAAAAAACACACATGTCCACCAAAAGCCACAAAAAGTAGGGTATAAATTGCAAAAAAGCTTTTAAAAAAGAGGGATAATTTTACTAAATTGAAGGGGTTCAATGTGAATTGACTTTATATTTTGATTGACTAATAAAATTTACATTTAAAGCAAAACATTATAAAAAATCTAATCTTAAATTTAATTTTATAAACTGTAAAATTGTCACTATCCATAATTTTTATAAAAATTAAAAATTTAATTAACACCTCTAGACTTTAAATTTGTTTTTTTATAAACTAACTTTATTATTATTATTCATGTCATTTATAATTATTATATTATTATTTTTATCATTATAAGATTATATTTATTTTAATACCTCAAATCTGTATATGAGCGAGATTATAAATGTCAAAATGAAATCAAAGGCTACTATCATATACAAATCAATACACGATATTGTAGATATAGCAATGACTCATGTTGCGCGCATGCATGTCTAAAACTAATTTCTTATTAAATTATTAGGTAAATTAGAACGCTTTATGTAATTTTGTTAAATTCCAAGCATCTAAAAGGAAGCATAAAAGTTTGATATGAAAATTTCATGTCTAATTTATCTTTTGATTCAAGTTTGAGATTTGTAAATTCGTTGCAAAATGCGGTCATTCCATAACTTGTAATATACGGTGCAGTTACGATACCCTTTTGAAGATTAGCAATTCTTTAGAGTCACTAGTACAAACAGTGCCTTCGCAGGCGAATTTTTTTGCTTAATGCCGACGTCATGACGTCGGCATAATGAGGTGTCGACGTCATGTCGTCGGCAAGTACTTGTCGAGAATGCTCCGTCGGGACTTAAGTTCCCGACAAACAATACCGACGACAAAGTGGGACCCACATGATTTTCCGGTCAAACGTTCTTGTGGTTCGACAATAATTTACCGACGCCAAGTCGTCGGTATAATACTAAATAATTAACGATTTAATTAGCAAAGCTAATTAAAGTCAACGAAAAGACAACAAATTTGTAAATAATACCGACGACATGACGTCGGTATTATTTAAAATAGTCAACGAAAAGTCAACAAATTTGTAAATAACACCGACGACATGACGTCGGTGTCATTTAAAATAGTCAACAAAAAGTCAACAAATTTGTAAATAATACCGACGACACGACATCGGTATTATTTAAAATAGTCAACGAAAAGTCAACAAATTTGTAAATATCGGTATAATTTAAAATAGTCAACAATTTCTATATATTACTGACGACATGACGTCGGCAATATATAAAGAAGTCAATACATTGTATATTATACCGACGACATGGCGTCGGTATTTAAGTTGTATATTATATGTTTCATATTAATATACAGTATATATTTGATAACTAAAATAAAAAAGGAAGTGGAACTTGGTACAATTGAACAGTTGTTATCTATTGGGATAATCGTTTATTGTCTTTGTTCATATGACAAAAGTACAAATGTACATTAAGGTGTGTTAAATTAGTATACTATGCCAAATTAAAGGTTACATTTCACTTAATATGTCATTGCCAATAGCCCAAAAATATTTTTAATATGTCATTGCCAATAGCTCAAAAAATATTTTTACTTCATTAACTGTTTAAAGCTTAATTAGGAGGGTAGTGAAAGAGGGATAAAAGAACTAAGCAAACATGGTGTCTTTGGTCACTGTTGAAGTAAAACCCTGCGGATGGGTCCCACTTCTGAGCTTCGTCCTTCGGATGGGATCCTTTGGACTTCGTTTGTTCCTACACAAGAAGAACACGCGTCAGGCTCGCCCCGGGTTTGATCCCAGGACCGACCTCCGGCGTGAGAGTAAGTTTCGGGTCAATAAGAACAGTAGTATTAAAGTAATGGTAGTAGGTGTTTGAATTGAATGCATATCATAAATGAGGTGTGGGTATTTATACTACCCACACTTACTGTACCTGTTCACCTTGGGACCACGCGAGTTGACCTATGTCTGACCTATAAAGTAGGTGTCAGGCCACGTGGGAGACACAATCCCGTAATATCTGGAATGTCAGTAGTTGATGGGACCTGTTACTGTAGACGGCGGCGGTTCGCTCTGTGTGTATATCTAAAGGTCCGAGACAGTCCGAACGATCCTTTTTGAGTTCGGACACCGGAGCCTGGTCCGGACGACTCTAGCGTCCGGACATATACACCAACATGTCCCCCCCAGTATTGTAGTATCGGTTGGAGATCGATGGTGCAATACTTTATTAACACCTTCATGCATTTTGGCACCTTTGGCTTGGCCAAGTCGTCCGGATCTTCTCCGGACACATACACCAACATGTCCCCCCCAGTATTGTATTACTAGTAGAAGACTAGTAATGTAATACTTTGACGGATGTGCTGTGGTTTATTGCTTTGTATTCTTCGGATGTGTCTTTTTATTTTTGCGTCCTCGTCCCCATTTCAATTATATATTCCGTCCAAGCGAACCCTATGTATGAATTATGTAAGTGTTGGGTCGGATTTTTGAAAGGTTCATCTTACCTTGATGGGCTAATTTAATTGCAGGCCCATGGGCCGAGCAAAGCAGTTGTCTTTTTAGTGAAATATTGGCATGCCACGCGTATGCTAACCGTGGGAATCTAACGTTCCATATTTTGCCACGTCAGCGAGTGACAGGCTGACTTGGCACTTTTTTGATTGTCTTTATGTCTTTCCCTATATATATATAGGTTTGGCTCTTATAAGAGTTTTTCTGTTAACTGTGTGTTTACTTACCTCATCCTCGGTGTTTGTATATTTTGCACAATTTGCTCAACCGTTGAGAAGTCCGAGAGGTGCGTTACCTTACTCTCTTGTAATTTATCTTTAGCACTTTGTTCCATCGGCATCCTTTTAGATATGACCGCTGAGATGAGTGAACGGAGGGACTTCCCATTGGTAAGTAGACTTGGGCCTCAACCTAGTAGGGTAGCACCTAAGTTTGACATGCATGTACATACTTCTAAGTTGACACAAGGTGAGCTGGACCGGGTGGTTGCGGAGTTCGGAATTCCATTGGATTTGCATCCGGTGCTTCCTCCGCTGGGTATGACTATGGACATGTTGCCGGAGACTAAGATTGGTGTTTATGTGCATCAGCTGAGGACGGGGGGTGTCAGGATTCCTTTCTCTACTTTTCTGCTAGCAGTGATAGGATATTTTCGTGTACATTTTTCTCAAGTGGTTCCGATAGGGTTGAACAGGGTCACTATGTTTGAAATCCGATGCTACAGTCTGAACGTGGTGCCGACTGTTCCCCTTTTCCGGGTTTTTTATAGGTTGTGCAAGCAGGGGCATTGGTTTTCTTTCGAAAGCCGGGCGGGAACGAGAGCCTTAAAATGTTTTAAGGAAGTGTTGACCGGCCTAAAGAATTGGAAGGGTCATTTCTTTTTGATAGATCGGAGGGCGATACCGCATGGTATGCCGTGGAGGCATAGGGATTCTAAAGTTACAGATGATTTTCCTGTGGTTTATTCTGAGAGAGATGCTGAGAAAGTTGCAGAGAAGGTTATCTTTCTGAGGAAACCTTTGGATGGTATCTTATGGATGGTGGGGCTTAGTAGGGTTTTCGAGTACCCCGGGTACAAGGGCGTTTTAAAGGATGCCGATGGGCATGGTAAAACAGATTTCTTTAGCCGTCATTCGCAGGGGTTGCTTGTTTATTGGTTTGACCTTAGGTTGCTTTGTTGTTTTTGTAGTTCTTTCCATGACAGAGTATCTGGAGCTTCCCGTGGAGGTTGACGTGGACGTTGGTAGGGGAGATCCTCTTGAGGAGGGGGGTGAGAGACCGAAGAGAACCACCGAGCCTTTGGTAGCAGGTAGCATCGTGCCCAAGACCACTCCTATACAGAAGGTGGTTGAGAAGGCGGATTTGAACGTGTTAGCTGCTAGAGAGGAGAAGGAAAGAAAAAAAGATGGAAGATGAGAAAAAAAGGAGCGCCGAGGGACCATCAAAGACTGCTACTTCTCGCAAGAAGAAGAAAACCGAACGGAAGGATGACGAACAATCTGACCGAACTATCGATGCCTCCCCCCTTCGCCGTATTGAACCGCAAGTTGTTGCCGAAGTTGCGCTGAATCAGGGAGAAAGAAGAGAATCGGGGGAGCAGGTTGTGGGTGAAGGGAGCGAGCATGAGCGCACTGCTGAGACCAACCTTGAAGGTCAGCCGGATCCGGATACTCATACGGAAGAGCAACCATCTTCCGATGGTAAGGGATACGCTCTGGTACCTTTTTCTCCTCCTCTTTTATGTATGTGAGCTGTGTTTTATACTTTCCTATTGATTTTACAGATCATTCGGATCATTCCATGCACTCCCCGCCACCTTCTATGGTGCATCCGTCACCAGGAGCAGGTGAGGCGAACTCGTCTTGCTATATTGACTCATTATGTCCTTGTTTTTGTTGAGTGACCTCTGACGTTGTTGCAGATGAAGGCTCTCTCGAGGGAGAAATTTTTGCTCCCGGCTGGTCTCTTCCCAATCATGTCCGCTTGGACTCTTATAGGGCTTGTCTAGAGTTGCTGGCACATCTTACCCCTCCAGCTGAGAAGATTGCGATAGAAGGGCTGACCGATAGCCAGCTGGTTCATCGGTCGTATGAGCAATCCGGGGGTGGGATTGCGATGCAGGCCGAGCTACTTCGTCGCTTCAACCAATTGCTCGATGAGCACAGGGAGCTGGACAGGACGTATAAAAATAGCGTGGTGGAGCATGGTGCGGAGCATGGCAGATATGTGCGGTTGGTTGAAGAGTTTGATGCCCTCAAGCAAGAATTGGCTGATGTGAGAGCTGGTATATCGGAACGAGAAGAGGAACTAGCAGTTCGGCTGGCTGAGATGGAGAAAGAAAGGGATGATTGGAAAAGAACAGCTGAATCTCATGCTGAGGGTGTTAAAGGGTTGGAGCAAGAGATGGCAAAAAAGGATGAAGCCTTAGGGAAGGTTGAGGGGGCGAACAGGGATTTGCTTGCTGAGGTCGGGAGGTTGGAGATGGAGCGTCAAAATGTCGTGAAGGATCTCCTCCCGACTGCTTGTCGACGTTTGTTTTGCAGCTCTGAGTACAAGGCACATATGGGATGGGTTTATGGATTAGCTTACACCGCAGGTTTCCTGGATGGTCTTGCCTATGAGCGTAAGAAAGACGAGCACGAGCGACTTTTGGGCAAGTTTGATAAGCTTAACATGGAGGCTCCCCGTATCTGGAAAGCGGAGTATGTAAAGTTGTTTGATGCCCAGTATCCGTATATTCAGAAGCTTGCCGATTCGTACCGGATGCCGTTGAGTGACCTCATGAATCTGTTGCCCGCTGCTGGTGCTCCTAAGTCGAAACCTGTGACAGCCGCACCAGCTAGAAAGGTCGGAGAGTCATCCGGGGCCAAGAACAGACCGGGTGAAGGTTCCTCCGCTGCTGAGAACGTTGCGGGTGAAGGCTAGTGGTTATTTTCTTTATTTTTGTTTCGGATGAATGTAATGATGATACTTGTTGTGGATAAGTGCCATGTAATAACTTACTTGTGATGGCTTGAAGACGTTGTTCTTATATTTGCTGGAATAATTTTTACTTAATTTGTTCGTATAGATATCCCGCTTATGTGTGTTATTGATAACGAGGTGTTGTTTGAGCTGGCTTGTCCCGTTTGGAGTGTTTGGGGGTCGTACGGTATCCCCTTCCCTTTTTTTTTTTGCTCTTTTTTTTTTTTTTTTTTTTTTTTTTTTTTTTTGGTGGCGTTGCTCTTTTTTCGTTGAAACGGGCTTCTGAATAGATATATACATATGTTTTTTATTGTTCGAGTGTGGTTGGAGTCCCGGCGTTCCAGCATACCGGTACTTATCCTGGCGCGAAGAAGGTCGTTATAAACAGTTGTTCGCGACTAATGTTCTGGCTCCTTTTTTACCTTTTGATCCGCAACTTGAGTTGACTGATTATCCATTATAGATTGACTTGACGATTCGTGTTGTGAAGCGGAGTGTGACACATCTCTTTTGTTTATTATCTTTATTCTAGTTTTTTTTTTTGTATAATCCGCTGTGTCGGGTGAAGCGATTTCGATCCACTCACGAGAGAGGGAGTGTTTTCCCTAATCCGGTGGATGAATAATCTGGAGGGTTATCACGATCCCCTCACGAGGGAGGGAGTGTTTTCCCTAATCCGATGGATGAATAATCCGGAGGGTTATCACGATCCACTCACGAGGGAGGGAGTGTTTTTTATTGTTCGAGTGTGGTTGGAGTCCCGGCGTTCCAGCATACCGGTACTTATCCTGGCGCGAAGAAGGTCGTTATAAACAGTTGTTCGCGACTAATGTTCTGGCTCCTTTTTTACCTTTTGATCCGCAACTTGAGTTGACTGATTATCCATTATAGATTGACTTGACGATTCGTGTTGTGAAGCGGAGTGTGACACATCTCTTTTGTTTATTATCTTTATTCTAGTTTTTTTTTTGTATAATCCGCTGTGTCGGGTGAAGCGATTTCGATCCACTCACGAGAGAGGGAGTGTTTTCCCTAATCCGATGGATGAATAATCTGGAGGGTTATCACGATCCCCTCACGAGGGAGGGAGTGTTTTCCCTAATCCGATGGATGAATAATCCGGAGGGTTATCACGATCCACTCACGAGGGAGGGAGTGTTTCCCACAATCCGATGGATGAATAATCCGGAGGGTTATCACGATCCACTCACGAGGGAGGGAGTGTTTTCCATCATCCGATGAATGAATAATCCGGAGGGTTATCACGATCCACTCACGAGGGAGGGAGTGTTTTCCACAATCCGATGGATGAATAATCCGGAGGGTTATCACGATCCACTCACGAGGGAGGGAGTGTTTTCCACAATCCGATGAATGAATAATCCGGAGGGTTATCACGATCCACTCACGAGGGAGGGAGTGTTTTCCACAATCCGATGAATGAATAATCCGGAGTGACATGGCACTTGACATTTTATAACTGTAATACAATATTTCCGGGAAAAGGAGAAGGTCATAAATTATTACAGATACTTAGAATGTTAGTTTACATTTTCCACAAAAGAAAATTTCAAAATTAAACTTCATCATACATTCATTACAGTATCGTCCCCGTCGTCCGGTGTTGTGTGTTTTTTTTTTTTTGAATGAGGTTTTGAAACCAAAGCCTTTACTGCGAAGGTTTTGAAGTCAAAGCTTCCTTGTTTTATTCTTCCGATATCCCGTTCGTCCTCAAGCTGAGAATATTATCTTCCTCGGAGGGTGCTCTTAGTCGATTTTTCTTGAAAACTTGGCATTCGAACTTGTCAGTCAGCTGTGTAGTTAAAGTTGCGATCCCTTTCGGGGTGGGGAACTTCAACATGTTGTGGCTGGTCGAAGCGACGGCTCGGAGTTTCCCGAGACCCGCTCTCCCCAATATCATATCGTATGGTGACGGAGACCGTACAACGTAAAATTTTATAAGCAGTTTCCTGTACTTTCCACGGCTGCCCAGAATTTTCTTTAAAACAACCTTACCCCTCGGTTTACTGCCTTCTCCTGAGAAGCCTGTCAGGGTGGTGTGGGTTGCCTTGATCCTAGCTTTTGTTCCGGTGTTCAGCTTGTTAAAGCAATGTTCGTATATGACGTTCACCGATGACCCACCATCCGCCAGTATTTTCTCGACCAGACTTCCCTCGACACTGCCTCTCACAACAAGGGGTTCGTATGATAACCTTCCGAATGCGCATGAAGGAAAGGTTATTGGTGTGTTCATCCATTTCTTATTTCCATGTCCCAACCTTGGTTCTTGATCGTCGGCCGGGCTTTCTATCAGATTAATCACTTTGGCTTTTCCGTTATCATTCTTTCTTTGTTGGTCTTTGTCCCTCTCCATCTCGCGTTGTCTTAGATCTTTCATGAGGTGGTCCAGCTTTCCGGATTCTAAAGCAAATATCAGTTGTTTCTTGAGTTGATGACAATCGTCGGTCAGATGTCCTTTTTCCCTGTGGTACTCGCAGAACTTGTCTAAATTTTCTTTTCTTATCCTGCCTCCGGTTGGGCGAGGGAAGGGTAAGTTCAAATGGTGCTCCGTGGCGAGAATTTCCCTAGGGGGCTTAGTTAACGGCCACCATCCATTGGGCCGTTTGGGAGGATCGTTGCGGCGGTAGTCCAAGAGGGGTAGATCGTTACGGGGGAAATCATTGCGAGGGTAGCTCCTGAGTGGAACTGCGTAGGGGTGATATGTGTCTTTCTGTTTGAAGTCGTTTCGGCGATCCACTCGCGGTCTATCATTTCTAAAACCCTGGGTTCCCTTCTTGTTTGAGTCGAAACCCTCTCCCTTCGGTAGTTCTGTACTGCGGAACGCTTCTTCAGATCTTATGAAGTCATCTACCCAGGTAAACATTTCTGTGACCGTGTGCGGAACCCTGTCGGAGAATTTTTTGGCGAGAGCGGGGCATTTGTGCGCACTCATGAAGGCTGAAATTCTCATAATCTCCGGTACCCCACTTATATAGCTTGCCTCATCTGTCCATCTCTCCTTGAATTCCGGAAGAGACTCATGAGCTCGACGAATGATTTTTGCGATCTCTGTGGGGTTTTTTATGCATTTCTTCCTGAGTGAAAACCTCGTGGAGAACTGTTCCCTTAACTCGTTCCAACTATCAATACTTCCGGGTTCTAATCTTTCGAACCATCCACCTGCGGCCCCGTCCAATGTCTGCTGAAACATGCGGCACCATACGGGCATCGGCCACTCCCCCTGGTTCGCGGCTCCTGTGAACCTGGTGAGATGGTCGTTCGGGTCTGTCGAGCCATCATAAAACCTCATGTTCAACGGCATAGTGTGACTTGGCCCGGAGAATTCCACAATGCGCCGGGTGAATGGTGATCTCGATGTTTCCTTAAAGGGCTTATGCAGATCATCATCCTTTCCCTTGTCCTTTATATGACTTGCATTCTCTTCGTCTTCAAAGTTTAACCGTATCGGCTTAAGAGCGCTTGCATTTAACCTGTTGTGCTTTTTGATGAGCTCCGTCAATGACGCCACGTGGGCCGTGATCATTTCTCGAAGATCGGCGGACTCTTCGGCCGGGCCTTCATTTGAGTTTCGGATGTTACCTGTTTCGTCCCGGTTATTGTTGGGTTGAAGGGTGCTGTCGGTTTCATTTAGGTTCTGGACGTTATCGGTTTCGTATCTGTTGCCGGCGAGAGGTTGGGGAATATTGTCGGCCTCGTTCGGGTCTAAGGTATTATCAGTCTCGTATCGGTTGTTGTTGTTTGTTTCGATCCTTCCGTCTCCGAATCGAAGAGGGGTGAAGGAAGGACCAGCCATGTCAATGCTCTAGTAGATTGAATAGCGGGTCCCACGGATGGCGCCAATTTGTTGAAGTAAAACCCTGCGGATGGGTCCCACTTCTAAGCTTCGTCCTTCGGATGGGATCCTTTGGACTTCGTTTGTTCCTACACAAGAAGAACACGCGTCAGGCTCGCCCCGGGTTTGATCCCAGGACCGACCTCCGGCGTGAGAGTAAGTTTCGGGTCAATAAGAACAGTAGTATTAAAGTAATGGTAGTAGGTGTTTGAATTGAATGCATATCATAAATGAGGTGTGGGTATTTATACTACCCACACTTACTGTACCTGTTCACCTTGGGACCACGCGAGTTGACCTATGTCTGACCTATAAAGTAGGTGTCAGGCCACGTGGGAGACACAATCCCGTAATATCTGGAATGTCAGTAGTTGATGGGACCTGTTACTGTAGACGGCGGCGGTTCGCTCTGTGTGTATATCTAAAGGTCCGAGACAGTCCGAACGATCCTTTTTGAGTTCGGACACCGGAGCCTGGTCCGGACGACTCTAGCGTCCGGACATATACACCAACATGGTGTCTTTGGTCACCTTGAGAAACCTAAACTTGTTTTTTGTTAGTATCGCATATATGGGAGCCGGAAGTCACATAGGGACATAGGGTGAGGTTTACCAATGGAAGACATGATATAGAGGCCTATTATATATGGGGTCTAGCTAAACTGCAAACTGGTGTATTGAGCTCAACCAAGATAAGTAGTTATTATGATAGAAGATGGAAGAGAAAAAAACCCATATTACCATAATTTAATGCTCCAATTGAATTTCCAAATCCTTTTCAAGTCTTGCGACAATATCATCTATATTTGGGTGTTGCGATTGTTCTTCATTCAATCAATCGTATGCCGTTTCCTCGAAAATGTCAAATGACTACTAGTACAATTGATTCTGCAGATCGAAATCAATTATTTCAATGAGTTTCTTCTCCCTATAATGGGTAATGGCTAGTAGAACCAAATGATTATCTTCTTTGTGTCAATGATTGATTCCCTACCACACAGTAGTTCAAACAACACTATCCCAAAGGAATACATATCTGACTTGTAGTTTGTGTTGGAAAATTTAGTGCACTTGAGGGATCAATTCATACTTGGTAATGGGCTTGGAGGTACGGAGTGTACACCCATCAAGTCACTGTTTACCCTGACTCAATTAAGTGGTTTGTGGTTCTGCTGCTAGTATTATTCATACTACTGCTGATACAAAACATTCTGCTGCTAGTGTTATTGATACTGCTGCTAGTACAATAATACTGCTGCTAGGCAAGAGATTCTACTGCTAGTACAATTTATTGTGCTGCTAGGCATAGATTCTACTGCTGGTAACGCATGATAGAATTTGTAACAAACTTTGAACTATTTTGGGAAGTTTCAAATTCGTAATTAAGACCATGATTTTCTGGTCTTGTAACCACTATGGCTAGAATTAAGGAAAGTATATGGAGAATATTTGGCCAATATTTTCTCATATTTCCTTTGACTAGGGTTTTGAGTAATCTCTAAAATATATATAGAGATCATCACATCGGCATGAGAGATACACAGGAAAAACCTAAACACTTGAAAGCAATTCGGTTCTTGATTTGTGCCTAAAACAAGAACATCACTTGGTCTTATCCCATAGAGATATTCGTGTAACCCAGGCATAAGGTCGAATAGTTTCTATTGGAAAGTGATAACACGATTTCAAGTGAATATCCGGTACCATTGATTATCTTTACCCTGATCTGGGAACACACAAAAGCCTCCACAAACAACCAACAATCAATAGAAACTATTCCAGTGATAATCAATGGCTGCTGCTATGAGGCATATGGCTGCTAACTTTTCCAAACTGGAAAAGTTTGAAGGTGTCGATTTTAGAAGATAGCAAAAGAAGATGCACTTCTTGTTGTCAAGCATGAATGTGGTGTATGTTCTGACCACTTCCATTCCTGAGGATCATGGGGATGATGCTACTGTTGAACAAATGAGGAATATGAGCAAATGGGAGAATGACGATTACGTCTGCAGAGGTTTAATCCTCAATGGTATGTCTGATTCTTTTTTTGATATTTATCAGAATGTTGAATCTTCCCAAGAACTATGGGATTCCTTGGAAGCCAAATATATGGCTGAGGATACATCAAGTAAGAAGTTCCTTGTAAGTAATTTTAACAATTACAAAATGGTCGATTCTAGACCTGTCATGGAACAATACAATGAACTTCTTAGTATACTTGGTCGATTCACACAACACAAAATGAATATGGATGAGGCTATTTCAGTCTCTTGTATCATTGGTAAATTACCTCCTTCTTGGTAAGATTTCAAGCATATGCTAAAATATAAGAAGGAGGAATTAACTCTTGTGGAGTTGGGCAGTCATTTGCGCATTGAGGAATCACTCAAAGCACATGAAAGTGACAAGCCAAAGAGTAGCAATGCTACTGGTCCATCAGTTGTCAATATGGTAGAGCATAACAACTCTATCAGGAACAATGACAGCAAGGGCAAACGTAAACATCAGGATAACACCAAAACTGATCTTAACAAGAAGCCAAAAGCTACTTGTTGGAAGTGTGGTAAAACTGGACACTTCAGGAAGGATTGTAAAGGTGTTAAAATTGGCAATAAAACCAATGGATCAGGCACAAATGAATCAGGGAATGGTAATACCAATTCCCTAAAAGGTCAGAATATATTTGATAAGTCTTTTGAGATTTATTATGTTACATATATATCTGAAGTGTACTTTGTGCAGGATGATGATGTTGCGTGGTGGGTTGACTCTGGAGCAACAATTCATGTGTGTAAAGATAGAAGCTGGTTCAAGACCTATGAGTCAATGAATGATGGTTCTATTCTTCATATGGGAAATGAGTCAACAGCCCTGGTGCATGGAAAAAGATGTGTGGATTTAAAATTTAGTTATGGAAAGATTGTCTCTTTGTTTAATGTTTTACATGTTCCTGATATTAGAAAGAATTTGGTTTCTAGTAGTATTTTGAATAATTGTGGTTATAAACAAGTGATTGAATCTGTGATGAACTCAAATAAGTACATTTTATTACTATCATTTATCCTATTAATTTGACTTGTTTTACTATATTATGTATGAGGATTGATACTTATTCGTTTACTTTTGTAATTCTCAGGTAAAAACAAGCATTTGGTGAAACTTGGCGATTTTGGACTGATTATGGAGCAAACCATGCATAAAGTGAAGAGTCTACTGAAATGGACAAGATCAAGTTAAATCTGCTCCAGATGCGCCGCATCTCACTCATGACATGCGCCGCATCTCTATCAAGATATCACCAGATACGATCCAAGATACAAGAGGACATGCGCCGCATCTAATCATGGAGTTACGCCGCATCTTCTGGCGGTGTACGAATATTCCTGAATATTATAATCTTGGACCCCACGCGAAGTTAAGTCAATGCGCCGCATCTACTTACTAGATGCGCCGCATCTTCCCTCAGACAGAAACTATAAATACCCCAAGGCCAGACGAATTTCGGGTGCATTATCAGAGTTTCGAAGACCGAAGCAGAAAAACCCTAGGACGAATTCAGTCAAGAAGGCAGCACAAGACACACCAAACGAAGATACAAGAGCTGTAAGAAGGTGTTGCATGTGTTTAATTCATTAAGTAGTTTTGTTTTATTGTGTTAGCAAACTTTAATTCATCAGGATTGATGGGCTTGTGTTATGTTATCATTCACTTCAACTCCCCTTAAAATTGCTTTCCCATCGATTAAAGTTTATATGTTGATGTCTTTGGTTACTACTTATTAGTGCATTGATCACCTCTGTGTTTATTAGTGGCTTGTGTAATGTGGCAACGGAAAGGTTGCACTCCCACGGTTATTACTAAATTGATCACTTAGGAATAACTTTTAGACATAAGTAATCATTAAGGGTTTACTCGCCGATAAGATTAGGACCAACGAGAAAGGGTTAACTACATACACTTCATATAAAGCTATCAATAAAACAAGTGACAATCTACTTAATCATAAGGACAGCCCTCTTATTGTCTCGAGTATTTATCTGTGTACGTGTGTGCTACTTGCTGATTCGTGCCTATTGGTTTATTTTATTATTTAATTGCAAACAAATCGTGCCAGTCTCTCAGGCTGAAACCCCCTTGCGTTAGGATATTAAAATACTGATTAGAATAACGAGATAATACGTTCCACTCTTAGTGATCGACACTCTACTTACCATTATATTCATACTGACCGGGTACACTGCTCGTTAAGTGTGTGTGTTATTGATAAGTCGGCTAAATATAAATTTAAAACTTGAGTAGGCATTAAAACTGCTAAACCGCAACGACACATCACGCGCATCAAGTTTTTGGCGCCGTTGCCGGGGAGTGAATTGTTATTATCTGTTAATTTGATTAGTATTTTAATTAGGTTTTTTTCTTTTTATTAGATTAATTGCATCATTGTATTATTTTGCATATTTGTTGTATTGTGTGTTAATTGTTTTCTTTTATTTTTGTGTGTTTATTTTTGTTTGTGTGTTTTTATTTGTTTTTATTTTTCATATTTTTTCTGTTCTGCTATCGTTGTACTGTGCTAAATCAAACGATACGGCGCATCTGATCTCTCAGATACGGCGTATTGCGTTTAATTTTTTTTAATACAACGCGTTTAATTAATTCGATACGACGCATCTTTTCCCCAAGATACGGCGTATCTGTTTTTAATAAGAAAATTTTTTCTAAGCGATAAAGTAATACGACGCATCTGTTTTAGCAGATACGGCGTATTTGTTTTTGATAAAAAAAAAATTTTCTAAACATTAACGCCATACGACGCATCTGCCTTCGCAGATACGGCGTATCTTTTATTTTAATTAAAAATAGTTTGCGAATTATTAAACAGATACGACGCATCGATCTGTATCGATACGGCGCATCTTCTGAATCAAAAATCTTGTATTTTTAAACGTAACGAAAATACGGCGCATTAACTTTCGTCAATACGACGTATTTAATTTTAAATAAATATCGATTTTTGATTAATTAATTCGATACGGCGCATTCTTAAATTCTAAAGCGGCGTATCTATTTTCTGGATAAAGTCTGATTAAATTTTATCGATTATAAGATACGGCGTATCCAACTCTTTGGATACGGCGCATCGTCTGCAGATATCAGCAACGTTTATTTTTCTAATTTCCGAACGGAAAATATTCTGACTTACCCTTGTACTAGGAAGCTTTTACTTTGAAATCTTCTTGTTTTTGATTTTCAGGAGCAATGTTCGATATTTTCCCATACTGGTTCGGAAGACCACAAAGAAACCTTACTATGGAAGAGTTTGCACTACTAATCGCTCAAGCTAATGAAAAAGAACATCATGAAGCAAGAAACTTTATTACTGAATTCAAAGGCAGTCATGAGCTGTTACTAAAGGAACAAAACAATATGATCAATGGTTTGGCAATTGAAGTGCACCAATTGTCAACAGTGCTTAACAAGGTTCTTTTGGTAAGGCACGATCTGAAAGGAATTACAACCAAAGGCGGAAAATCAACCTTTCAAATCGGAGAGACACCCGAGGATGACAGTACCCAAAAAATTTCCCCTGAATCTTTATCACCTGAGCAAGAGCAACCAAAAGAGACTGATCCAGAACCTGTAATTAGAAGAGAACCTTCTGTTGAACCTAAACGATCAACACCACCTTTCCCACATAGGGTAAGGAAAGAGAAAGAAGATGCCTATCAAAAGAAATTCCTGGAGAATCTCAAGCAGCTGCAGCTAAGCATACCATTTATGGAAGCCCTAGTGCAAATGCCGAAATATGCTAAATATCTGAAAAGCTTGCTTACAAACAAGTCTAAACTCGAAGAGGCTTGCACCATAACAATGGGGAAAAGAAGCTCAGCGGCATTGCTTAACAAACTTCCGTCTAAAGAAAAAGATCCAGGGAGTTTCACTATTCCTTGTCAAATTAAAAATTTGCATATTGAAAATGCCTTAGCCGACCTAGGAGCTAGTATAAGTCTTATGCCCTCCTCTATGTATGATAAATTAGGTCTTGGCGAACCCAAACCTACTAGGATGTGCTTAGAACTAGCTGATAGGTCCATACAATACCCATTAGGAATAGCGGAAAATATATTAATAAAAGTTGATAAATTTGAATTACCTATCGACTTCGTTATCCTTGATATGCCTGAAAATTCTAGAACTCCTATAATATTAGGACGACCATTTTTAGCCACTGCTAGGGCCATGATTGATGTTTTTAATAAAAAAATAACTCTTACCATAGGAAAAGATGAGGTTGAGTTTAACATGGAACAATCTATGAGTAAAGATAATTCCGATGATGATGAATGCTATAACATCGATGTTTCTGATCACACGATTAATCAATTTACTCAGAGATTGTTAAAAAATAATTTGCTTGATTCTTTTCTACTTAAAAATTTAGAAAACACAATTGCTATAGAAGATCAAGTTGATGAGAATACTATTGATTATAATTTAGCTGCTGATTCTGCTGTATGTAACGCGATACGGCGCATAGAAAACCTCGATGTGGCGCATCTATCTGATGACAGCAGCGATATAATTAAAGAACAGGTTTATTCCGCTAGTGCTACTGAAATTGATAATGTTAAACCTGTGCTTAAGGATCTTCCTTCTACTTTGGAATATGCTTATTTAAACGGAAATACTAATTCACCCGTTATTATTGCATCTGACCTAACGCCAAAAGAAAAAGAGTCTCTTTTGCAGGTACTATATAAACGAAGAGGAGCATTAGCGTGGAGTATGTCTGATATTAAGGGAATTAGCCCGTCATTTTGTACACATAAAATCCTTATGGAGGATGAATTCAAACCAACTATCCAACCTCAAAGGCGTTTGAATCCAAAAGTCCAAGATGTGGTGAAAAATGAAATCGTAAAGTTACTTGACTCCGGACTTATCTACCCAATTTCCGACAGCTCGTGGGTCAGTCCTATCCACGTTGTACCAAAAAAAGGAGGAATGACGGTAGTACTCAATGACGACAATGAGCTAATCCCTTCAAGAACTGTTACCGGATGGAGAGTTTGCATCGACTACCGCAAACTCAATGATGCTACGCGAAAAGATCACTTCCCTCTTCCATTTATTGATCAAATGTTAGAAAGACTATCAGGATATGATTATTATTGTTTTTTGGATGGTTTTTCAGGTTTCTTCCAAATACCCATTGCCCCCGAGGATCAAGAGAAGACGACTTTCACCTGCCCTTATGGAACCTTCGCCTATAGGAGAATGCCGTTCGGACTATGCAACGCCCCTGCTACTTTCCAACGTTGTATGACGGCTATCTTCCATGATATGGTAGAAGACTTTATGGAAGTCTTCATGGACGACTTTTCGGTGTTCGGTAACTCATTTAATGATTGTCTCTTTAAACTTGATAAAATGCTTGCTAGGTGTGAAGAAACTAACCTTGTTCTTAATTGGGAAAAATGTCATTTTATGGTTAGAGAGGGAATTGTGTTAGGACACAAAATTTCTGGGAAAGGTATAGAAGTCGATAAAGCTAAAATTGATGTAATTGCCAAACTACCTTACCCCACTAACGTAAAAGGCGTTAGAAGTTTTTTAGGGCACGCTGGATTTTATCGTAAGTTCATAAAGGATTTTTCAAAAATATCTAGGCCTATGACCCAATTGTTGCTAAAGGATGCAAAGTTTGATTTTTCTGAAGATTGCAAAAAGGCATTTAATATACTTAAAGAAAAACTAACTTCTGCACCCATTATAATTTCGCCGGATTGGAATCTGCCTTTTGAACTAATGTGTGATGCTAGTGATTATGCTGTTGGAGCCGTACTTGGCCAAAAGATAGATAAGAAATTTAAGCCAATTTATTATGCTAGCAAAACATTGAATAATGCCCAAGAACACTACACCACCACGGAAAAAGAACTTTTAGCAGTAGTTTTTGCATTCGATAAATTTAGATCATATCTTATATTGTCAAAAACTATGGTTTACACTGACCATTCTGCTTTGAAGTATTTGTTCAATAAACAGGATGCCAAGCCAAGGCTTATTAGGTGGGTTTTATTGCTCCAAGGATTCGATATTGAAATTAAAGATAAAAAGGGTGCCGAGAATCTAGCTACTGACCACTTATCCAGACTTGAAAACCCTGATATGGAGGTGCTTGACGAGAGGGAAATAGCTGATGACTTTCCTGATGAACACCTTATGATGGTAGGAATTAAGAGCAATAATAATGGACCATGGTATGCCGACTTTATAAACTTTATTGTTGCAAATGAAATTCCAAAAGGGCTAACATCCGACGAGAAAAGAAGGTTTATAACTCGCGCTAACGAGTATATTTGGGATGAACCTTATGCCTTTAAATTATGTCTTGACAATATTTTACGAAGATGCGTAGACGGTGATGACATCGCAGCAATATTGGCACATTGCCATTCAGGGCCAACAGGGGGACATCACGGTCCAGTCATCACAAGGAGAAAGATCCTGGATGCGGGATTTTATTGGCCCACTATGTTGGAGGATGCGAAAGATTATATAAAAGGATGTGATGCGTGTCAACGATCCGGAAATATTACATCAAGAAACGAAATGCCGCAAAACTATATCCATGTATGTGAAGTTTTCGACATATGGGGATTAGACTTCATGGGACCGTTTCCTGAATCTAAAGGTAATAAATATATTTTGGTTGCTGTTGATTACGTATCAAAATGGGTCGAAGCGCAAGCATCTCCAACGAACGATAGCAAGGTAGTACTTAAATTTTTGCAAAGTTTGTTCTCTAGGTTTGGAATTCCTAAAGCATTGATTAGTGATAGGGGAACACACTTTTGTAATCACCATCTAGGAAAAGCCTTGCAAAAATATGGAGTATATCATAGGGTTTCCACCGCATACCATCCTCAATCAAATGGTCAAACTGAAGTAACCAATAGAGCTATAAAACGAATTCTTGAAAAAACGACTGGGTATAATCCTAAAGGGTGGTCTGACAAGTTAAATGATGCTTTATGGGCATTCCGTACAGCCTATAAGACACCAACGGGATGCACTCCATTTCGTCTTGTATACGGAAAAGCATGCCACCTACCGGTCGAAATTGAACAAAGTGCATATTGGGCTTTGACGAATTGTAATATGGATATGGAAGCTGCAACGAAGAACCGTTTCATGGAACTTAATGAACTCTATGAACTAAGAGATGAGGCCTACAAAAATACTAAGATCTACAAAGAAAAAACTAAAAGATGGCATGACTCGAGGTTACGTGGGGATAAAACGTTTACTATTGGAGAGAAAGTGCTACTCTTTAATTCCAGATTAAAGATGTATCCTGGTAAACTTAAATCAAGATGGACGGGACCGTTCGTTGTCAAGAAAGTGTATCCATACGGAACTATTGAAATATGCGATAAAAATGGTTATATATTCAAAGTAAACGGGCAACGTGTGAAGAAATACTTTGATAATAAAATTGAGGATAATGAGAACGAGGTGGTGGAGTTTGAACCTGAAGTATTGGAGTAAAGAGTTGAACGTGAGTCTAACTTGAAGACTCTGGAATAAAGACAAGTGCTTACCGGGAGACAACCCGGAGAATTTTTACTATTCTATTTTCTGTGTCGAGTCAGTCAGGCCCGCATGAGGATACGGCGCATCTCAATCCTGAGATGCGACGCATCTCCTGCAATGGTCATATCTTATTTTAATTTTTCTGCATTTTTATTTTCGACTTTAAAACTATTTATCAGTTTATTTTAATGCGGCGCATCCCTGGTTAAGGATGCGGCGCATCTTTTATTCTGATCCGTAATTATTCCAGGCTCGATACGGCGTATCTTCTTCAATAAGATACGGCGCATCGACTGACCTGATGATTTTCAGTTTTAATTTTTAAGTTTTATTTTTATCTAACTACTAATGTATTATGCAAGCTTGAACCTTTCTTATCTTAGGTGTGTTTTAAAGTGTTGGTGGTATTATAGTTTCCTGGATTTCCTGTAGATACATCAAGTATGAAGCTTTAACGTTCTAATCCACAAGAAGTTGATTTTTGCTCTAATACAAATGGAGGATCATACTGAGCAAATCTCAGGGGAGTTTTTCTGTTCTAATTCTTTTATTTTCCAAATTTTAACCTTTTATACAAACAACGAGGACGTTGTTTAACTTAAGTGGGGGGATTGGAGAATTAGAACACTTAACAATTACTTGTCCTAAACTTTTTCAAAAATTATGCTTAAAATGTGCTTAATATATCAAACTTAAAAATTTTTTAGCATGTTTTTGTTTAAGATCTAAGTTGCATAGCTGCACACATGACGTTATTTTCAAAAATTGTGATTTTCCAAAATTCACAAATCTATGAGTGTGCCGGTGACTTGTAAACTTTAGAACTTGGCTTGTATACTATTCGAGACCACCATAATAAGTATTATTTATATAATTGGAATGACTTGTCTAACTTGGTAAAATTCTAGGATTACACCCAAATAGCCTTTATATGTTATGTGTTATTAACTAACTACACTGGTTAGTTAACCCCCGTATAAACCCTTTTGTTACTCTCATTTTTAGAGTAAGATACCCCTAGAAAAACACTCAGAGCCATTCCTTTCGTTTCTTACACCTTTGTTAAAATGTTTCGTTACACCCTTACACCTTAGCCTACCCTGTAGATTAAATCCGTGGTTGGTTAATTGCTTTAGGAAAAGTGTATTTCCTTACGTTACCTGTGTTCGCGTGCGTAATTCATTATCTATGGTTAGGTCGGGAAATTGCACAATGCAATTGGAGTGAAAGTAAATATTGTATATCTTTGAGTTTATTTTTCGTGTGTTTACTACTTTCACTATTACCGTTATTTCTGAAGTATGAAAAGTATGGAAAAATTATCCAGAATTATCATTATAGTGATGTGGTGAAATTTTACACATCTATGTTTATGTTATATGTTGAAAAAAAAAAAAAAAATCGAAAAAATAAGAAAAGAAAAAGAAAGAAAGAAAAGTTGGAAGTTTGTTTTAACCAACTTATGTAAAGTTATGTAAAGTGGTCGATATCACCACTATTTGTTGTACTATATCTATGGATTGAATGGGAATTGGCAGTTATGGGAACGCCAATTAAGGTTTATTCTTTGATTAAGATCTTGTTGAGTATAATTCGTGTCTACTTAAGCGTGTGTTTCAAGTGTTAAAGCGTGAGTTATTCGATGATATGAGTCTTATTCATGGGATGGTTGGGATAGTGATTAACCACACTTAGGATTTTAATTTATTTGTTTTGTTTATTTTTATTTTTACACCAATTTATATCCCAAATGTTATCCATACCCTTTATTATTCTTTTCCCAACCGAACCTTTGATTTATTGAGATTAGGGATTTGAGCAATCTTAAGTATCGTAGTCGTGGATTCGGCTATGTATTTATGATTTTGTCGCCCTTTTTGATATATTATTATTGGTGAAGTTTGGACCTATCTTTAGCCTATTCGAGTTAAGGATTTGAGCAATTGCAAGTATCGTGTTCGTGGATTCGATCATGTATTTGTGATTTTGTCGCCTTTTCTGGAATTTGAGATCGATAGTGATCAAGAATAATTAACCCTTAAGCCTAAAAACCCTTTTTACCGCTTTAGACTTGTTATTCCTTGGCTTTAGTGGAGGAGATGTGTATACTTGCCAAGCTTATGATAGAATATTCGTCGCGACTGGACAGTTAAACGATTAGATTTGCTTTTATCAAATTATTTTATTTTACTTCTAATTCGTTAAAGTGTTTAGTTATATGATTATGAATTAAACGAATACATGCTTAAATATAAAAATAAATCCTAACATCTTTTAGGATACATTTTCATAAGAGAAATTCTAAGGTTTACTTGGGGACAAGTAAAGTTCAAGTGGGGGGATATATGATGAACTCAAATAAGTACATTTTATTACTATCATTTATCCTATTAATTTGACTTGTTTTACTATATTATGTATGAGGATTGATACTTAATCGTTTACTTTTGTAATTCTCAGGTAAAAACAAGCATTTGGTGAAACTTGGCGATTTTGGACTGATTATGGAGCAAACCATGCATAAAGTGAAGAGTCTACTGAAATGGACAAGATCAAGTTAAATCTGCTCCAGATGCGCCGCATCTCACTCATGACATGCGCCGCATCTCTATCAAGATATCACCAGATACGATCCAAGATACAAGAGGACATGCGCCGCATCTAATCATGGAGTTACGCCGCATCTTCTGGCGGTGTACGAATATTCCTGAATATTATAATCTTGGACCCCACGCGAAGTTAAGTCAATGCGCCGCATCTACTTACTAGATGCGCCGCATCTTCCCTCAGACAGAAACTATAAATACCCCAAGGCCAGACGAATTTCGGGTGCATTATCAGAGTTTCGAAGACCGAAGCAGAAAAACCCTAGGACGAATTCAGTCAAGAAGGCAGCACAAGACACACCAAACGAAGATACAAGAGCTGTAAGAAGGTGCTGCATGTGTTTAATTCATTAAGTAGTTTTGTTTTATTGTGTTAGCAAACTTTAATTCATCAGGATTGATGGGCTTGTGTTATGTTATCATTCACTTCAACTCCCCTTAAAATTGCTTTCCCATCGATTAAAGTTTATATGTTGATGTCTTTGGTTACTACTTATTAGTGCATTGATCACCTCTGTGTTTATTAGTGGCTTGTGTAATGTGGCAACGGAAAGGTTGCACTCCCACGGTTATTACTAAATTGATCACTTAGGAATAACTTTTAGACATAAGTAATCATTAAGGGTTTACTCGCCGATAAGATTAGGACCAACGAGAAAGGGTTAACTACATACACTTCATATAAAGCTATCAATAAAACAAGTGACAATCTACTTAATCATAAGGACAGCCCTCTTATTGTCTCGAGTATTTATCTGTGTACGTGTGTGCTACTTGCTGATTCGTGCCTATTGGTTTATTTTATTATTTAATTGCAAACAAATCGTGCCAGTCTCTCAGGCTGAAACCCCCTTGCGTTAGGATATTAAAATACTGATTAGAATAACGAGATAATACGTTCCACTCTTAGTGATCGACACTCTACTTACCATTATATTCATACTGACCGGGTACACTGCTCGTTAAGTGTGTGTGTTATTGATAAGTCGGCTAAATATAAATTTAAAACTTGAGTAGGCATTAAAACTGCTAAACCGCAACGACACATCACGCGCATCAATCTGATAAGTTTGTTTTATCTAAACATGGTGTGTTTATTGGTTTTGGTTATTTATGTAATCAAATGTTCAGGCTAAACATTGTTCATGATGTTGTTAATTCGGCTTTTATATCTACCTCTAAATTGAATGATTCAATCTTATGGCATGCTAGACTTGGCCATGTACACTTTAAGAGAATGCAAGATATGTCCAAGGATGGGTTAATTCCAGCCTTTGATATGGACACTGAAAAGTGTAAAACTTGTATGATGAACAAGATAACTAAGAAACCATTTCAAAGTGTAAAACGTGAAACTAAAATGTTGGAACTAATTCATAGTGACTTATGTGATTTACATGCTACTCCCTCTTTGGGAAATAAGAAATACTTTGTGACATTTATTGATGATGCTTCTAGGTTTTGTTATGTTTATTTATTACATACTAAGGATGAAGCATTAGATAAATTTAAAGTATTTAAAACTGAGGTTGAATTGCAACAAGGGTCCCTGATCAAGAGATTAAGGACTGATAGGGGAGGTGAGTACATGGATACTCTGTATTTTCAGTTTGTTGGTATAATCCATGAAACGACTGCTCCCTATACTCCTCAGCAAAATGGTATTTCTGAAAGGAAAAACAGGGTGCTAAAGGAGATGGTTAATTCCATGTTGTCCTATTTAGGGCTGAGTCAAGGGTTCTGGGGTGAAGCTATGTTGACAGCTTGTTATTTACTAAATAGAGTTCCCAATAAAAGGAACGAGACAACCCCTTATGAACTCTGGACTAAAATAAAACCCAACCTGAACTTTCTTAGGGTTTGGGGTTGTAGGGCAGTTGTAAGACTCCCTGATCCAAAGCTAAAGACTTTGGGTGAAAGAGGCATTGAATGCATCTTTGTTGGATATGCTGAACATTCCAAGGCTTATAGGTTCTATGTTATTGAACCTAATGAATCTGTTTCAATTAACTCAATAATTGAATCAAGGGATGCAATCTTTGATGAGAATAGATTCTCATCATTTCCTAGACCAAGTCAGAGGATTCCTAATGGAACTAATGATGTTGGTGTATCAGAGATCTCTAATGAGGTCCCTGATGAGGTTGTGATTCAACAACCTGAACCTGAGCTCAGAAGGAGCAAAAGGGTCAGGACTCCAAAGTCATTTGGACCTGAGTTTCAATTATACTTAATTGAAGGAACAAGGGATGAGGTCTCTGACCAACACTCCTATTGCTTTAATGTTGAGGATGATCCCAAAACATTTGATGAAGCAATGAAGTCCCAGGATGTTGCCTTCTGGAAAGAAGCAATAAATGATGAAATGGACTCTATCATGGGCAACAACACTTGGGTGTTGGCTGATCTACCATCTGGTTGCAAACCTTTGGGTTGCAAATGGATTTTCAAAAGAAAAATGAAGGTAGATGGAACTGTTGAAAAGTTCAAGGCTAGACTAGTCATTCAGGGCTTTAAACAAAAGTCATGAATAGACTATTTTGATACTTATGCCCCTGTGGCTCGTATCAATACCATAAGATTGCTAATTGCTTTGGCATCAATTCACAATCTGATTATTCATCAGATGGATGTGAAGACAGCCTTCTTAAATGGTGAATTGGATGAGGAGGTTTATATGAACCAGCCTCAGGGCTTCATCATGCCTGGCAATGAAAACAAGGTGTGTAAACTAATTAAGTCCTTATATGGACTGAAGCAGGCACCTAAGCAATGGCATCAAAAATTTGATGAAGTGGTTTTGTCTAGTGGTTATTCACTTAACCAGTCTGACAAATGTGTATACAGCAAATTTGATGAATCTGGTAAAGGAGTCATCATTTGTCTATATGTTGATGACATGTTGATCTTTGGCACTGACCAAAATCAAGTTGACCTAACAAAGGAATTTTTGTCATCAAGGTTCTCTCTCACAAAACTGCTAACCAACCATGGTTTCTTGGTGGTTTCTTCGACCAATAACTGCTGGTGTTATATCTTTTTAGATCTAAAAACTGCTAGTGGTTTCTTCGTTGTGTTTTGGTTGTGTTTTGGATCTTTTTAGATCTAAAAAAAAGTTGTACGTTGTGGAACCTTGGTTGTGTTTTGGATCTTTTTAGATCTAAAAAAAAGTTGTACGTTGTGGAACCTGCTGGTGTTATATCTTTTGAGATCTTCTTAATACTTAAGAAAACAAGATTTAAGAAAACAAGATTTAAGCAAACGTGAAAACAAGATTTAAGAAAACAAGATTTAAACAAGATTTAGTCAGTTATCTCTTCTTTGGGGTTCTTTAATACTTAAGAAAACAAGATTTAAGCAAACGTGAAACTAACATAAATACAGCAGTATTTGAGGCATTATATTATCAGTTGAAAACTGTAGAAGCATTACATAAACAAAGCAGACACAAAAACACCAAAAACAAAGAGCAAAGCACCAAGGAAAGCAGACAAACCTAAGGGGAAAAGGCGAAGCAACCAAACCAAGCAAAGCATGGCAACGCACGGGGCCTATAGCTAAGGCAAAGCAACCAAACCCAAAAAGATCCATTCTAATAAGGCACAAACTATTGAATGCTTATTCAGCTAATAAACGTGAACCTTAAAAAACAAACTAAAAGGGTGAATTAGATTCTAACATGGTAATAAATATGATTAGTAATCAATATATTCAATAACAGTATGGTTTTTATTACATTGTTAGTAACGAGTGGGGTAACCCGCGCGTTGTTGCGAGGGCGCTATGATTAAGACGTCTTGTGAAGCCCGTTTGTATGAAACAGATGATTTAAAAAGACATTATCATAAGTTGATCTATTATAAACATTAGTAATTTCTACACATTCAAAACTATTGAACCTAAACCTAACAGATGTAACACATTACATAAAATATACACACTTGTAACCCCAAGGTGTTGTTTTACGCCGTTGATCATTGAACTATGACTTCTACTTGGTAAATTGCCTTTACGATTGCTAAATAACAATTTTATATAAATAAGCAAAGGGATTACAGCTCAGGTTACTAGTGTAAGACTAATACAACCACGATAAATCGTGGGGATAGTGACTTGGATGCTACATTACTTAAGATAATACTTACTAACCAATAAACACGTAGCCTAGTATACAATCCAATGCACCCGCTCGGATACCTCAGTCCTGATGTCCACTTTTTCTGCCATATAAATCATATTTCCCCTGAAAAAAAAGGAAAAAAAAAGATTAGCTTAAGTGAAACAGTTAGAAACTCATATGTGTAGTTAAAAACTGTTTATAAGTAACTTGAAACAAAGAGGCGATTCACTTCATGATGTGCCGAGCTGTTGACAGAGCGCATGACAGAAACTATATCGGTCTTCTTTGCGAAGTCCTTGATGCCAAACAACCATTTCAGTTGCTTGAGTGCAATAGTCGCTGCAGCTCCTCCCATGTACACGACAATAGCAGCTCAACTGCAATAGTAAATAAGCTGCTGCAATAACTGTCTCACGGTTCAATAGCATGCTGTTACACAAAGCATGCAGCCAGTAACTTTTGTCTTTTAATTTCGTTTTCCATTTCAGCATCCCTTTCTCTATAAAAGTGGGAAATACACAATAAGACCATTTTACTTCGAAGTTTCATGGCTAAGGGCAGAATGAGCCAGAAAAGAAAAGTTCAAACCTATAAAGTTCCTGAAGAAGCTCTACTTCATGCAGGGCTGTCTCCTCTTAGTACTTTTGACGTGGCCGTCTTATGAGCAACTTCTTCTGTCTGCGGGCTACAATTTCTTCTTTAAGCTTAGTGATGAAGCGAAAAGTGTACCGCTTTTAAGGGGTCATTTAAGCCCTAAATCGTATTTATTTGATCAAATATTGCCCTAAATCGTTCCTTTTGTCATTTTAGGTACTTTTGAGAAGAAATCTGGAAAAGGAAGCATTTTGGACGTTTTTGGAGCATAAAAGTGAAGAAAATGACAAAGTCTCAAAAACCGGCTGAAAAGTACCTTGGACGGCGTCAGGATTTGTTCTTGACGACGTCATGGCTTGGCAAAAGTGGTGGATATGAAAATTACTCATGATAAGCCAGAGAAATTTGCATGGGAATTCTGACGGCGTCACCCTTTGGAATGATCAAGGTCGTCACGGTATAAGTTAAAGCGGGACGGCGTCACGCCTAATTCCGACGGCGTCAAGCCTTGATAAGCCAGAACGGATTTTGGAGAGCTAAAGAGGGACGGCGTCAAGAAGGCCATCCGGGAACCCTAAAAGCGGCGAGGTGACGGCGTCACACTCCATAACGTGACGCCATCAGATCTGAAAGTCTATATATAGTTTTGCAATTTTTTGTCATTAGGGTGGAACTTATTGTGGAACTTTGTGTATGAAAACCCTAAGACGATTTTAGCAGCTTTTTCAAGGCTTTTTGCCTTGAGATCTTCCATGTTACATTGAAGATAAGTTATCAATTAATCATTCAATATGTCTATGTGTTGTTTGATTCTATCTTGTTCTTGTCTTTTGTTTAACATGCTAGGCTAGGTTATCTTTGTGTTTGCTTAGATCTAATGAAACCTAGCTATTAATTATTGGTTATTAGTGTGTTATTAGTTGTATTGGATGATTGTTTATCTATGTTAGGCTTAAGAAAACTGGCTAACTTCCTATTCGGTAACTTGCTTGAACGTCTTAAGAAACATGAACCAATGCGTACTAAAGGTTTTTATGGTTGTATTTAATGCACAAGCGAATTCTAGTGATCCCATGTTAGGAGCTTCCTAGCCGGCTCGACATAGGAGTGAAGTAGGAGCTTGTAGAGTTGGGGAAGTACGTACGCCACCCCACGATTGGTATTAAGGAATACACCCGTCATCCACGCAATTAATACACACTAATCAACCGGTAAAAGATAGTTAGGGAGTAAGGAAATCTAAGTAAACACATTTCTCTCCACATAAGTTTTACCACCTTTTCATTTTCTGTTATTTTATTTTATTTGCATTCGTAGTAACTTGGGTTAGTTGATTAGCAACTAATTCCGCCCACTCTTTCAAACCCGAGATTTTACTTGCTTTCATAAAATTATAAAAAAAACACAAAAAGAATCTTCTCTCACCCTTAGACCTATTAGAGTAGTTTTTCATACCTAACGAACACTATTCCCTGTGGAGAACGATCAATCCCCCGTACTTACCACTACACTATACTACATCGGTCAGGTACACTGCCTGGTGGGGTTGTAAGCCTCTTGAGATCCCTCGAGAGGTAAAACCTGTTGTAAGGTTGCAAAACCACGCATCACTTAGCCATTTCACTAATCACATAAAGAAGAATTATTGATATTCAATATATTTAGTAATCCAAGATATCTGGGTTTAGAAAAATAAAGAAAGTGGCCTGATTTTAAACATAATTTAACTAAAGAGTGGCTAAAAGATCCATTTCAGACATAGTACGTACAGAGATTGAATTTTTCATCCTTGATTTCTTGAAGACGTTTATCTTCCTTCTCATAACCTGGTATCAAAAGAGTGGCATGAGGAGTGTGTAGTTGAATTTCCAAAGCATTTAAGTTAGTGGACACTGGCTTAAGAGACATTACTGGCTAGAAAAGGAAGCTTCATCCAATCAGGGACATCATTAGATGAATCCTGAACAGACTGGTCTTTGTGTAAAAGATCCATTTCAATTTCAGCCTCGTCAATTTCCTGTGACATATCCAGAGCAGTTAATGGTCTAAAAAGCATCAAGAGATCTTTTTAAGCCAGAACTTACCATAAGTTTTTCATCAGTTTTCTTGGAGAAGAAATCAAAGTACGACTGTACAGAAGTCAATTTCGCAAGGACCTATCACATACATTAAATACCAATTAAAGATGAAACCCGGTAAAAACTTGTAAAAGATCTAGTTGGGAAGTATAATATATTTAGGGTATCTATTTACAATGTCAAAACTTACCTGAAGAAAAAAAATCCAAAGCATCTTTTGTATCTTACCTTGGGAAATACGATGCTTGTTGTCGTCATTTTGACAAAAAAATGGGGGGGTGTCCTTACCTTGCTTTTCTTTTGTACCTATCGCAATAGTAGTCTAAAAGAAATTTAAAAAATATGAAGTATCAGGCACGCATTATATGCAGCAATTAAAGAGGATCACACTTACTCTGAAAAGGTTGATGGTTGTTGCTGCTACTGGGACACAGAGACACACGAAGGTTGCGTAACGTTTCTTCAATATATGTAACAGTCTGTTCAAAAGAATTAGAAAGACCCTAAGTATGAATATCAATATTTATGTCAAAAATCAAACAACCTTATTTATGAAGCAATCATTAAGTTGAAACATTATTATTTATGTCAAATACCATTAGTTAGTCAAAAAATAGAAGTTTTCGTCTTCATAGAAAACGCGTAAACATGATAAAACTTATAAGTTGCTATTATATTGACGTAAATATACATGTAAGCAGTTGGAAGTTTTTACACAAATAGGTGATCCACACCATTTATCTACCGCACGTAGCTGTTAGAAAGTAGCGTATGCCGTATGGTTATCACACATATCAGAAAAATATCAACTATTTTTTTGTGTTAAATTGCTAGAAACGAAGACCATACCCGCCAAAAGTCTTTTTCCACATAAAATTGGGACTGCTTTCATAAACATCTGGCACTGATTCGAACCCGCTTTTGATCACAGCCATAACAACAAAATTGTTTAAATCATCGAACGACCCTGTCCCGATCACGGCTGTGTGGAACCAAGTTGACCGGAATACTGCTCAGCACAACTCCTAAATTAATAGGCATGAAGACAATTCTGCAAGTGAGCGCAATTCAACTGCAAAAAAAAGATGGAAGAAATAAGGACCAAGCTATCATGCATTTAAATGTTACATAAGCAAAGATTTCTACAACCACTAAGAAGTCAAGATTGTATACGTACACGTATCATCTAGGTAGTGAGACATCCCTGCGTCTACCCAACTCAGGCCCGTTTAATGACCCTAACCCACCCATTTCAGCCCCCAAACGCACCTACTTCAGGGCCCATTTCAGCACTTAAACGCACCCATTTTAGCCCCGACTTCAGAACCCAATCCCACGCCCATTTCAGACCCAAAGTGACCCATTTCAGGCCCAAAACCCACCCATTTCAACTCCCATTTCATCACCCAAAGACACCCATTTCAAAAGGTTGCATCGGTGTCGCAATAGCTTCCGTTTATTGGTACATCAACATGTAAACTGAATATGTGCATCGTATTCTCTATATAGCTATTAACTAATTGCAAAGCAGAACATGTAGTTCGTGCAAGATTCTACTTGATACAGTAAAAAAACAACCAACATCTCATTTAATTATAAGCACAGCAATCTAACCGAGACGAAACTTATAGCCGCAATCAACATCTCATCACCTCACAACCATTAATCACCAAAACAAACACTCGCATAATATGAAAGCGAAAAAAGCATATATTTATCAAAAAATAAACTAAATCAATAGAGCAAAAACACAATTACCTAAGAGTGACAAATATAAATTTATCAACCGAATAAACTGAATCTGTTAAGTTTCTTCAGATTGAATTGATGATATTTGTTTTTAGAGGCGGCAACGCCCAAGATCTAAAGATATATCCCCCTTCTCCTTTTTTGAAATGAGCATAAAAACAGTCCCTAAACTTTGAATGTCTAGGGAAATAGCCGAGGATAGTTGGTATTGGTGTTGAATGGAAAATGGAAAAGAAAAGTGATAGGATAAGGAGAGATGGGCGGGTAGTTAGCCAAAAAATGGAGAAATAAGAGGAAAACTTTGGGGTTTTGATTTTGGGAAAAAATTGTAAGAGGGAAGAATGAGAGGGAGAAGGAAGAGCCAAATGTTTTTGGTATAAAAAATATCTAAATTTTATTTTAGCCTCACATTTTTTATATAATTTTGTTTATAAGAACTAGTTAAAATTAATATTTATATAGATATAAATTATGTCAAACAAATTTGGTTTATATGTTTGAGTTGTTATTTATGCGTTTATTAAAAGGACCGGCCTTGTGTCCTCGCATGTCATCATTCCTTGGAGCGCGATTAATTGTCAAATGGATTTGATGTGCATTTTTATGGCGGTATGTTGTCTCTACGTGAAAGAGCAGCAAGATAGATGGAAGTAAATATGGATAAACTCAATAATTACGTATGGTATGTATTGAGGGTTTGGGTTGGTCGACCGTTCGGTTTCCCACGTTCGGTAAAGACCCCAAAATGTAACAAGAGTCACGAGTTGGGGTAACGCTCACGAGTCGGCTCAGTTGGTTTGTGTCAATTACCCTAGAGGATAATAGACTAGAATATGGAGTTCCCAAGGCAGGATATGTTGCTTGGGATTGGCTTGGACTATTTCAAGAAAATGGTCTAGTATTTATAAGGAGACCTTTAGGGTTGTGAGAACCCGTGAAGGCAATCTGATGGTCTACGTGGTGTGTAAAGTAGAGTGCGTTGATTGGCTATATGCCTATATGCAACTTTCTTGTTATTATCTTGAATGGAAGTGGTGTGTATAGTATAGTGGATTGATGATTGCTATAGGCACCATGACTTATTATATATGGTAATAACGTAATAGTCGTTTATTAAAAAGGGATCGGATGTCGCGCTCAATGAAGCAACTGATTGATATCATTATCCCGATTACACGTCTTAAATTGTCAACACTCAAAATGAAAGGCATCGGTGAATACTAAAGATGTTATGAACATCTGAAACTTGAATTCTGCTCGAGTTCCCACGTCACGGGGGTTATAAACCGAGGTTTCGTGCGTGAACCCCTAAGTGTTACACATAAATAGCAATCCGTTAATAGGTTTATATACAAACTTACAATTACTAACAACAATACAAATATATGTAGGTCTTAAAAACAAGTGTAGTACAATACAATACATAGAACCGTATATTCTGTCGGTAATCCATTTTCGTCCGTTTTTGTCAGTTTTTATCTGTTTTTGTGCTTTTTTATACGTTTTCGTCCGTTTTTATACATTTTCATCCCTTTCTTTACGTTTTTGTCCGCTTTTTTACGTTTTCGTCCGTTTTTTACGTTTTCTCAGCTTTTTTATGTTTTTATACGTTTTCATCCATTTTAGTCCGTTTTCTTTACGTTTTTATATGTTTTCGTCCGTTTGTATATGATTTCATCCGTATTTTTATGTTTTCATCAGTTTTTGTTTGTTATGTTTTAACGTTTTTATACGTTTTCATCTGTTTTAGTCCATTTTTTTACGTTTACGTCTATTGTTATACGTTTTCGTCCGTTTTTTACGTTTTCATCCATTTTGATACGTTTTCGTCTGATTTTAAACGTTCTCTTCCGTTTTTATAAGTTTTCGTCCGTTTTTAAATGTTTTAGTCCGTTTTAATCTATTTTTCTACATTTTAGTCTTAGTTATGATGTCCATGTATTAGGGAGTAGGGACTGAGTTGTGATTCAAATTCAGTCACTAACAAATTTCCCTCCAAACTTTTTTTATTGCGCAAACATATTTGTAACTGAATTTTAGTCTAAGGTATGATGTCCATGTAATAGGGACGCAGCTGTGACTGAAATTCAGTCACTAAAAAATTTCCCTCCAAACCTTTATATTGTGTAGACATATTTATAACTGAAACTTAGTCTTAGCTATGATCTCCATGTATTTGGGACCGAACTGTGACTATAATTCAGTTACTAACAAATTTTCCGCCAAATTTTTTTATTTTTCATATATATTTGTAACTGAAATTTAGTCTTAGATATGATGTACATGTAATAGGGACTGAATTGTCACCCTTATTCAGTCACTAACAAATTTGCCTCCAAATTTTTTTCCCGTACAGGCATATTAGTAACTGAAATTTAGTCTCAGTTATGGGGTCACTGAATCGAGGACTGATTTTTAGTCGCCGCAATCAGTCAATAAAAGGTCAGTCTTTAAAAGTATCAGTAACCGATGTTTCAGTTACCGATGCTATGTATCAGCGACTGATATATCAGTCCCTAGAAATTCAGTCTCTGAAAGCCTTTTTTTTTGTAGTGAAGACCTGACATTGCATTTGCTGTGGGTAAACTGAGCAGGTATACTAGTAATCCTAGTGCTCATCATTGGCAAGCAATTCAGAGGGTACTGAAATATTTGAAGAGAACTATGGATTATTGTCTCTCATATACTGGTTATCCTTCAGTATTAGAAGGATACACTGATGCAAGTTGGATCAGTAACACTGAAGACAATTCGTCTACTAGTGGCTGGGTATTCCTACTTGGTGGAGGTGCAATTTCTTGGGCATCCAAGAAGCAAACTTGCATCACCAGTTCAACTATGAAATCTGAATTTGTGGCTTTAGCAGCTGCTGGTAAAGAAGCTGAATGGTTGAAAAACTTGCTTCTTGAGATTCCATTGTGGCCTAAACCTATAGCACCTATTTCTATCCGTTGTGATAGTGCTGCTACATTGGCAAAGGCTTATAGCCAAATGTACAATGGGAAGTCTAGACACTTAGGTGTCAGGCATAGCATGATTCGTGAGCTTATCATGAATGGGGTGGTAGCTATAGAGTTTGTTAGATCTCAACATAACTTAGCTGATCACTTGACGAAGAGTTTGGCTAGAGACTTGGTTTTAAAGTCTGTTAAAGGGATGGGTTTGAAGTCCAACTTAGTCACTGAATGCTAAGACACCCAACTCCCTCCTAAGGAAACTTGGGAGCTGAGTTCAATGTGGAAAGCTGAACATTTAATGGACTGGAGCACATGTTTATTATCATCCCAAGGTTGTGCTCAGAACCTGCTGAAAAGGAGGATTAAGTCTTTACTTCTCAATGGTTATTTTCTTTGAAAAAGTGCTAAGCAGGAGCATGAATAAAGAGGAACCACCTATGTAAATGTTGAAGTTTTGCCGCTTCAGGAAGCTTTGAACTTTTAGCTTTTACAACATTTATGAATTGGATATGGACACATGGCTTGTATAGTGTCAGGAGCATTTAAGTGTTTGAAACTTGTGTGTATTTTATCTTCAGGTATTCAAATGGGTTGAAGGGTTCAATTCTTAGAACACCCTGATTCTCGAATATTTGAACATGTAATATATTAAGATGAGAATTCAATCTTCAAGATATTTTCATTTATGCACATGTTTGTTTGATGTTTATTTTCATGCAAAGGAAGTGAACTAAATTTGGGGAGGATTGTTGGAAAATTTAGTGCACTTGAGGGATCAATTCATACTTGGTAATGGGCTTGGAGGTACGGAGTGTACACCCATCAAGTCACTGTTTACCCTGACTCAATTAAGTGGTTTGTGGTTTTGCTGCTAGTATTATTCATACTACTGCTGATACAGAGCATTCAGTTGCTAGTGTTATTGATACTGCTGCTAGTACAATAATACTGCTGCTGGGCTGCTAGGCAAGAGATTCTACTGCTAGTACAATTTATTGTGCTGCTAGGCATAGATTCTACTGATGGTAACGCAGGATAGAATTTGTAACAAACTTTGAACTATTTTGGAAAGTTTCAAATTCGTAATTAAGACCAAGATTTTCTGGTCTTGTAACCACTATGGCTAGAATTAAGGAAAGTATATGGAGAATATTTGGCCAATATTTTCTCATATTTCCTTTGACTAGGGTTTTGAGTAACCTCTAAAATATATATAGAGATCATCACATCGGCATGAGAGATACACAGGAAAAACATAAACACTTGAAAGCAATTCGGTTCTTGATTTGTGCCTAAAACAAGAACATCACTTGGTCTTATCCCATGGAGATATTCGTGTAACCCAGGCATAGGGTCGAATAGTTTTTATTGGAAAGTGATAACACGATTTCAAGTGAATATCCGGTACCATTGATTATCTTTACCCTGATCTGGGAACACACAAAAGCCTCCACAAACAACCAACAGTTTGCAAGATCAGTCTGTTCATATATTGGGTCCGTGTACCCACTTGTAGCCCGTACTTCATCAGTATGGAAAGAATGGTGCCTTCGAGATGCTCGAATCTTCACGAAAATTGTGAATTCAGATAACTTAGGTTCCGAGTTATCATTCAATAGAAAGCATCGAAACCTCCGTCCAAAACAGTTTGTCACTACCCTCATATTCTTTATTAAATCTCCGAGCACTGATATCAATTAACTCACCGAACCACAAGAGCTCTCCTGTGTAAGCATTTGCAAAATCAGCTTCTTAATTGGATGAGGTTTTCGTCATCAAAGTTGTTGGTGGCGGATATTATATTTTCAAGGGGGATTTTTAAGTGAGCAAGGTGGTCGTGATTGGGTGAAGACATTATATTTCTGACTGTCAAGTAACTGCGTGAGATAAAAAGGGTGTTTGGGTTACGAAAGGATGTGAAGGAAGAAAGACTATGAGTCACTTTATTTTGCATACTCTTGGTGCTTACCAAGGGACAAATCCCCATCATCCATCTAGTTTGATCTAATGGTGGGTGGAGATTAACCTAAGATTAAATATGGAAACCTAAGTCTATGTTTTTTTATTTATTTATTTTTTAATTCATTTTTTTTAAATTCATGTTTTTTTTCGCTTTCATACGTTTTCGTACATTTTCGTCCATTTTCATATGTTTTGTCCGTTTTCGCACGTTTTCATACGTTTTCTCCCGTTTTCTTACGTTTTCGCCCGTTTTCATACGTTTTTGTCCGTTTTCATACGTTTTTTCCGTTTTCATGCGTGTTAGTCCATTTTCTTACGTTTTCGCCCGTTTACGTCCGTTTCATACATTTTCGTCCGTTTTCTTACGTTTTCGTTCGTTTTCAAACATTTTCGTCTGTTTTCATACGTTTTCGTCCGTTTTTGTTCATTTTAATACGTTTTCATCCATTTCTTTCGTTTTCGTGCATTTTTCATATGTTTTCGTCCCTTTTTTGACGTGTTTTCATACGTTTTCGTAAGTTTTCATACATATTTGTCCGTTTTCTTATGTTTTCATCCATTTTCTTACGCATTCGTTTGTTTTCATACGTTCACGCCCGTTTTCATCCGTTTTCATATGTTTTCGTCCGTTTTCTTACGTTTTCGCCCGTTTTCATACGTTTTCGTTGGTTTTCTTATGTTTTCGTTCGTTTTCATACGTTTTCGTTCGTTTTTGTTCGTTTTTATACGTTTTCTTTCGTTTTCGTCCATTTTTCATACATTTTCGTCCATTTTCAGATGTGTTTTTATGCTTTCATACGTTTTCGTCCGTTTTCATACATATTCATCCGTTTTCATTCGTTTTCTTACGCTTTCGTCCGTTTTCTTACGTTTTCGTATGTTTTCTTACGTTTTCGTCCCTTTTTTTCTTTTCTTCCATTTTTCATACGTTTTCGTCCTTTTTCATACGTGTTTTTACACTTTCATACATTTTCATTCGTTTTCATACATATTCGTCCGTTTTCATTCGTATTCGTCCATTTTTAAATGTTTTTGGCCATTTTCAGACGTTTTCATACGTTTCTGAATATCACAAATGATATTCTGTGATATTATGAATATTCTGAATATCACATGTGATATTCTGAATATCACAAGTGATTTTCTGAATATTTTGAAACATGAAAATTACAAGTGATATTCAGAAAATCACAAGTGAAAGATATTCAAAAAAATTACAAGTGATATTCAGAATATCACCAGCGATATTCAGAAAATCACAAGTGATATTCTGAATATCAATTTTGATATTCAAAAACAGTATAAAACGGACGAAAATGTAAGAAAACGGACGAAAACGTTAGAGAACGGACGAAAACATATGAAAACGGACAAAAACATAAGAAAGTCACAAGTGATATTCAGAAAATCACAAGTGATATTTTGAATATCAATTGTAACATTAAAAAACGAATGAAAATAGACGAAAACGTAAGAAAACGGACGAAAACGTAAGAAAATGGACGAATACGTATGAAAATGGACAAAAACGTATGAAAGCGTACAAACAAATATGAAAACGGAAAAAAACAGATGAAAATTAGCAAAACAAAAAAAAAACAGACGAAAACGTATGAAAACGAACGAAAACGTAAGAAATCAGATGAAAACGTATGAAAATGGATGAAAATGGGCAAAAACATAAGAAAACGGATGAAAACGTAAGAAAACGGACGAAAACGTAACAAAACAGACGAAAATATATGAAAGCGTAAAAACACGTCTGAAAACGGACGAAAACTTATGAAAAATGGATGAAAACGAAAGAAAACGTATTAAAACGAACGAAAACTAACGAAAACATAAGAAAACAGGTACAAACGTATGAAAACGGACGTAAACGGGCAAAAACGGACGAAAACGTATGTTTTGTAACAGTTGATTTTCTGAATATCACAAGTGATTTTTAACTAATGTTTTGTAACATGAAAATCACAAGTGATATTCAGAATATCACAAGTGATATTCGGAAAATCACAAGTGATAGATATTCAGAAAAGCACAAGTGATAGATATTCAGAAAATCACAAGTGATAGATATTCAGAATATCACCAGTGATATTCAGAAAATCACAAGTGATATTCTGAATAACAATTGTGATATTCAAAAACGTATAAAAACGGACGAAAATGTAAGAAAATGGACGAAAACGTTAGAAAACGGACGAATACGTATGAAAACGGACGAAAACATAAGAAAATCACAAGTGATATTCAGAAAATCACAAGTGATATTTCGAATATCACAAGTGATATTCTGAATATCAATTGTAACATTAAAAAACGGATGAAAACAGACAAAAATGTAAGAAAATGGACGAAAACGTAAGAAAACGGACGAGTATGTATGAAAACGGACAAAAACGTATGAAAGCTTAAAAACACGTATGAAACGGACAAAAACATATGAAAAATGGGGGAAAACGAAAAAAAATGGACGAAAACGTATGCAAACAAACGAAAACGTAAGAAATCAGATGAAAACGTATGAAAATAGACGAAAATGGGCAAAAACGTAAGAAAATGGAGGAAAACATAAGAAAACGGACGAAAATGTAAGAAAACAGACGAAAATGTATGAAAGCGTAAAAACATGTCTGAAAACGGACGAACACTTATGAAAAATGGACGAAAACGAAAGAAAACGGATGAAAACGTATTAAAACGAACGAAAACGTATGAAAACGAACGAAAACATAAGAAAACAGATGCAAACGTATGAAAACGGACGAAAACGGGCGAAAATGTAAGAAAACGAACGAAAACGTACAAAATCGGATGAAAACGTCTGAAAACAGACGATAACGTCTAAAAATGGACGAAAAAGTAAAAATCGGACGAAAACGTATAAAAACGGACAAAAACGTCTGAAACGGACGAAAACATATATAAACATATGAAAACGGACAAAAACGTATAAAAACGGACGAAAACGTTTGCAAACGGATGAAAACGTAGAAAAACAGACGAAAACATATGAAAGTAGACGAAAAGACAAAAAAGACAAAGGAAAAAGGAAAAAGAAAATACATTGACTTAGGTTTCCATATTTAATCTTAGGTTAATCACCACCATTAGGTTAAACTAGATGGATGGTGGGGATTTGTCCCTTGGTAAGCACAGTGACTTACTGGTGAAAACAAAAAGACAAAGAAAAAAAATAAATAAATAAATACATGGACTTAGGTTTCCATATTTAATCTTAGGTTCATTCCCGCAATTAGATTAAGATAGATGGATGACGGGCATTTGAACTTTTCTCTAGTAATAATACTAGAGGGTTACTATACAAACCCTCCCTACCTCTAGCTGTACTTATTTTTTGGTTTTTGTCTTTTAGCTATATTTTTTTTTAAATATAAGTGTAATTTAATTTAATTAATTATTATTATTATTTTTTATTTTTTTTTTTTTTTTTTCTGAGACTTGAAATAAAAACCTTACATGATTGGATACCCCTCCCTTTATCAGACTTCAAGTACGGGTTCAAGTTTTAACTTGTCCTTTTTTTTTCTTTTTTTTTATTATTATTATTTTTATTATTATTATAAACATTGATCAAACTTGCATTCACAAAACAAAAAATACCAGTGATCAAAATAGCATTCACAAAACAAAAACTAACTTGCAGAAAGGAACGTTGAATACATGACTGAGGTATAATTTTACGCTATTACACATATTACTTTAAAAAATGTGTAACGTTTATAAAAAAAATGATAAATCGAGATTTTTAATATGCTCAGATTATTATCGTTTTATCATTTTGGCTGCGAATTTGAAGTTTGCAAAGTGAAAAAAAAAAAAAAAAAAAAAAAAAAAAAAGAAAAAAAAAACACTCACTTTACCGTCCATTCGGTTATGCCATGCCAATCAAAACAATTTTTTTTCTTTTTTTTTTAATCATCATCGCTGTATCTCGGTTTTTTAAGAAACCATTTAAAAAAACCAAGTTTAGAAAACAACTGCTTATTTTAATAATAAGCAGTTTCAACAAATCATCACAACTGCTTATTTGATAATAAGCAGTTTCAACAAACCATCACAACTGCTTATTTTTATAATAAGCGGTTTCAACAAACCATCACCATCCAAGAACACCAGAACATCATCACATAAGCAAACCATCACAACAGCTTATTTTAATAATAAGCAGTTTCAACAAACCATCACAACTGCTTATTTTAATAATAAGCAGTTTCAACAAACCATCACCATCCAAGAACACCAGAACACCATCACATAAGCAAACCATCATAAATGCTTATTTTAATAATAAGCAGTTTCAACAAACCATCACCATCCAAGAACACCAGAACACCATCACATAAGCTAACCACATAAGAAAATAAGCAGTTTTATAACTGCTTTTTTAAGATCTAAAAAAGCAGTTATGAAAAAGCATTCACAAAACAAAAACTAGCAGTGATCAAACTTGCATTCACAAAGCACATAAGCAGTTTTTAACCAAGATCCAAAAAACCACTAGCAAAACCATGGTTCCAAGAAACAATAAAAAGATCCAAAAAACCACAGTTATACTTCCCACCCATAAGCACATAAGCAATTTTTCAACAAGATCCAAAAAACCACAGTTATACTACCCACCCATAAGCAGTTTCATAACTGCTTTTCTAACCACGATCTAACAATAAAAATATAAGCAGTTTATAACAATAAAAAAAATATAAAACCGCGTCCCACCATCACCATCCAAGAACACCATCAATTTTTTTAGATCTAAAAGGATCTAAAAATATAAGCAGTTTTATAAGAAAAGAGATCTAAAAAAATCTAAAAAGATCTAAAAAACACCATCCAAGAACACCACATAAAGAAACCAGTAGCAGGTTCCACAACGTACAACATTTTTTTTAGATCTAAAAAGATCCAAAACACAACTAAGAAACCACCAGCAGTTTTATGACTACCATCCAGTTTTTTAGATCTAAGAAGATCTAAAAAGATATAACACCAGCAGGTTCCACAACGTACAACCTTTTTTTAGATCTAAAAAGATCCAAAACACAACCAAGGTTCCACAACGTACAACTTTTTTTTAGATCTAAAAAGATCCAAAACACAACCAAAACACAACGAAGAAACCACTAGCAGTTTTTAGATCTAAAAAGATATAACACCAGCAGTTATTGGTCGAAGAAACCACCAAGAAACCATGGTTGGTTAGCAGTTTTGTGAGAGAGATAAAACTATTGGGGGGAGGGGGGTATAATGAGTGAGAGAGAGAGTGAGACAGAATAGTATACGGGTGGGAAGTATAATGAGTGAGAGAAAAACCGTAGGTGGGTGGGACGCGGTTTTAGGTTTTTTTTATTTATTTTTAATTATTTTTAATTTTTTATCCAAAGACAATGTAAAAAAAAATAAAAAAATAAAAAAATTGTAAAGAATATATATATATATATATATATATATATATATATATATATATATATATATATATATATAGGGTAAAGTTAAAATAAAAAGACAAATATCCGTACACTACGTAAAAAGAATTTTATATTTTAAAAAGTTCGCGAAAAAATCCCAAAAAATTCCACAAGATCGGGTATGTTGGTGCATAAAACTTTTGTGAAAGAAGTTTTTCTGATTTTGAGTTTTTATACTTTTTTTTTAATGCGCAAAAAACAAATTTTGATGCGCAAAAAAATTTTGATGCACAAAATTTTTAACTTGTTTTAGTTAGATGCACAATGTTATTTTGATTAAAAAAGTCAAAAGAACTTGGGTGCAAAAACGAATTTTTGATGCACAAAAAAGCGATTTAATGCACAAATGTATTTTTTCATAATTTTTTTTCGGAAAAAATATCCATTTTTAGAAAAACTTCCTTCACAACTTTTTCATGCACCAACATACCTGATCTTGTGAAATTTTTTTGGAATTTTTTGAGAAAATTTTTGAAAAAAAAATCTTTTTACATAATGTACGGATATTTGTCTTTTTATTTGATCTTTATCCTATATATATATATATATATATATATACATTTTTTTTAAAGTTGTAAAAGTTGTAATGTATTTTCAAATGTTCATTTCTCCCGAGCAACTAACTGATTGGGTGCAAAATATAGCTCGAGGGATCGGTTTTGTTATTGTTAAAAAAAGAACCAAATCAGAGAAGGGGTATTTGTACGAAATCAATTATAGGTGTTCAAAGGGTGGGAAGTATGAATGTCAAGGTTTAGAAGATGAAATTCAACGGCAAACCAGTACCTCTAAAACCGATTGTCCATTCAAATTAGTGGTGAAATATTCTAAAACACAAGATTTTTTGAGGTTGAGGGTGAAGTGTGATAGGCATAATCATGATTTTGCAGAGTCGTTGCATGGTTTCCCATATGCAATGCGATTAAAGGATGATGAGTTCAGTTTGGTGAAACAATTGACAGAGTATCACGTACCACCACGTCATATACTTTCGTCAATAAAGGAGCGTAATCCGGATAACGTGTCTAGCGTTAGAACTATATATAACGCAAAAAATAAGATCCGTGGAGCCATAATAGGTTATAGAACTCCAATCCAAGTCCTTTACTCACATTTGATGCATTTAGGGTATACATATGTGGAAGGATGCTTTTCAAAACAAGCACTTTAGTCAAGCCTCTTCTTCAACGCAGTGCTCAAACTGCGTAGCTAAAGATAATAAGATTGACAAGCTTGAAACAAGAAACAAGATGTTATTGTCTCAAAACAAGATGTTGATGACAAGAATAAAGACGCTGGAGGCATCACTGGAATTGGCAAGGAATCCTGAGGATCACGCATGTCAGTCGGGTGCAATGCTCCATGAGCTTTTAGATGAGATAAATAATTTCATGTGTAGTTGGTATTGTTGTTTTAAATAATGTGTTAATGTTGTTGTTTAATTGAATAATAACAGTTGTTTTGTAGTTGTTTAATGTGTTATTGTTGTTGTTTAATTAAATAGAAACACATTAGACGAATACAAATAACATAACATAAAAAACATAACAAATAAACATTATACAAAAAAAAAAAAAAAAAAAAAAAAGTACAAAAGGTACTCCCTCCCTACTAGGGAAGGTTTCGTTTGTATAACTAGAGAGGTTTTGTATAACTAGTGGGGGTTTGGTTAACCTTGCCCATATTTAATAAGAAAGATAAAAAGACAAAGGAAAAAAAAAAGAATAATAATAACAGTCTAGGTGGTTATTTGAACTTTTTTCAAGTAATAAGAGTTAATTGCAAAAATCGTCCCTAACGTTTGGCGAAATTGCAGATTTAGTCCAAATAATTTAAAAGTGCATACATCGTCCCTAAATCAAAATATTTTGCAAATTTTGGTCCCTACTTTCTAACTCCGTTAAATCTTTTATTTTAATAGATTTCTGTGGAGGACAAAACCGTCTTTTTACCATTGGTCCCCTCCCTTTTAATACCCCCTACCAAATCTAACTTTTAGTTGACTTTGATTAAAAAAACACAAATCTGATCCCCAAACTCTCTATATCCCGCACCTTCTTTTTTTATGCAAATCTGATACTCAAACTTGAAAGTGATATTGAAATTCAAAAGTAGGTCACTGGACTACAAGAATGGTACTTCAGAAAGGATGGATCGACATTTAATCCACACGTAACTTATGGTAAGAACATGAAATCAAATGTATGTTATTAAATGTGGTTAAGGTGCTATTCTAATTAATGTTTTTTGCTTATTAAACAGCTAAACATCCTGAAGTGTTCTCAATGAAGGTGTTTCATGGGGGATGTTTCACCCCATCACCTAATAGGAAGTATTTTGGTGGTAAGGTCCAATACGTAGACTTGTTGGATATAGAGTCATTTAATGTTGATGTCATGCATTCCGTAGTTACAATTGCAGATCTCATTTCACAGGTATTAAAATAGTAGAATTCACTTTATGTTACAGATAAACACTCAAATAAAAACTTAATATGATCTTTATGTAAACAGGCAGGGCTCATTGTGATATTTTGATCAATAACGTCTGTGAGGTATTTAACAGACAATTGTTAGATGCTAGGGATTCACCAATAGTCTCAGCCCTAGAATATGTTAGGGAGTACCTTATGAAAAGAATAGTACTTGTTCAAAAAGTTATTGAAAGATCTGATGGGCCACTTACTCCTTCTGTTACAAAGCTGTTTAACACAATAAAAGATGAAGCTGCTAAGTACATTGTGGACTGGAATGGTGGTGATTTGTTGCAAGTCAAAGGTCCTTGGGGGGACCAGTGTGTGGTCAATTTGAAGGAAAAAGTTTGCTCATGTAGAAAATGGGAAATCTCAGGTCTGCCTTGTAAACATGCAGTGGCAGCCATACAAAACATGAGTGAAAATGGGATGACTATTGGTTTGCCAGAGGTTTGGGTACATCAATCTTATAGACTTGAGACTTGGAAAAAACAATACTCCTTCAAGGTTAACCCAATCAATGGTAGGCATAGATGGGAGCAACATGAATGGCCAACAACCTTGCTACCACCTAAAATTCAACCACAAATTGGAAGGCCACCAAAAAAGAGAAAGAAAAGTGTTGTTGAAATTGAAGAGATGGTGAAAGCTGGAAAGTTGTCTAAGAAGGGTCAAACTGTGACTTGTTGTGTCTGCAAGGAATGTAGAAACTAATGACGTGCAAAAATATAGTTTCTTGGATCGTTTTGAGCCTTAGGGTTCAACAATAACAATGAATAATCATGCAGCGGAATAAGAACAAATCAATTGTTATTGACACAAAGTTTTTCTCCACAATCACCTCCAATTATATTTGATCAGAATATAACGTGTTACCTAACTGTAACAGGGATCTAAGACACCTCAGACCTTGAAGGATACGAACCAACTTTACAAACCCTAGGCGTTTACAAACCTACACGCCTAGGTTACACACACCTTTTGACTACATTATGGGAGACACATTAAAACTTATATACCCTTGATCTCTTTATATAGTAGAGAATTAGGGTTTACAAAAGACTATAAAGGACTAATAAATAAAAACTTCTTTATCAAGCAAGTCCCTTGTGTTTCATTCTTCATTAATTGAAGAATTATTCCTTTGTCACTTTAAGCCCTTTTGTTTCATTCTTCTATTTATTTTGTCTCATCAAATCAAGAATCCCAACAATCTTCCCCTATTTGATGATGACAAAACAAACACATTCTTGTACGAACTTCCCTAGACGAAGTAGCAGAAGTTGAGATAATTAAATCTCACCATGAATGAAACAATCTTGTCTTCCCCATAAACCATGTTATGCCATCACAATATATCTTTCCCTTTTTGTTATCAACAAATAGAGTATGTAAACTGTAGAAACTTTCCCTCGAGTGATGCATGTACATTAACTCTCTTGTGTGTGTGAACTTCCCCTGTGTGTGTGATCACCATATAAATCCATACTTACTTCCCCTCACTACTCGTAAATTATGCAAGTATAAATCGTGTAAACCCAGCACTAAAAACAATAATGTAGCAGCAAAAAGTAAGTCCAGCAGCAGAATCAATATGTGTAGTAGCAGAATGATATACGTCGAGCAGCAGAATGATCAAAGCTAGCAGCAGAATAAATTACAACTAGCAGCAGGATATATCAGACGTAGCAGCAGAGTAAAATATATGCAGCAGCAGAATGATAATAAGCGTAGCAGCAGTGAAAATCTTTGATATGCAATTTAACGCTTCAACACCGAATGTATACTGATCCAGTTACCACGAATAAAATAATCAACACATTCAATGGTATTAAATCTCACTTCCACTAAGCGACAAGCCTCAAACAATAATATACACCATTAACTCAGTACGAGGATTAATAAATCTGCACCGATTAACTTAGCTCCACCGTTCACAAATCGACAAACCTCAATTAATATCATCGATCCATAATAATAATAGTACGAGGTAACAGTCATTCAATAAATGATGATAAACCACTGACCTCAAGAAAAGCAGTACACAATTTTGAGGATCACGTGCGCATCAATTCTTTAAGTAATCAACCCATTAATTCTCTCAAATTGGAATCGGTACTAGAATAATTAAATCATCCACTTTCGAATATAAAGGTACCATTCGATCAACATATTAATATCTAATAAAAATAAGTACCTTAAAATCCGATTAGATATAGAACTTGATAGACTGATCGAACCTTCTTCAAAACTGCTCTTCTTCAACAATAAAAACCTTGTGAATCCCTAGGTAACGAGCTCCCCAAGCTCTGATACCAATTGTAGAAACTAATGACGTGCAAAAATATAGTTTCTTGGATCGTTTTGAGTCTTAGGGTTCAACAATAACAATGAATAATCATGCAGCAGAATAAGAACAAATCAATTGTTATTGACACAAAGTTTTTCTCCACAATCACCTCCAATTATATTTGATCAGAATATAACGTGTTACCTAACTGTAACGGGGATCTAAGACACCTCAGACCTTGAAGGATACGAACCAACTTTACAAACTCTAGGCATTTACAAACCTACACGCCTAGGTTACACACACACACCTCTTTTGACTACATTATGGGAGACACATTAAAACCTATATACCCTTGATCTCTTTATATAGTATTGGAGATTAGAGAATTAAGATGTGTATAGATTTTACAAAATTAACAAGAAAGGAAGTATCAGTCCTAATTCCTAGCATTGTGAAGATTCACTGGGAAGGTTTAAGGTATTCGAAATATAATCTGTCTATTCGATGCTATCTCAAGAGAAAGAACATGCAAGATTACACTGTTCAAAATTACTAGAATATGCCATATACATTCAAATGCACAATCGTAATTGCTAACTTTTTTTTAGTTTATTTTATGGCTTTTTGATGTTGAATTTTGTTCTTGTCATTTCTCTTCCACTTGTCTAAAGTATGGTTATGTTTGATACTGTTTGCAGCCAGTGGTTGATGCTTTTGATCCAAGGTTATTAGTGGCGCCTGCAATTTCCCATGTCATCAATTTTACTACTGTCAAGGTATTGCTCTTTTTAATTGCTAAACATAGTTAATAATGTTACCCTCTGTCCTTCTTGAAGACTTCTACGATGTTCTTTTAAAAGATAACTATGTTCTAAAGTGAATCTCGGAGCTAAAAGCCTAAAAGATCTTGGTGCTGTTATGCCGAGACAACTCGAGCTCATAAACATAATAAAATCCTAATTTAACCTAAAAACGATACTTATGCTTGATTCGTGTCACTTAAATGAAAATACACATCACAATTGTTGTATAATGTCATTTCAGGAAGAGGACTTGTACGAAATCAACATTCCTTTGAAATTCACCGCTTCTGTTGGAACAAGAATACATGGTTTGGCATGTTGGTTTGATGTTCTATTTAATGGTAGGTAATAGGGAATTTTATTTTATATGGATCGAAGCAGGGTGGTTTTTTGTCGAAAGAATGATAACAATCATTTTGATATTTAGTGTTAAGTATGAGTATAAAACAATTACAATGCATTAAAATTTTACTTTTGGCAACTTTTAACTTGTTTTTTTATCCCTTAAACAAATTTGACCCGTTTCTTTTATGACTGGTATTGTGACTTAGCCTAAGTTTCTTTTATCTCTAATAATTTTGTTTCTACATTAAATGTTTTGACCTACAGCACGGTACAAAGGTGGCTGACAACGGCTCCTGGTGCACCTACGACTCACTGGTACCAACTACAGTGTGTTTTGTTTCAACCCATATACGTCATGCCCAGGCAAGAAATCACTGGCCATCTTCACATGATTGCGCATAGTGCTCAGAGTTACACAACTTAACCATGTCAGGTTGGTTGTCGAACTGCTATTTTCGTTTTTCTTTCTTTTTTCTTTTTGCAAGTGTATCACCACTATATTTGTCTTAGTTAGATAGTAAATAGTTAGTTGTTTCAAGCGTTTAACAAATTATGGAAATCATTCTTGTGGGTTACAATAAATTACAGAAATTATGGTTACAATAAATTACAGAATTTATTCCTGTGGGTTGGTGAAATTATGGAAATCGTCCCTCATCGATACCATTTTACATAAATGATCCTTAAATGTGGTGTTTGTTTTCAGTTTTGGTCCCTAACTGCTGATCTTTTGTTACCAAAAGCGAATCTAGTTATGTACTCGAGGGACCAAAATGAATGCAACAAGTGCATTGAAGAACTATTTATGCAAACGATATTGGCAAGTGATGATTTCTGTATTTTTACTAAACCACAAGGAAGATTTTTGTAATTTACTCTTTCTCTACTCTTTCAGTTATCTGAAAAATTAATGCATAAAATGACGAATATGACATCTTGCAAAACAAAGAAGAGACGGTTTGTGAGATAAATCTAAAAGTCTCTTTATTTTAGGTTAAATGATTGGTGATTAAGTAGTTTTGTAGTTCCTGGTAGCTGAATATGTGTATCTGAATACTAAAAAACTGAATATTGTGGCTTCAAATCACATTAATCAGATCATCTGACCTTTTTTTTATTTGTGTTGTGTAGCTAAAATGTGGGGCCCAGGTGCTGAACAAGGAGGAATACTACAAACGTCAAGCTGTAGACTGGATCTAAAAGAGCCATATTATCGAATGTCTCAACCACAAGCCTACTCATCGTCCCAAGATCAGCAGCCCAATCAGCTCTTACAATCGCAGGTACCCATTAGCTTCCTTTATTGAATGGATTATTAATAAAACAACAAATAATTAGCTCTTTTAGTTTTCTCCTAAATTACCCGTAATCATATTTTTTAGACAAGATTTATAGGCGGCACTTATTTCAGTGCTTTGAATAGAAATCTACTATGCTTTTTTGAAAGTAGAAAATAGATAGTTGAGATCAATTTTCATGCAACTTGCGAACCAATTGGGTCAAAAGGTGCCCATTTATTAGAAAATGCTTTCCATCATATATGCATGAGTGAGACTATTACAGGAATGATCCTTGCCTTTACTTGTTAGAGAAAAACATCGCCATAATTGATCCTTCCCTTACATGAGTAAAAGAGTCAATTACAGGAATGATAAACAATTGTTTGGTAGCTTTACTGTTTTTTGTTCAAATTACAGGATTTACAGCTTTCCTCTCTGGATGAAGACGGGTCGGATTTCATTCAAAAACCGATAAACGATTCCGGAGTCCAAATTCATTGACCTTTCAGTGACTTAATGCATTTGATATACACAAACGGTCTAAGCTTTCTGGAAACGTGATCCATCATGTAGCATTATACTAGGCACCAAGAAATGTCAGGCAGGTTCTTTAAAGACTGCCCTTTATTCTCATGTATCATTTCAATGCCTGTAAATTAGGTTGTCATGGTTGACCGATTTATTGCTCTAGAGTGTTTGCATTACTATGTTGAAAAAGTTGACTAATAATTAATTTTTAGCCTCGAGATGAAGTTGATGACTTTTGTTCCCATAAAGTCCCTATCTATATGATGTGCCCTTTTAGTTAGTTCGTATCTGGGTTATTCTGGATGAGGTATATCCAAAATAACCGGACCAGTTGAGGCCGGTGTCAATTGTACGGTTAAGGCTGATCTAGCTAGGTTGAGACTGGTAGTGAGCAGGGGCCTGCTACTAGTATCAATAAGGTCTTCAATAAATCTACGGCTAGTTCTTTGTCGTAATACAAATGTATGTTACCCATGGTTCTGTTCTGGTTGGCATCTTTTGTTTTGTCTCAAGAAAACTTGACTTACGGTCTTCACTAGATGTAAATATGTCAATTTTTATCACAAATTTGTCTAGTTTGTGATGCAAAAGAACCTGATGTTACGATGTATCTGACAAGTTTTTAGCTGCAAGTCAATTAAGTACAGCCATCTTTGATTGAAGAAAGAGTTTTATAGTTCTGAGTAACAAAGACAACCTGATATGTCAGTCTTATAGCTCTGAGAGAGTAACAAAGACATCTTGATATATTGATATGTCTGTATGAACCGTTACTAACAAAAGGTAAACTTTTCGGATTATGCTGGTTTTGTCGTGATGATTTTTAATTGCCATAGAACTATTTATCAATGACTATCTTACATACGATAAAAGTTGTAAATTTTTTCAAATGTAACGAATAGGAGACTTTTTCATATTTTCCCTCGCAGTTCATGATTGTTATATTTAGTCTTTATTTAGCTTTTATCTATGTCTAGGGTGTTAAGTGTCCGTTTCGTATACTTAGTCATGTAGTAGTCGGTTGATTGGCTTGTGTTCCAGCCCAACCCGTTTCTTGTTATCACAGCCGACATAGGACTCTTGTAGAGTCGGTTTTACCTCCCCCTCATCTCTATAAAAGGAGGTGAGGGGGGGACGAGTTTGTACATCATTCTTTCAATACTAATCAAAGTCGATTAGGGTACTCACTTGTGCAAAGCTTCTCTTCTTTTTCTGTCGATATTGCTGTGTGTCATCTTCGCGATCGGGATTATTCCGCTCTAGTAATCAGGGTTGTTGGTCGACAAGACTGACAAGTGGTATCAGAGCTCGGTTCGCGGGTTTCGCTGTTTACTAGGATCGATCAAGAAGGTCTCTGTTGTTCGTTCTTGGAAAGAGCAGGTCTCGTTTTCTGTTTGGGTTTTCAAGGGTAACGATCGACAAGAGGGTTGCTGTTTAGGAGTCGCTTAAACAGTAACAAAGAAGCAAGTGTTAATCGACAGTTAAGGGTTCTTGGGTCTTCGATTGTCCGGGTTTGTGACAAGGTGTAGAAGATCTAAGGGTTTGTTGTGTTTTTGATCGACAATTTTTTTTTTTTTTTTTTTTTTTTTTTTTTTTTTTTTTTTTTCTGGTTTTGGTTCTTGTCGAGGTACAGACCAAGAAGAAGAAGCGGCTAAGAAGAAGTAGGTTAAGTAAAGTTTTTAATTGGTTTTTAATATTGGGTCATAAATTTTGGACTTAAGTATACATTGGGCCAAAATTGTTTAAAAGTAAATTATTACTTTTGGGCCTAATCAATTATTAAATTTAAGGGTATTGCACAAGGGACTTTGTAATTTGTGATTGTGAGGTTTAATATATCACAAGGTTTAGCAAATTAACAAAGGGATTAAAGAATGACGGGAGCCAAGTTTGAAATCGAGAAATTCGATGGAACTGGTGATTTCGGGTTATGGAGAGTCAAGATGCGTGCTTTATTAATCCAACATGGATGTGAAGCAGCTCTGGAGGTTTTACCCGCAAATATGGATGCTACAGCGAAAGCTGAGCTAAACAAGAAAGCTCACAGTGCCATGATTTTGTGTTTAGGTAACAAGGTTCTGAGAGAGGTTACCGGGGAGACGACTGCAGCGGGGGTTTGGTCCAAGCTTGAGACTTTGTACATGACAAAGTCCTTGGCCAACAAGTTGTTCCTAAAGAAGAAGTTGTATACATTCTACATGCCAGCTGGACGTACGATTTTCGAGCATATAGATGAGTTCAACAAAATCGTTCTTGATTTAGCAAATATTGAGGTAAAATTCGAGGATGAAGATCTTGCTTTATTATTACTCACTTCTTTACCAGCATCATACGAACACTTTGTGGATACCTTGCTTTATGGACGGGAAGCTTTGACTTTGGAGGATGTGATGGCCACACTGAATTCAAAGGAAATCAAAGAAAGGTCTAAGGCGAAGGGGGATGATGGTGAAGGGTTATATGTGAGGGGAAGAACTGATCGCAGGAATTCGCATCAGTCTAGGGGAAAGTCAAGATCAAAGTCTCGAGGTGGAAGACTCAAGTGCTATATTTGCCAGTCTGAGGAGCACTTGAAGAGAAACTGTCCAAAGAATAATCGCAGGAAGTCAAATGGTTTCGTCAAGAAAGATGATCAGCCAAGCTCCAGTGGTTCGATTTATGACGGTTCTGAGGTGATGATGGTTATGAGTGCAGAGGCTCTGCTAGATTGGATCATGGATTCAGGAGGTTCATACCACATGACACCCAGGTTATATTTATTTTTTGATTTTCTGGAATGCGATGGGGGCAGGGTACTGTTGGGTGACAACAGGGAGTGCAAGATCAGAGGTATTGGCAAGGTAAGGGTACAACTGAAAGATGGGTCAAGTTTTGTGTTACACAATGTCAGGTATATTCCTGAATTGAAAAGAAACTTGATATCGCTGGGAACTCTTGAAAAAGAGGGATATACCGTAAAAATGCAGTCGGGCAAAATCAAGGTGATTAATGGTTCCAGGGTTATTTTATCTGGAACCCGAAGGGATAATTGCGTATACTCTTTGGATGGCCATGCAGTGGCGGGTGAGCTTAATGCTAGTGTTGAAGAAAAAGACAGTCTTGCGCAGGTTTGGCACAAAAGACTGGGACATATCAGTGAGGCGGGACTTCAGGTGCTAGAAAAGCAGGAGCTGTTTGGAAAGAAGAGTCTAGGTAAGCTCGATTTTTGTGAGAATTGTGTTCTGGGAAAGTCACATCGAGTCAGTTTCGGTGTAGGAAGGCACACTACTCAGGGAGTGATAGACTATGTTCATTCAGACTTATGGGGTCCGTCTCAGGTGGAATCATTGGGAGGTAAGAGGTATTTCTTATCTATTGTTGATGATTATTCCAGGAGGGTATGGGTTTATATTCTCAGGTTCAAACACGAAGCATTTGGAAAGTTCAAAGAGTGGAAGCAGTTAGTAGAAAATCAGACTGGAAGGACGGTTAAGAAGCTTAGGACAGATAATGGTCTTGAGCTCTGTAACCGGGAGTTTGAACAGTTGTGCACAGAGAGTGGGATTGCTAGACATTTGACAGTTGCCGGGACGCCGCAGCAGAATGGATTAGCAGAACGGATGAATAGAACTCTCATGGATAAGGTACGCTGTTTATTAATTCAGTCTGGATTGCCCAAGACCTTCTGGGCGGAAGCGACATGTACGGCCGCATATCTTATCAATAGGTCACCATCGACAGCGATTGAGAAAAAGACACCTATGGAGATGTGGTCGGGACATCCAAGTGATTATGGGATGTTGAGGATTTTCGGCTGTGTCGCATATTCACACGTTAAACAAGGTAAGCTCGAGCCGAGAGCGGTAAAATGCGTTTTTTTGGGGTATCCTGAAGGTGTGAAGGGGTACAGGCTATATAGGCTTGATAATGAATCACCTAAAATAGTCACTAGCAGGAACGTGGTCTTCAATGAAAGTGTCATGTACAAAGACACATTGAAGGATTCTGGTGCAGGTACTGATAAGTCTGTTGAGGAATTACAGGTTGAGGTGGAACTGCAAAGGTTAAATAATCATTCGCTTGAGGAAGATCAGACAGATGATCAGGAAGATGGCGATGATGAAGATGCAGGGGATCAGGATCATGATCAAACACCGGATCTCACAGATTATCAGTTGGTTCGGGATAGAGAGCCAAGGACAAGAACGAAACCTTTGAGGTTTCGAGATGAGAGTAATATGGCTGCTTACGCGTTTGCTGCAGCAGAGGAAGAAGATACTCATGAACCATTGACATACCAGGAGGCAGTTGCTTGTGAAGATAGTTCTAAGTGGAAAGCTGCTATGGATGAAGAGATGGATTCTCTGAGGAAGAATAAGACCTATGAGTTAGTAGATCATCCAGCTGGGCAAAAGCTGGTGAGCTGCAAATGGCTGTTCAAGATAAAGGAAGGGATTAAAGGTGTTCAAAAGCCTAGGTACAAGGCAAGGTTGGTGGCTCGTGGATTCACACAGAGGGCAGGTATTGACTATAATGAAGTATTTTCACCTGTAGTTCGACACACATCTATTCGGGTTATACTTGCATTAACTGCGTGTAGAGATTATGAGCTGGAGCAGCTTGATGTAAAGACGGCATTTTTACATGGGAATCTTGAAGAAGTGATCTACATGAGGCAGCCACCGGGATATGAACAAGGTAACAAGGTATGTTTGTTAAAGAAATCCCTTTATGGTTTGAAGCAGTCACCTAGGCAATGGTATAGGAGGTTTGATGAGTACATGCTGAGCAACGAGTTTAAGCGTAGCAGTTACGACAGCTGCGTATATTATAGGAGTTATGCACCAGGTGAGTATATCTATCTACTGTTATATGTAGACGATATGCTAATTGCTTGTAAAAGCAAGGCTGAGATTGGGTCTATCAAGTCTTTGCTTAATAAGGAGTTTAACATGAAAGAACTCGGGGAAGCAAAGAAGATTCTTGGTATGGAGATCATCAGGGATCGGAGTCGCAAGATTCTGAGGGTGTCACAATCCGGGTATGTTTCTAAGATTTTAAATAATTTTAGAATAGACAATGGGAAATCGGTTCAGATGCCATTGGGTGGGCACTTCAAGCTGTCGTTGAAGGATTGTCCGGTTAGGGATTGTGATGTTGAAAGGATGAGTAAGGTTCCGTATTCAAATGCGGTTGGGAGCTTAATGTACTTGATGGTGTGCACGAGGCCAGACATAGCGTATGCAGTAAGTGTTGTTAGCAGATATTTGGCGAATCCAAGTAAAAATCATTGGGAAGCAGTGAAGTGGATTTTGAAATATTTGCGGGGTACTGCAAACGTGGGTTTGGTGTTTGGGACAAATCATGGCAACCATGTGGACGTAACAGGTTTTGTTGATTCAGACTACGCAAAGGATCCGGATAAAGGTAGGTCGATCACAGGTTACGCGTTTTTAGTACAGGGATGTGTTGTAAGCTGGAAGGCAACGCTACAACACGTGGTGGCTCTTTCAACTACAGAGGCGGAGTATATGGCCCTTACGGAGGCTGTGAAGGAAGCTATTTGGCTAAGGGGACTCTTGGAAGAGTTGGGCGTGGAGCTTAACACTGTGGCAGTTAATTGTGATAATCAAGGCGCGATTCACTTATCGCGGAATCATGCTTTTCATGAAAGGACTAAGCACATCAATGTGCGTTATCACTTTATCAGAGAGGTCTTGGAAGCAAAGACGGTTGAAGTTCTGAAAGTGGGTACTGAACACAATGCTGCGGATGCCTTGACGAAGGTGGTACCTGGACTTAAGTTTCAACACTGCTTGGAGTTGCTGAGCGTTGGTATAGGCTAATATAAAGCCTAAGGTGGAAATTGTTATATTTAGTCTTTATTTAGCTTTTATCTATGTCTAGGGTGTTAAGTGTCCGTTTCGTATACTTAGTCATGTAGTAGTCGGTTGATTGGCTTGTGTTCCAGCCCAACCCGTTTCTTGTTATCACAGCCGACATAGGACTCTTGTAGAGTCGGTTTTACCTCCCCCTCATCTCTATAAAAGGAGGTGAGGGGGGGACGAGTTTGTACATCATTCTTTCAATACTAATCAAAGTCGATTAGGGTACTTACTTGTGCAAAGCTTCTCTTCTTTTTCTGTCGATATTGCTGTGTGTCATCTTCGCGATCGGGATTATTCCGCTCTAGTAATCAGGGTTGTTGGTCGACAAGAATGACAATGATCAATAAGCATTCTTCTCATCTCATTCATTCCGGCCCCGATCTAAAAAATTGTCATTTCGAAGAAGTCTCCGTGTTGGTTGCTCATTCAGGTTGCCTAAATATTGTAAAGATTGACGATATATATCAATAGTTCACCCGTCATAAAATATTCATGTTTTGCAAGTACCACATGTTATTAAAGTTATACGTGTTAACACATACAGAGGATATTATCGTTAGCGTGTTTGTTTACTTAGCTTAATCTCATCTTCTTTTGTTCACTAACGTGAGTAGAGTAACCTAAGTGAACAAAAACGTCATGTATAGTAACGACAAGGATTGTTTTGATTAAAAATGCTGAAGTATTTTGCATCTGGAGAGCAACTTGGGTAGCTAGTTCAAAGCCTAGAGTATGAGTCCAACACAATCCTTGTTAATTTAGAGTTAATTACATAAATTTCTAAATGGTCACTGTTGTTGTCGGATTTTACGGGTTTAGACACAATACTTTTTTTCGCTCGGTCATATCACTGTGGTTTTGTAAGTTGAGTTGTTGATCATGATGGTGTTATGGGTATGTCCTTAGCTAAAGATGATTGACTTGTAACAGGTTTATAGTTTTCGACGATTAATATATACTTAACTATTTTACGAAGAATAAAAAGAAAGTTTGCACCGATAGAGTAATTATATACAAAATTTATCACTACTTGTCACCTAAAACATTCCCAGTTAACCTTGACACACGATTATTATATAAATATGTGAACTGATGGAGATCTCACTGCTTCAACTGACTTAATTAATGAGCTCGTCCGTGATGAGTCTGTAGCGCCCAACCTTCCCGGTTTCTTACAGCAGTGAAATCTTTAAATAAGCTATTCAAGATAATTTGTTTGAGGGGAGAGGTCTTGAACTCATTTAAAAGGAATTCTTGGGTGCAAGTGAATATTTGTGTTGGTTTTGGACCATCTTCGAACCAAGTCTAATCTCTTGTGATGTGGCATTACCCGTCTCCAATTTCTGTGTTTTCTTTGTGATTTCAAAGATGAATCCTGGCGATCACTGCTTTTCAAATTATCTGAAAATTAAGCTTATATGGCTAAAACTATGGAGTTGGTGGTAGTCTCGTCCTCTTCATAACCCGGCATTTGGTGATATATATTTTTTCGAAGAACTTAAATTATCATGGTAATAAGTGGATATCAAAGGCCTACCCGCAACCTGGTTGTCTCTTATTTGGAGGTGGCGAAACATAATTCTCTATGCATCGGACGATGCAGAGGTTGGCTCAATCCGACATGAATGTTGAAAGCAATAACAAATTAGATTTACAAAACTTTATTTCATTACTGAAATACGAGAGTACACAAGATTACATAGAAAAATAACATACGAAAACGGAAAACGTAATGGCTAAGAAAAATGATACTCATGCCTAACTTGTATGACCAAAATTATGTCTAAAAACAAGATGAAGACGTGCGGCAAGCTTATTGGTGAAGATTTAAATGGAGAAAGTGATAAATAGATTATGCTTAAAATTAGGCATATGGATACATCATTCCTTCTCTTGAGAAAATGCTTAGTCCTTGAGTTGAGAAATGCTCTTCTTAGTAGAGCTTTTCCCTAATTGATTTAAACCCTGGTGATCTAACGGTTTCATAGTTCTGTCGCCTTCTCGTCTTTTTTAGGCTGAATGTGTGGGTTTTGGGCTTCGTCTTGTAGCATTCTCTTCTTTTCTCTTTGCCTTTGAATATCATCGCTGTTTCCAAAAAACATTGGCCGGAACTCAAGGCCACATATAATGAGGCCAGACATAGGTGGTCCTTCATGACTTGTAAATTTCATATCAATAGAAAGAGAGCCATCCTTGAATTCATGAGCTGAGTTAAATTTCCACAGTTGAATCTCCATCCATCCATCTTCCCTTTGTTTCGGAACCCGAGTGATATCATTTATGTTCAATGCACTTGGGGTTATAAAATAAACAAATTCAGCCTCATTATTATCTTTGTGCAGTACGTCTCGTACTTTTACTGGACAATGCAGCCCCTGACATTTTTCTGAAAGCTTGAACACAAGGTAACACACATATTCTGTATCTTGTGACAACATTTGACTTTTGATCGTGCAATTAAGATGAAATACTTGTTGTGGTAAAAGCTCAATCACCTCTTGAAATCTGCATGTTGGATAGATTAAGAAGGAAGTTATATATAAAGACAGGAAACTACATCCAAGAAGTGAAACTTTTGTCAACCATTAATTCACGAAATTTTAATTGTCAACTACAAATAAAAAAACACTCGGTTAGAAAATCTGGTTTTTCATGTGACATCTACATATTTGGATGTACAATAAAAAAAGTTTAGCGGTTAAAGGTAGGGCTGGGAATTCGTGTGGGATTCGGGTTATTCCCCAACATGAACATGTCATGTTTAAGTAATTGGGTCAGACTTGTGAACCCCAACTTGTTTAAACATACCTTGAACCCGACCCATTAAACCCCCGTTTATCTAACTCGGTTGGCGGTTTAGCGTTAAATGGGTTATACCCAAGGCCTTTGGTCTAGTGGTATGTGAGTTGCCCACCAACCTAGAGGTTGTGGGTTCAAGCCTCGCTGGAGGCATTTGTGAGATATATTGTGAGATAGTTGGTATAGGTGTAAAAAAAATAAATTGCCGTTCTAAAAAAAAAGGTTAAATGGGTTGGCAGGTTGACCCGTTCAACCCATTTAACCCATATAACACCTTTAAACAACTATAAAAATTAACATTTTCTTTCAAAAAAAACTTTAACGGGTTGTCGGGTCGACCTATTTAACCCAACCCAACCCGAACGCGGCCTGGAACCTATTTACACCCAACCATAACCCGTTTATTTCTGTATCGGTCTCGGGTCGTGTTTGAATTGCCGCCTCTAGTTAAAGGAAACTGTAACAAAAATAGCTATAATATAAGAAGCAAACCTGGACTTGGCTAATGGTTTTGAAGAAAAAAGATCTACATTAGAGTATTTGTATAAAGCTGCCTTTGCCGAAAGCACTAGAAGTTTCTTTTTGTCGACTTCGCCCAACCAGAACAACTCGTCGTAGCTTCTACATATCTTGAATATTTCTTCAAAGTTAGTTGGAAGTTGTTGTACGTGATCCGCATTGAAGTTTGATTTCAAGACATGTTGGACTTCCTTCAATTTTCCCATTTTTTCATGTTTCACCTGTGTGCAAACCATGTTAAATATGCAACATAGATCATGGGTTTAGTTTAATTTTTTGACATGTATCCGACCTCTTTTTGTATAAACAAAAGAGTTTATAATGGAAACAAGGAATTCAAACTTACATTGTCAACTGCTCGAAATTCAATGCCTTCAACATAAACCGTTCCTTCTCCACAATAGTGTGATGAAAAGCTCTCAAGTAGAAACTCAAAAACAACATCTTCGCTCTGATTCAAGAATTGGTACAACTCAATCATCATCCAGTCCTTGTCTCTCCATGTTGCGAAATATGCATGTAGAGTTTCGAGTCCCTTTTTATACTTTAGGTTAACACACATCGGTTTACTTGAAACTTTTCTTGAATCATTAAATTTGAAGACTAAATAGACTCCATAAACGACATTTGGAGACAAAAATTGAGCGTATGTTTTTATTTCAATGTTCAATTTGGAAATATCTAACATCTCTGCTACTGACTCAAATCTGCGCATATTATAAATATACAAGTCCCAGTCAGTCATAACCATTATTCCCTCAGATGTACACTTCTATTTTAGAATTTAGTATTTCTTTAAACCAAAATAAATGAGAAAACAATTTATTTTGGAATCGGGAAAAGACTTAAATTCAAAACTGAAACTTATTGTATCCATAAATATATAATTAACTATGATAATTTTCTTATAATAACCATTAAGTTATGTATTTTCTAGAGGGATAATATCTTGAAATAGACAAGCAAGATGCTAGTAAAATTTATTATTCATGGCCGTGCAAACGGAGGGCCCAAAAAAGGGCGTACCTCAACCATGTTTAAAAAAAAAAAAAAAAAAAAAAAAAAAAAAAAAAAAAAAGCCCCATAATCAAGCTGCAGAGTACATATCAACAACAAGCAACATGTAAATATCATACATAAATCTAAGACTATTAGAATTAGTCAAGAAGACACTAAAATCTTATATATGAATTCCATAAATGCATACTTTAAAGAAGCTCTATTCATGTTATTCACCCTTTAATTAGTTTTATATAGGAAGAATAGTCATTTTAGTTAACATAAAATACAATATTTTTCAAAATCAGCACTATGTAATTCAATTCCTATAAAAAGATATAATTTTATCTAAGATTGAATTTCCATTCCTTTTGATGAGCGGAAAAGTACATGTCATGCAACCTTAAGCCGCTTGATCATTCTTTACCTAATTATCATGTTTTAACTTATAAAGTTTTTTGTGTACTTTCAGTAAATATCAAGGTTCAACATATAAATAAACTAAAGCTTGAAGAGACTTTAGAGTTGATATGAAAAGATCTAAGACGCTAAAGGGCTGAACCTGTACAAGTTACAAAGCATCTACTATTTACTGTTCTTTGAGTCTATTAACCATTTGATTAACAAACAATTTTGTATTATATCTGATTATGAAAGTAAGTTGTTTATATTTCTTGTTCTAAAAGTTGTTGATCATATTACATTGTAGATTAGAATAGAAATTTATGCATCTAACAACAATATATATGTACAAACAGAGGTGGAGAGAATAACCTTGATTCTGGAAGAGATTTCCACTCATGTGGACAGCTGTTTTTGTAGGAAAACAATGTCGCTGAAACCATTGCATTTCTTTCTCCAATACCATCGAATGACATCAACTGTAATACAAAAAAAAAAAAAAAAAAAAAAAAAAAAAAAAAAAAAGAAGAAGTCGGACTAAACTATAGGATACATGGAACACAAGATGCACAAACATATGAGTGAGATTTGAGAATGAACTCATTACCGTTTTGTCTTGTTGAAGGAGGATTCCTTTCGAAAAAATGTTGTAAAGATCCTCTTTCTTGATGGTAGAATAAATTTCTGGGCACTTTGACTTCTGGATTATTTCTTTATAGTCTTTAGGCAATTTGGGCTCCCATTTCTCATAATCCTCCTGTATATACATTACTTAATCAATTAATAAACTCGTTTTTCATACAACTACTTTCTTACCGTTTATAAAACAGTTAAAGGCCAGTTTTGTCAAAATATAGAAACTTACCTGGAATTCTAATGTTTTCTTAAGCTGTATGACCACTTCATGAGCTGTTGGCCGTCTTTCTCTCCTGTGATGTAAGCATTGAAGGGCAATCCTTGTAAATGTAGTGTATGACAGTGGAACAATTTGTTTTTTAATACCCTTGAACACTAACTTATCAAGTTTTCCTACATGATAGTGGTGTTTAGCCAAAAAGGGTAAATAAAGATACTTATCATCTAGCTTTTCGGATGAAAGTTTCCCACACAATATGTCAAATAAAACTGCACCCAGCGAGAATATATCAGATTCTTTAGTTAAGAAGCCTGTTTTCGAGTGTAGTGGGTCATGATAGCCGATTGTGCCTGTAACATTGTCGATGACAAAGCCTACATCCTGATTTGTTGGACACACTAAGGAAAGCCCAAAATCAGAAATTTTTGCTTTCCAATCATCAAACAGTAGAATGTTGCTGCTGCTGATGTCCCTATGTATTACAATTTCTGGACTTGAAACAGTTCCATGAAGGAACTCCAACCCGATTGCAATATCAATGCATATTTTAAGCCGCATCACCCACGTAAGACTATCATCGCTCAAGTACTTATCAAGACTTCCTCTCGATGCATAATCATAAACAATTATTTTCTCATCCTCTTCATCACAGTAGCCTACAAGACCAATGACATTTTCATGTTTATACTCCATAAGGATTTCCAGCTCTGTCATAAATTCAGCTTCTCCTTCAGCAGACTTCCTGTCCAACAGCTTTGCAGCAATGATGTTATCTCCATGAGCAGATACTCCTCTGTATACATTCCCGAAATCTCCATGTCCAATGATATTGTCTTCACTGAAGTCTTGTGTAGCCAGCTTTATGTCTTCAAGTGACAGTTTGAGGCTGTCCTTGTGGTTCTCCTGTGAATCATTAGACAGCCAGTCGATTTTATATGTTAAAAACAGAATGAACTACTTGCTATCTAAAATGCGTTCGTGAATTTTAGGTTCTCAATTTATAAAATGATTCAAATCACTAAGTTAGAAAATTTTAAGATTAAAATAATAAGTCACAAAAGTTAAGGTCTAAAATAACTTAAATGGGAAATTGAGTAATAGTTTGAGGATTAAAATAGTATTTACACGAAGTATAATGTATGAAAGGTCACAAACATGATGAAGAATATAAGGAGATTATAAAGTTATATTTTAAATCCATTACTTACCTGAAAGTTTAAAGCTTTTTTGAGTTCGTTGATGACAACATCTATTGATGGACGTTCGACTTGAGTTTCTGCTATACATCGAATAGCGATTTCTGAAATTATGTCCAAAGACTCTTTATTGGGTCCTTTACTTAAAGAAAAGACATGTTCATTGGTCTCTTCCTTTATCTTGTGATCAACGATTTCCATTAGTGTCCCCTTCTCAAAATGATTTCGTGCAATGGGTGCAATCCCGTTCCCATCAACGTCAGTGAAAATAGGATCATAGGCCAACCTCCCGGTCAAGATCTCAAACAATACTACTCCAAAAGAGTAAATGTCTGATTTTTTATTTAATCTTCCAAACTTCTGATACTCTGGATCAAGATACATATTTGTACCTGCAATCGTATTGATATTGAGAGTGCTCGCCTCTTGGTCTGCTGGGTGGAATTTGGAGAGCCCAAAATCTGCAATCTTTGCAGTCCAATTATCAGCCAATAGAATATTCGCGCTCTTGATGTCACGGTGTATTATCTTTTGTTTGTCCTGATCCGTGTTGGTGTGAATGTAATTCAAGCCATGTGCAATATCAAGACATATTCTTATACGTTGCACCCAACTCAGATTAGTCATTTTATCACTCCTTCCCAAATAGTCTTCAAGACTTCCTCTAGAAGCATGCTCATAAACCAGGATCATTGCACCGTTACCTTCATAACAAAAACCAAGAAGAGAGATTATATTCTCATGCTTACAAGTAGTTAGAGTTTCAATTTCTGTAATGAACCCTTGTTCTCCTTCTTGATTGTGAATGCGCTTTATAGCTACTGTGCTTCGCTTTCTGGGTAAATCACATTCATTCACACCTTCTATCGACGAGGAACTACTGCTATTAAAATGTTCAAGATCTGCTTTGTACACTTTACCGAATCCACCTGACCCGATGCAGTATGCGTCGTCAAAATTCTTGGTAGCTTCGTTTATAAGATCTAGTCCAATCTTCAAGTGTTCAAAGTTCTTCTCCTGCAACATTATGGAGTCATGCATCACCTCATTAATGCTAGTAAGGATTGGAGTGAAATAAAAGAAAAGTTTTTATAACGGATTAACATTTAGAAATATGAAAACGTTCAAAAGCATCAGTTGATTTGTTTCAAGTTAACTAGTAGGAAAATGATTTTCATCCCTAAAATCAATGTAAATATGGCATGTTTCAAAATGATAGGGGAAGTCAGATTGGATATTAAGTCAAATAGTTCTCCATTTGTTCACAATCATTCTCGGATGACAAATTAGTTCCTGTCTTTTAATAAATTATTCCTCCCTCTTGAAGGTTTTATCTTTATGTTGTTGCCAGTTTCCATTCTTGAGTGCCTTTTCTAAAATTGTTTCGCCGTTTCTAAAGTCAGAAAAGAGTAGTATTTTTATTAGTGGTTATGTGAAGGGGCAAAACTATAAAAGGAGATAGATAAAGTGGGTCATAGTATGTGAAATTAGGAAAAGAATTGTCATACCAACTAGAATTGTTGACTTTAGAAAACCCGCAGGTTTTGGGTATCATCTTTTATGTCCTTAAACCAAACATATTCCTACTTGTTCTTCCCCCTAGCAAAAATACTTAATCGAGACTTACCTTTATTCTTTTGTAAATGGAGACACTATTATGATTGCCTACTCAAGTATTTCACGAAAATGATTATACTATAAGAATTAAATATTTCTATTTTGAATACATATTTTCAATTTGAAAAACAGGATACGTTTATTACATCATTACTTTTTAAGAGTTACATAATGAAAATGAACCCACTATTAAAACTTTATATAACAAATTATTGCATACTTTCATATTCACTACATTTATTACAAAAATTTAGTTTTGTATAATATTTTTTAGTTTTTATTTAATATTATAATAAAAAATTTAGTTTTGTACAAAAATTTCAATCAATCAAATATTTTTTTTTTTACCAATTAAGATCTTTTTCAATTGGTTAAAATGAGAAGTGAACAATTATTTTGTGACATCTCAAAATAAAAAATTATACTATAATTTAAAAAGAGTATTATTTTTAGTTATGAAACGGAATCGAGTTTGTATCTATAAATTTTTTGTTTTCTTTAGTTAGGTGGTGTTTGTTTTTCAAAAAGAGCCTCTTAAAAGCCTCTTGATCTTACTCATTCAGACGCGCTCAGACATTTGGCCCAATAAGCGCGTTTTTTTTTTCGTTCAGACACGGTTAGTGGCTCAAACCTTTTAATCAATTAGATGTGTATGGGTATCTTAATGCCTCTTAATGTCTCATCACTCTTTACTTTTTTATGTTTTTTATATTTAGTTTTTTTTTTCATTGTTTTTTTTTCTTCATTTCGTGCGATATTTTTTCTCGACTTTTCTTTTAATACTTATACTCCGTAGTATATTAAAGACAATTACCCTTTTATTTTTGCTAAACAAATAATGTTCAAACTAATAATGATGATGATGCTCAAACACTTAAGAGTTTTTTCAAACAATAGTAATATATAACTATTTTGTGAAATTAAATTGTGTCACGTGTAATTTGAACACGAGCTTAAATTTGTTCATTAATAAATATTTTAATAGTTATTTAACAATGTTAAGTATACTATGATTTTATTTTATTTTATTTTAAAAAAATTTCACAATCATTGTAAAGTGAATGATCGTGACAATTTGTAAAGTGATGAAGATGTTCAACCACATGGGAGTACAACACGTCAGCAATATATGATTACTTTACAAGATTAAATTGCGACATAATGTCCTTGAATGTTTTGTTTAAGACATTTTATTCCCACATTGCTATACTATGTTGATTTTATGACTCAAATGCTCTAGATAATAAGAATAAAACGGATTTGTACTTATATCATTCAAACATTAAAAAAAAAGGAAAAAAATATATATATCATTCGATTCAGATTTAGACATTTACACCTCATATTCAAATTCAGATGTGCGAATCATATTCAAATTCAAAACTTCTTAATAAACAAACAACATCTATTGAGTTAGCTATGATTGGGGGAGGACTTTTTTTTTTTTTTTTTTTTTTTTTTTTTGAAATCTTCTTATGCTATTAGGATGCGTTTATTTGGAGGGTATAGGAATCAAACAATGACATTTATAGTTATTCTAAGTGTTTGGGAGGAGATTTATTGCCAAAGTATGATTCAAACAATCACAGAAACAAACCAGTATGGAAGGGTGTCTTTTGTTAACCATTCCCGTGAGACCCCCATATTTTATTATTTTCACAGCAAAAATAATGGAATTGGAGCATTTTTTTTTTTTTGAAAGGCGGAATTGGAGCATTTGAATGAATCATAATAGATGTGATATTGATACCTAAAATTTTAATACCAAATAACAATAATGGAATTGATATCCCCAATCCCATACACCCCTCTAATCAAAATCATACCTTTAGTGATTCCGGATAACATGCCAAACGCACCCTTCGTTTAAGGGTTTATTACTTTATTTACCATAGTTTTCCTAACTTTTAGATGACAAACTCTCGGGGTATGTTTGATTTAAGACTTTCGATTTAAATAATGAAATAAAAGAAAAGATAGAAGTTTGGAATGAAGGGGCTTGAATTTAAGAATATAATTCATTACTAAAATTACAGGTTTTGGAAAATCCTCGTCAACAGGTAGTTTTGTTATTTAAGTTACGAAGAAAAGCATACCGAAATCACAAGCGCCATGATAACGCGCCGTCACGCACCGGAACAAAGTAGTCATCGAAAACAACTTTTATCTATTTCATGCTTAAGGTCATTAGTTCAAATCTCTTAAACATAATTTTAACTTCAGACTTTTGATCGGACCAAGTTTTGCTATTCAAAAGCTAAGCCATTTTAATTATGGAGTACACAATCAAATGTTGTTGTAGGTTAGTTGGTTAACACTTCTCCATTCAAAGGTCTTAAGTTCAACCCTCACATATACCTTTTTTTTTTACTATTCAATTGAATGGTTTATGACTATGTTTTCTAATTATTAGACAAAATAAAATGAATAAGATGTATGTGTATATTTCTATACTTTTATATGAGTTTCTTTGTTTATTTGTTGGTTCCTTTATAAGATTCTGACAAATACTTCTTTTAAAAAGACGTACAACTATATTTTTTTAACCAAAAAAAAAAAAGACAGTTACTTCTTTGAAAATATTAATATTAACTTACTTATAATATTTACAAGTACATCTTGAGAAATATATTCTCTTTGAAAGGTTTCTATCATATTGACTTCTTTTTTCATGTTATTAACGGAGTATAAAACAATTATTTATAAATATGAAGCTACAATGACTTTTCAAACTAACTTAGTTTAATACAGCGAAGACACTACAAAAAATGAAACGATTTGGCACTACAATCTCGACCCAAATTGCAAAGAAAAGTCGACCCAAACACTTTGGGTCGACAATATTGACCCTTTTTTGTCGTGCCAAAGTACTACATATTTTTATTACATGCTTAGCTCAAGTTTTAAAAAATTTCAACTTTGAATCATTTATAAACCAAAATTATAAAGTTCTGCACCATAATAATATATTTTATCTGATAAAATTATTATGCAATCATGTTCCACAGCGAAGTGCGGCCACGTAACTCTCGTTCACCACATTTATCATAAAATTCTTTGTTTTATATAATACTTTTTAGTTCTATGATATTATATTATTATATTCTAAGAAATATAAAATACAATGTTAAAAAACTATAATAATGTAAAATCAAAATCACATACACGTTTTAGTATATAACTTTTGGTATATAAGGTACTGGCATTTGTAGTGAGAATAGATAGTGGATAATAGTTGGTAACATAGAATAACTATTGTTTATTAATTAGGATAATCGGCCTTAAATTAAAAGTTTAAGTAAATCAATTACGTACCTTCAAGCGATTGAATGATGTACGGTCAACTGGATTTTCATGTCTCCACTGATATTCCAAAGCTTTCTCAAGTCTTTTGACAACCTGATCTATATACGGACGCTTCACCCGTTCCTCTTGTAAGCAGTAATATGCTGTTTCTGAGAAGATTTTGAATGCTTCTTGGTCCATCTGTTTTCGTAAATGCGGATTGATCATTTCTTCCAAATGAGATTTTTTCAGTTGACTTAATAACCCCTCTCCCAACTCTTCATCTTGGATAACTGCACGCCTCCCGCACAAGACTTCGAATAATACAACACCGAACGAATACACATCTGACTTGTGGGTCATACCGCCAGTCTTTTTATATTTTGGGTCTAGGTATGCATTCTTAACAATATCACGAGTAAGAAGAAGACGGTGCCTCCGACCTACTGTATTTTTCAATGCAAGTTCAAAACCAGATAACTTGGGTTCCCATTCGTCATCAAGTAAAATTTTTGAACTCCTGACGTTGCAATGTATGACACTGAAATCGCGTCCAGCATCATAATGGATGTAACTCAATGCATTTGCAACACCCAGACATATCTTCAACCTTTGCATCCATGTGAGGGTCTCGTCACTTAGATATTTGTTGAGACTTCCGTTGGCTTCCTTCTTGTATACGGTAATCATACGGTTATCACAAAACCCAATAACAGAAACTAGATTCGTATGATTGAGACTAGAAAACAACAACTTCTCCATAAACTTTTTTCTCTCATCTTCTTGATATTTAAAATAGATCCTCCGTGCAACAATATCGATGAACTGTCCGGAATGCAACATACGGCCTTGGAAAACCGGTCCAACTGTTTTGTTTCTGATCTTATTCTCAGGAGCAAAGTTGTTGGTTGCGGATTGTATATCTTCAAAGCTGAACTGTGAGTGAGAAAGATATCTGCGGGAAGACATTGTCTTTTTGCTAGAATTGGATTCAACGCCTATGGATGTGGAGTGACTGGCTGATCCCTATATGTACCAAAGAAGACAACATTATGAAGTGTGCAGATTTTCAGGGTGGAACACTTGAGTGAGGTTAATCATTCATTTTTAATCAAAGAGCTAGGAAATATGGTGAGAAGCCAAGTATAAGAGGGGGATCTTGTGTATCATTTTGAAGAACAGTTAGATTTTGCAAAAATTGTTGGCAAATGTGATTTTCGGTCAACATGGAAAATATTTTGCATGTATAACTTGAACCTCAATTTAACCATAACTCACAACCACCACCTTTAATACAAATATAATAGTTTATGGGAGTGATATGCGAACGGAGTGTATTTATTTGTACACAAAATATTAAGAGTAAATTCCTAAAATTGGCCAAAAATATTCCAATACCAACTTACGGCATTCGACCGGGGGCTGCTCGACCGACGGCATACTCTTTTTTCTTCCCCTATGAGTAATTCGAAAAAAATTTATAAAAATTCGAAAAAATTTATAAAATTTTGAAAAAAATTTAAAAAAATTCTAAAATTTTTTTAAAAATTCTAAAAATTTTTTAAAAATTCAAAAATTTAGAAAAATTCGAAAAAAAATTATAAAATTTCGAAAAAAAATTAAAAAAATTCGAAGAAATTTTAAAAATTCGAAATTTTTTTAAAAATTTATAAAAATTCGAAAAAACTTATAAAATTTATAAAAAAATTTAAAAAATTCGAAAATTTTTTACAAATTCAAAAAAAATATAAATATTCGAAAAAACTTATAAAATTTCGAAAAAAATTTAAAAATTTTTTAAAAATTCAAAAAAATTTTAAAAATTCAAAAAAATTATAAAAATTCGAAAATATTTTAAAAATTTGAAAAAACTTATAAAATTTCGAAAATTTTTTAAAAATTCGAAAAGTTTATAAAAATTCAAAATTTTTTTAAAAATTCGAAAAAACTTATAAAATTCGAGAAATTTATAAAAATTCGAATTTTTTGAATTTTTATAAAAATTCGAGAAATTTATAAAAATTCGAAAAAACTTATAAATTTTTTTTGAATTTTTATATATATTTTTTGAATTTTTAAAAAATTTTCAAAATTTTAAAATTTTTTTCGAATTTTTAAAATATTTTCGAATCTTTATAAATTTTTGAATTTTTTAAAAGTTTTTTCGAATTTTTTAAATTTTTTTTGAAATTTTATATGTTTTTTCGAATTTTTATAAATTTTTTGAATTTTTAAAATTTATCGAATTTTAAAAAAAAATTTGAATCTTTAAATAAAATTTTAATTTTTTTAATTTTTTTTCAAAATTTTATAAAGTTTTTCGAATTTTTAAAAATTTTTCGATTTTTTTTTAAAATTTTTTGGAAATTTTATAAGTTTTTTCGAATTTTTATATATTTTTTGAATTTTTAAAATTTTTCAAATTTTTTTAAATTTTTTTCGAAATTTTATAAGTTTTTTCGAATTTTTATAAATTTTTTGAATTTTAAAAATTTTTCGAATTTTTTAAATTTTTTTGAATTTTTTAAATTTTTTTTTGAAATTTATAAATTTTTTCGGATTTTTATAAATTTTTTTCGAATTTTTTATATTTTTTTCAAATTTTTATAAATTTTTTTTTAATTACTCAAAAGGGGAAAAAAAAATACGCCGTCGGTCGAGCGCCGTCAGTTGGTACTATTGTGGGCCAAATTTATATTAATAAAAAAATAATGGAGTGTATTTATTTGTACACAAAATATTAACTGGAAAAGACGTTTATATCCTTGTCCAGTAATATCCATTTTTTGTTTTGTTTTCTTGTAAACCTCAAAATACCCATTTTAAACTAAGTTTTTTAAACCATTAATTAGAATAAAAATATAGTTAAAATACCCATTTTAAACTATGTTTTTTAAACCATTCTTAGTATTCATAGTCAATAACAAAACTTTGAAGCTGAAAATTGCATCATAAAGTATCATCACCTAATAGTTTATAGTATATTTTGAATTCTTTTTCGTGTACAAATAATTTTACCTCTTTTCGCATCTTTCTTTGTCCTTTCTCATGTTTTGACATTTTCCTCTTTTTTAAAGATTTTAGTGGCTTACAAAAAATAATAATAATAATAATAATAATAAAAATAATAATTAATTACCTCCTCATGACTGGATGATGTCCCACCAACTTCGCTCACAACTGATGAGTGTTCCTTTAACATCATTGGCAACAAATACAGCAATAAGTAAATAAACTTAACGTTGCTCATAGTATAGACTAGTTATTGTGATAGAAAGATAAAGAGAAAAAACCATCTTACAACGTTTTCACATTCCAATTGAAGTTCCAACGCTTTCTCAAGTCTTGTGACAATCTGATCCATACTTGGGCGTTGCGATTGTTCTTCATTCAAGCACTCATACGCTGTTTCCGCGAAAATGTTCAATGATTCCGGGTCCATTTGTTTCAGTAGATCCGGATCGATTATATCATTGAGCATTTTCTCTCTATAATGAAATATTGCCACTGGAGCCAAATACTTATTATCTTGATCATCACTTACTGATTTCCTACCACACAATAGTTCAAACAATACTATCCCAAAGGAGTAGATATCTGACTTGTGGTTCACTTTGCTAGTCTCTAAATATGTTGGGTCTCCATACCCTTCCACACCCATAGGTTCATTAGTATGAAATGAATGGTGCCTTTGAGACACTTCAATCTTCATGGAACATTCAAAGTCAGATAACTTGGGTTCCCAGTCATCATTTAATAGAACTCTAGAGCTGTCAATTTTCCGGTGTATCACGCTAAAATCCCGCCGCTCGTCATAATGAATGTAACTCAATGCATGTGCAAGACCCACAGAAATCTTCAATCTTTGCACCCATGTCAACCTCATTGGGTCACTTAGATATTCAATGAGCATTCCCCTGGTTTCATCATACTTGGTAATGATGACCTTCTCATCTTTTTCATCACAAAACCCAACAATAGAAACAAGATTCTTATGCTTGAGACTCGTAAGCATGGATATCTCCGTCCAAAACTTGTAACTCCGAGCAATGATATTAATCAACTCACCGGACCACAAGAGCTGTCCCTTGTAACTCTTTCCAAATTCACCTGTGATGAAGATATTTTTGTCATCAAAGTTGTTGGTGGCGGATAGTATGCTTTCAAGGGGGATTTTGAGGTGAGCGAGATCGTCCTTTGGTGAAGACACTATCTGTTTATCAAGTAAAAAACGTGAATTAATACACAAGATAAGATAACACAATAAGAGAGTTAATGAAGTGCCTACAACGTGTTTGATGAAATTCCTGAACCTTTTCAAACACATGTTGCAGTATATACTTGCCTTGTATGTTGTATTGATCTTGAATTTGAGTCTAAATCTGTATATATTTTGTACTTTATAGCTATTATCATCTTATATTTGTGGATAAAAATTAAAATAAGATCCTTTTATGGTTTAGGAAGTGATTTCATGTTGAGATATAGTCTTGGATAATGCAGTTAACATTTGCTCCTGTACGTGGTGTTTTAGAAGCATTTTGGTCCATAATCAGATGGTGTAAGTATGTTACTAACATGGGTGATATATACACCCCTTTACTACTATACCTTTATAGAAAAATAATAATAGAAAAACATTTGATGTAGCAATCTAAAAAATAGAATAATCTATTAACCAATCAAATTTTATGGCCAACAACATTTAGTTTATATATCAAATTTTGTACAAAACTTGTATTCTTTTTTAAAAAGATACAAGCAATTACTAAAAAGTCTTACCTTTATCGTTTTACCCTTAAGTGTAAAAACAAACAATAAGGTGCTAGTGGCCGAGTGGCAAATTTGTTTTTATCAAGGTTGCTTAAAGCTTTTCACCCAATTTCAAATCACAACACCTGCGTTTTTTGTGCTTTAAGCTAGTTGCTAAGCTATTGTTTTTATATAATTCATTGTTAATTTAAATAAATTAAAAGCTTGGTAGAGGTGGCGGATCGAATAACGTGAATTTTAATTACGTTAATAACCCACAAAAATATGTAAACCGTTTTTATCACATACTTCATGCGTTAAAAATGATTACAAAACTTGGATATATATAAAATTATGGCTATCATTTATTTATTGATCAGTGGCCAAGTGGGAAGTCATATACAGTGGTCCAGCAATGGAAGACATCATATCAAGTGGCTATTAATTATCTATAATCAGGTTTATGGGGTCTAGCTAACGTGCAAACTGATGTAGTGAAGAAGGTGTATAGAGAAGAGGTCTTACAGGCATGTTTTCACGTGCGAGTTCCAACGCTTTCACAAGTCTTGGGACAATCTCATCTATAACCGGGCGTTTCGATCGTTCTTCATTCAAGCAGTCATACGCTATTTCCGCGAACATGTTGAGTGACTGCGAGTCTATTTGTCTCCATAGACCCCAATCAATTATTTCGTAGAGTTTTTTCTCACGATAATGGGTAATGGCCACCGGAGCCAAATACTTATTATAGTCGTTGGCTATTACTGATTTCCTGCCACACAGTAGCTCAAACATTACTATCCCAAAGGAATACATATCTGACTTGTGGTTCACACTAGTCTCTAAATATGTTGGGTCTGTATACCCCTTCGTAGACCAAACTGAATCAGTATTGAAAGAATGGTGCCTTTCAGATACTTTAATCTTCATGGAGTGCTGAAATTCAGATAACTTGGGTTCCCAGTCATTATTCAGATGAACTGTTTCACTGCTGATGTTCCGGTGTATAACACTAAAATCGCGTGGCTCATCGTAATAAATGTATCTCAATGCATGCGCTGCACCGACACATATCTCCAATCTTTTCACCCATGTCAACAACGTCGTGTCACTTAGATAGCCGTCGAGCCTTCCCCTGGACGCGTCCTTGTAAATGATGGTCTCTGCACCAACTTCATTACAAAACCCAACTAATGAAACAAGATTCTTATGCTTGAGACTAGATAGCATCGATATCTCCGTCCAAAACTGTTGTTCTTTTTCATCATCCCATTCTTTAATATTTAACCTCTGAGCAATGATATCTATCAACTCACCGGACCAAGAGAGCTTTCCCTTGTATCTCTCTCCAAATCTTTCCCATTCTTCTCCGATGAAAATTTCTTCATCAAAGTAGTTGGTGGCGGATAAAATATCTTCAAGGGGGATTCTTAGGTGAGCAAGGTGGTTGGGCGCAGAGTGAATCTATTACAAAAACATGGGTTACAAAAGGATGTGAGATGACGATATTCAATTAATATATATGTATAATTGGCGATCTCCACCGAACGTCCCTTTTTAATCATTATTTTTTATCCTAACTGATGTCCATAAAGTTGGTTTTATTTCCTTTTTATTTATTGTCACTCAAGATTGTATTGCTTGTGTCAACGTCATACCCTAATGGCCCGTTTGGTTGGGGTGTATGGGTATGAATCTATGACTTTAAAAATCATTAATGTTGTTTGGTTGGTTATGAGGCCCATCACAATGGATTGAGGATACCAAAATATGAAGGTTTTCTCATATCTTATGTGTGTGGTGGTTTCATCATACCCTCCATTACCATACCCATTGAATTCTTTTTTAAAAAAGATACAAGCAATTACTAAAAAGTCTTACCTTTATCATTTTACCCTTAAGTGTAAAAACAAACAATAAGGTGCTAGTGGCCGAGTGGCAAATTTGTTTTTATCAAGGTTGCTTAAAGCTTTTCACCCAATTTCAAATCACAACACCTACGTTTTTTGTGCTTTAAGCTAGTTGCTAAGCTATTGCTTTTATATACTCCATCCGTCCTAAAATAAGTGTCCAGTTTGACTTTTCAAAGTCAAAACTGGTTCAACTTTAACCTTAAATATTTTTTTTTGTTATATAATACTTGATGAAAAATTATACCAATGAAAAATACACTTAAAACCCAATCCATTCATATATTTTGCATCAAGTATTATATAATACCAGCAAAAATAGAAAAAGTCAAAGTTGAACCAATTTGACTCTGAAAAGTCAAACTGTACACTTATTTTGAGACGGAGGTAGTAATTCATTGTTAATTTAAATAAATTAAAAGCTTGGTAGAGGTGGCGGATTGAATAACGTGAATTTTAGTTACGTTAATAACCCACAAAAATATGTAAACCGTTTTTATCACATACTTCATGCGTTAAAAATGATTACAAAACTTGGATATATATAAAATTATGGCAATCGATTATTTATTGATCAGTGGTTAAGTGTTGATAAAATATAAACTTATTAACCTTACTACATGCATGTATTGGGAAGTCATATACAGTGGTCCAGCAATGGAAGACATCATATCAAGTGGCTATTAATTATCTATAATCAGGTTTATGGGGTCTAGCTAACGTGCAAACTGATATAGTGAAGGTGTATAGAGAAGATCGAGGTCTTACAGGCATGTTTTCACGTGCGAGTTCCAACGCTCTCTCAAGTCTCGTGACAATCTCATCAATATTTGGGCGCTGCGAGCGTTCTTCCTTCAAGCAGTCATACGCTGTTTCCGCGAAAATGTTAAATGATTGGGAATCCATTTGATTCCATAGCTCCCAATCAATTATTTTATCGAGTTTCTTCTCCCTGTAATGGGCAACGGCCACCGAAGCCAAGTACTTATTATCTTGGTCGTAATCGATTACTGCTTCCCTACCACACAGTAGTTCAAACATGACTATCCCAAAGGAGTACATATCCGACTTGTGATTCACACTTTTTGTCTCGATATATGTTGGGTCTGTATACCCATCCGTACCCCATATTTTATCAGTATAGAAAGAATTGTGCCTTTCAGATGCTTTGATCTTCATGGAACATATAAAATCACCTAACATGGGCACCCAGTCATCATTTAAATAAATCAATGAACTGTTGATGTTGCGGTGTATTATGCTAAAATCACGTGACTCATCATAATGAATGTAGCTCAATGCTTGCGCAATACCGACAGATATCTCCAATCTTCGCACCCATGTCAACCACATCGGGTCACTTAGATGGCATAAAAGACTTTCTCTGGTCTCACGCTTGTAAATGATGACCTTCTCGTCATTCTCATCACAAAACCCAACAAGAGAAACCAAATTCTTGTGTTTGAGACTAGAATGCATGGAAACCCCCATCCAAAACCATTCTTGGTCTCCATCAAACCATTCTTTATTTAACCTCCCAGCGTAGATATTAATTAACTCACCGGACCACAAGAGCTGTACTTGGTAATATGTTTCAAATGCATCTTCTCCGCAGAAATATTGGTCAGAAAAGTTGTTGGTGCCGGATAGTATATCTTGAAGGGGGATTTTTAGGTGAGCAAGGTCGTGGTGATTGGGTGAAGACATTATATTGTTTCTGTTTTATCAAAGGGCGTTTGGGTTACAAAAGGATTTGAAGGAAGGAAGGAAGAGGTTATTTAAGGGGGCGTTTGGGTTACAAAAAGGATGCAAAGATATTTGGAAGAAGAAATAAAAGAAGAGTAGAAAGAAGATGTGGTGGTGCAATGGTGTTGATTTGTATTCAGTGTTTATGGCATTACTACAATTAATATATGGACCATGTAGCGGCCCCCAATGTTATAAAAGTAATATACAACGTGGATCTCTAGACAACACTTGACCAGTGATGAAGGAGCCTTTGTGTTTATTAGACTGAAGGGAGTCGAGCGACTTCACAGGCGATACAGGGCTGGATCGCCCCTGGATCGCCTCCAACACCGCCCCCCTATGGCGATTTGCTCCTCAGGCAACTTATTTGTATCGCCTCTTCATTTCAATCTTCGATAAAAAAATAGCCGTTGTGCAGGGCTTCTCCTTTTTTTTTTTTTTTGAGTGTGTATGTGTGTGTTTGCAGTGGAGAAGGAACAAAGAAGAAGGAGTGTGTGTGTTTGCAGTGGAGAAGGAACAAAGAAGAAGGAGTGTGTGTTTTTTGAGTGTGTGTGTTTGCAGTGGAGAAGGAACAAAGAATAATGTCCGACCTTTGTTCTAAAATGTATTTTAGTTATTACTCCGTATTAATAAGTTAGATAGTGAAAAAAAAAAAAAAAAAAAAAAAAAAAAAACAAAACAAAAAAAACAATCATTACAAGTGTCACGTGTCGCGAGTCGCCCCACCCTCTTGGATAGCCCCACTCCCCATTTTTTTGAGGCTACCCAACATGCTGACTCAGCGCCACGTGTCGCGAGTCGCCCCTTAGTTGGGTAGCCTCACTCCCTTTAGCCTTAAAGGCCCGTGATATCCACGCCCTCCCTAGTTTTTTAACCAAGCCCTCCCTAAGTCATAGGGTGTACTTTTTTAATTTTATTTTCTCTTTTTTGTCGGACCCGAGCTTTAAACGCGTATTCTCTCTCTCTTTCTCACACACACGTGTGTGTGTAAAAACGCGTTTCTCTCTCTCTCTCTCTCTTCTCTCCTCTCTTCTCTCTCTTTATCTCTCTGTTTTTTCTCTCTTTTTTAGATCTAAAATCACTTGTTTGTGTGATTTGTGATCTGTGGTTGGGTGATGGATTTGTGATATGTGATATGTGATACTTTGTTTGTGATTTTTAGATCTAAAATCACTTGTTTTATAAACGATTTCATTAAAAATTAGGGTTTATTCGTAGATCTTGTGTGGTTGAGTCATGGGAAGAGGACAAAAAAAATTTTGGAACGTTGGGGCATGAATATAACCGTTGGGAGTGATTTCTTGATTTTCCGGTCACCGGAATCTTCATCATTCACCGAAAAGTTTGGTTTTTGATGTTGGTTTTTGTTGTTGTCGCCGGAAAGTTTGGTGTTGTCACCGGAATCTTCAAAATCTTGTTTGGACGTTAATTATAAGGAGCAATAATGGTCAAATGAAATACAGCAGCAATAATGAAATACAGCAGCAATAATAATGGTCAAATGTGTTTTTGTTGTTGTTGAAAATGAAATACAGCATCAATAATGGTCAAATGTGTTTGGACCTTAATTATAAGGAGAGTGAAAATGTACAAGTGGTGTTGCGTAATGTACAAGATTATAAAGGACAAAGGGGACAGAAAAAAAACAGCAAGAACCCTACTATTAGGTCCTCTCACTAGAGAGGGTACGGTTAACACAACCCTTATTAAATTCCAATTATCAGACTTTTGGCCGACAAAATGGACGGAAAATGCATAAATACAAAAATGTTGTTCTTCCCAAAACCCATTTTTTTAAAGAAACATAAACAAATTGTAACCTACCGGCCATCACGTGACAATCTACATATTCCAAGTGATGCATGTATGTATTATGTAATTAAAATAGGAGTAAACTACATTTTTGGTCCTCGTGGTTTACCGGGTATAACGGTTTTGGTCCAATAGTTTCAAACGTGTCGGGTTTCGTCCATTTTCGCTGACCCGTAACGGGTTTGGTCCAAATTTTTGTTGACTGTTAGTTTGACCAGTTAAAAAAACGTGAAATGACTAAAATACCCTCAGATGTTTGTAACACTTTTGGTCCATTTTTCTGCTACAACTCTACACATTCCAATTCAGATAAAGCATAATGCCCAATCCAACACGAAATGTAATTCTTGACAATGCATACATGTAATCAGTCTTGGATCACAAAAGAAACAGTAATGGTTGTTCCAAGAAAATGGATGAACCCCAGACCAAAAAAAATACATGTTAATCAGATTCCATGAGTTAAGAACAATGGCTTCACCTTCTGGTTCCCGTTGTCCACCCACTACTAGTAGTCTACGAGGGGTATGCATATTAGGCAGCATTTCCCATTTACCAGTCGACGAATCATATAACTCTGCCAAACTCAAAACGTTCCCATTTTGGTCAGTACCTCCAGCTACAATAGCAATCGAACCCAAACTCCCCGACCCAAACAAACAACGATGATAATTCATCCCGTCACATTTAACCCAATTCCTATTTACCAAACTATACTTCCATATAGCAACTCAAACAATTCACGCCCAAAAACCAATAACTCACTACCCACCGCTAAACTCTCTTTATCCGTATGATTAAAACACTCATCCACTTTTTACTTATCGGATCAAACGCCTCCCATCCCCTAGGATCACAAACCATATACACCCAATGCTCTATAATCCCTAATTGTTTCCTCAACTCGTATATCTTTTCCAAGTCACCACATTAACCACCCCCTCAATCCTCCCAAAAACCTTTCACGCATTTCATCAAACAACTATAATGAGTTACCAAGGACTGTATGGTAGAACAACCAAGTCTAGATGGATGTAACAGAGACAGAGAATGGACATGGAGGTTTGGTCACTTCAACAGCTCCTTCAAGCATCTGGATGACCTTTCTCATTGTTGGCCTTTCCGAAGGGGTTTCTTGTACACACCAAATAGCAACCATATGAAAAATGCTTTTACTCTCTTGTAGTCATCTAAAGCCTCCAAATCATTCTCAACAAGCACATCCAGTCTACCTTCTTGATAGCAATCCCATGCCCAATCAGTTAAAACAGCTATGTTTTCGTCACCACTCTCAAAATGTAAAGTCTTTCGGCAGGAAATGATTTCTAGTAGCAAGACACCAAAACTATAGACATCAACCTTTACTGTAACCGGTGTGTTCCTAAACCATTCAGGAGCAACATATCCTTTTGTTCCTCTGATATGTTCCACTTTGATCGCTCCTCTCCATCATTACAATAGCCAACTAACTGAACCAAATTTTTGTGATGAGTTCTCGCAATAGCATTAGCCTCGGTCTGAAATTCCTTTTCGCCATCTTGGAACACCCTGTTTAACTTTTTCACTGCTACAATTTTTGTCCCTATTGAACCTTTATAGACTATCCCAAAAGAACCTTTTCCCAGTTCATCCTTGAACCCATTAGTAGCTATGACTAGCTCTTGATATGTAAAATGAGGAAGACTGGTTTCAAAAGCTCTACCTCTTGGATGTTGCTTTCTCGCCTTCCTCTTGTGGATTTGAAAGAAACCCACACAACCACACAACCATCAACGCCTTATTCCTATTCACAAGATTCTTAATCAAACACCCCATCTTCACCCTCAATAACATCCAAAAACACACCCTTTAACCTCCAATCCAAACCACCAATCTCAAACAAAATTAAATCCGACAATCACACCCAAATACGAACCCATCATAGATCTTAAACAAAACGAAAAACAAGAACCTACCCGAGACCTATCAAAGATCTTGAAGACCATTCACGTTCGTGTTTTAAAAAGAAGAAGAAAGATCTCGGGATCTGGTGTGGTATTTGAAGGTTTAATGGTGATGGTTATGGTGTGGTGTGTGTTAGTGTCTGTGTATTTGTGTTTCTGGTCAACTCTTATATGTATCTGTATGTAAAAATGCTTGAAAAGACAATCATGCCCTTGTATTTAACAGTCAACGAAAGTTTGACTAACGGCATTAAAAAAAATGGACCAAACCCGTTACGGGTCAGCGAAAATGGACGAAACCCGACACGTTTGAAACTATTGGACCAAAACTGTTATACCCGGTAAACCACGAGGACCAAAAATGTAGTTTACTCTTAAAATAGAGAGTAGTAACATGTGATGCGTGTATGCATTATTTATATATAGGCAACCTCTTACCGACCATCCTCTTTTTGAAATATCAGATCTACAAATTTTGCGGTGGCAATTAATACTTTTACATAAGGTTCTTTTTGACAATTCATCCATAACAACCTTCTGACACTAAAATTAAACACCGATTTTTAAAAAATTAGAATGAGTTATTTTGTAGACGTTTGTATGTAACGAGTTAGGCAACCCGCGCGTTGCGGCGGGGTGTTTAGGTAGTTATTATTTGTTTAATGATTTTTGTTTATGATTTGTGTATTATATTTTTATTTCACCGAACGAAGTTTAAATTAGGTTATTTCTATGTTTTCTTTGTGTTTGTTTATATATGTTCTTTTTCGTTTTGTTCGCGCGTTGCGATGGGAGTATTTTTAAATTTATTTTTTTAATTTTTTTGTATATGTATATTTTGTGTTTTTTTAATTTTTTTTTTCAATTAACATTTTTTTGATAAAAGGTTTATATATTATAATCGTATTTGGGCTTTATCTATCTGTTCCGTTTTTTTTCATGGGCCGTTTGTTTTTTTTTTTTTTAGAACATACATTTTGGGCTTGGTAGTCCATTTATCAATTTGGGTTAAAACCGTTTAGATAATTTGGGTTTTGTTAAAGTAGGTTTTTTTTTTTTTTTTGAGTAAGCCGTTTCCTCATTATTTGGTTACAGTTTTTTTTTTTTTTTTTTTTTTTTTTTGTGAGAAGAAGGGTCACAAAGCTGGTGAGTTTTCGAATTTAGCAAATGTGGTTGTTGTTTATATAAATTAAGTTATAGTGTACTGTTTTTGTTTTTGTTTTTGTTTTTGTTTTTTTTTTTTTTTTTTTTTTTTTTTTTTTTTTTTTTTTTTTTTAATTTGTGTTGATTTGTTGCTACTTTGTTAAAATGTGTGGTTAACATGAATTTGTCTTCGTCTATAGTAACTGTATGAGTCAGAGTTTGTTGATTCGTTGCATGTGATGTTTTTTTTAACTGTATTAGTCAATAAAGTAAGATTGTGCAGCTTTAAGTTAAAAAATATGTGGCTGGAGTGCTGTTTTTAGTTAGCTTTTTTTGCTATATAAGTGATGGATATGTTAGTTCATAGTGCATTAAAAAAAATGGTGTCTACTCCAAATTTTGATATGTTGAAAGCAATTTGTGGGTCTAATGAAGTGAAAGACTGTTTTAAATTTCTGTTTGTGCAAGAAGAGGGTGAAATGGAGGGTTTTATAAATAAGGTGGATGAATGGTATAGTGGTCTTCGCGATAAAATTGAAAACTTGGTCAATTGATTCAAGAAGGCCAAAGGTTTAGTCATTTTGATGTGGCAGCTATGGATGGGTTGCATTGTTTGGTAGAAGCGCAGGCTAAGAATCGTGAAATTTTGGAAGCATTAGAGGTTGTTTTGAATCTTGTGCTTGAAGCTAAGGTTGAGAAGCATCGTCACGTCATGGTCATGGAAGTCCATGATTCTGATGACAGTGCATGATGTGGTTTATGTCATGTGGTTTGTCGCTAGAAGCTGGTGTAGGTTTTGTTATGTTTTCTATGTTTTTAGGATGTTAGTAGAAGTTCATGTAGGTTTGTAATGGTGGTCATGGTTGTAAGATATTAAATTTATAAATAAAATCTATCATAGCTTAGTGCTTTGGTATGTATGGTTATGGTTTATGGTTAGTGTTGTTTACCACTTATGGTTAAGTAATGTTTTGTTGTTGTGTTACAGATGTTGCTGAATGGATTGCAAGAGGGTGTTGTTTGTCTTTAGGTACAGGCATGCTAATATTTTGGGGTGTGTGTGCTAGTGTTTCTGCCAATTTTAAAAGTTTGCAGCCAATAATTTTGATTATTGGCAGGCAATAATTTTGATTTCTTTTGGATGGTAGCTTAGGTGGTGGTTGTAAAATCATTTACTGCATACTGTGGATATGAATTATATGTTAGCAGAAGGTGCTTTGTTGTTTTGTAGTTGTGTTAGGCATTATTGGTAGTATAATTGAGGTGCTCACTTTACAATAATGGAAAAAAACATTGTTTCTTTTAACTTTAAAAAGTTGCAGACAATAATTTTGATGTTTTTTGGATGGTAGCTATATTTTGTTTTTTTAGGGGTTTTTTTTCCTATTTAAAAGGGGTGTTGTGTTGCTGGATTGTATAAAAAAACATAAAAAAAAGAAAATGTCTAGACATCCTAGGTGTGATGAGCTTAGAGCTGAAGCCAATTCAAACAATTGGTCTACAATATTCATCTTATACTGTCATAAAGCTGGAGTTGAAGATATTCAGATGGCAAGACAAATGAATGACTTATGTGGCAGATTGGCTGGGGTTATGCAAGAAAGGGCTGCTTTAATTGAGGAGTTAGATACTATTAAAAATGTCTATGCTCAAAAAACTGCTGAATTCTTAAGGGAAGTACAGTCAAAAGATGAGCAAAATGTGTTGCAAATGCAGATTATGACTGCCGAATTGGAATTAAATGCTCGTAATAAGGACATATTTGTTCAGAGGCTTAGGGGTTTAATGGGTCTTTGAGTTTGGTTATGTTGGCTTGTAAAAGTTGCTGTGGTGTTGTAGTGTGTATTTGCATCAATGTTTTAGTGTTCTGTTATGTGGTCGGTTGTAGTGTATTTGTTGGCAAACGTTGATGTTACTTTTCTGATGTGTTTTATGTTGTTATGGTATTGGTAGAAGTTCATGTAGGTTTATGATGGCGATGATGGTTGTAAGATATTAATTTTATGAATAAAATCCGTCATTTTGTTTATATTTTTTACATACATATTTGACAATGACAGTGTACCAAATGTGTGGGTGGTGGTTATGTTGCGAGGTGCCGTTAAATTGAAATAAATATCCTGTTAGTTAAAATTTTATTTCCTTTGGCCGTTCTGTCAAGTATGTTATTGGCGTATTTTGTTAGTGAAGATTCTATCTTGATTATTTGTTGTTTGCAAACGATTGTAAGTGCTTTTAACTTTTGTTAATAGTTTGCTGTTTTTTGGTTGCAGTTGGGAATACAAATCAATGTTTTGATACAAAGGACACAATGAGTTAAATGAGCAGACGATAAGGAAAAAAGGTTATTTATCTTCAGTCAAGCTAAGGAAATGCAAAAGGGGTATTGCATTTTCATAGTGACATATAATAAGATGTTTTAATATCTTTGCACCATTGCGTGTGGCATAACCATGTTACAAAAAGACTTTGTCTAACATATTGCACATTTTACTGTCAAAAGCTGGTTGACCAATAGTAGTGCTTAATTACATATTTAGATTAGGAGTTGTTTTGCATTTTCATGGATACCTTCATTCTTTTTTACTCTTTTTGGTATCTGCCGCCTTTTCTTGAAAAAGTGATCTTTTAGCAGTTGCGGGTTTATCACTTGTATCACCTGCTGTAAATAAAGAATTAAAAGGTTAATAAATTTGTGTTATGCATTCATTTTTACACATGTGTGGATACCATGTAACGTTTGTCACCTGATATTTCTTTTCCTTGTTTTGATTTTGTTTGCATATGTGTGTATGCTGATGGTGTTGGTGTTGCAGCTGCAGTTATTAAAAAAGATTTAATTTAATGTTTAAAAAAAAAGAAAAAAAAAAAGAAATTTGTTACCTGGGTTGTCTTCTTCTGGTGTTGGATTTTCCTCTGCTGTTGATAATTGTGTTAGTTCATGTATAAAATTTTAAGATAGGTTTTGCAAAGAACGAAAGTTTCTTACGTGTTGCATGTTCACTGTGTGTTGTAGCCGTTGGTGTTACAATTGTGTTAGTTCATGTATAAAATTTTAAGATAGGTTTTGCAAAGAACGAAAGTTTCTTATGTGTTTCATGTTCACTGTGTGTTGTAGCCGTTGGTGTTACTTCTGTGGTGGCAGCAATTGTTGTTGATGGACTGTATTTTATAGTAGGAAAGACTTGGTGCTGTTGAGGTTCGTTGATTTCAATGCTCTTGTGTGGTTGTTACCTTGTTGCTGATCCTGTTATTAAAAAAAGAACAAAAAAAAAGTTAATTTTTTTCAAAGTAGTTGGTGTATACTATACATGATACATTTGTGGTTACTATTTTAAGTTTTTACCTGATGGTTTATCTGAAATCTGTTGTGGCATATCCGGTATGTCTAAATTTTTTTTGAAAATGAAGTCTACTGGACCTTGTTTTGAAGATGTGTTGTAATGAAACTGAAAGATATGTTTTTTCCCAACAATTGATAGCAATTTTTCTGGAAAGTCTTGAGGGTTGGGGTTTTCAAGTGATCTGACCAATGATTCACAGTCAATACCAACAATATCATCTGCTTTTGGCGAAAAAAAATTTACCATAGCCGTTTCTGTGTCTGTCAAATATGCCTTGAAATTGTATTTGTATATATCGAATAGTTGTATAAGTTATTTGTAATTTTGTGAAATAATTATAGAAAGAATATAGTCTTGCCTGTAAGTTGGAGACACCATTGGGCCATGCACTCTGCATTCAAACACACCTTCGTTGACATGGCTTTAATACTACAACTTGTGCATGATGGGTAGTACCAATCGCGGGTTGTATTAATTCCTGTGATGGTTCCTTCGCAAGTAAACCGAATACCCTATTGTTTGTTTCAACATATAGCATTTTAAAGTTAACATTTACTTGGTGGAATTAGAATTAAAAATTGAAAGTAACTTACTGCATAGGCATGTGGATTTTCATGTAATAGTGTAGCTAATGGTATCCTGTTTCTCATTTTCTCCTGGTCCTTGTCCTGGTATGGGTGTTTAATGATTTGCAATGGCGGGTTTAGGTTGAAAAGTGCTCTATATCTGTTGTGCATTTGTTATATAATCAATAAATAAATGCGTTAGCACAAAAGTTGTTTGTCATAGTGATTAGGCCATAGAACTTACTCTGCTTGATATTGTTCTAGTTCTGGAATCTTTGGATTTATATAGTAATGAGTTGCTGGTGTCGATGACAGTTGGAATTGGTCTCGGTATTTTGTAACTCGATAGGAACTGAAAGCAATTATTACTGGCTTTTCAAGTGCGTCAATTTCTTCTTTTTTAAAAGTTTCGGCCAGATTGTCCCATAATGTTAATTCTACTGAATTGCGGCTGTTTGGAAAAAAAAATTAGTATAATATGTTAAGAAACTGTTAACAGAAAATGGTAAGTGTACTTACTTAAGGTTCTGGATTTCCTCTTTGCGGTTAATCATTTGGTTTCTATTTGGATTTCCCCGTTTCTCTTTTTCTCCAGATCCTATGTAACAACCTATGTAGTCTATAGATATTGGAATAAAGGCATTGTCAAATATGATACCTATTTGTATAAATAAAAAGTATGTGATGTATGTGTTACCTGTCAGTACTGGATAATCTTTTCGGCTTTTGTCTAGCGGATCAACAACTTTGTAAGGCAACTGATTGTATGCACAAATTTGAAATAATGATCTGGAAATCCAGTTGGTGGTATAGATTCAAATTTTGTAAATCGTGTAAACAAAAGTGTTGTTTTGTTTTCCAACGTTTGTTGCCAGTTATCTTTAGGAATGCATGTGAAACCTGAGATTCTATATGTTCTGCCAGGTATGAGAGTGGTTGTGAATCGAATTCTCTCATTGGTTTCCATGTTTCCTTGTATTGCGTCACCCTGCTCATGTTAGATTATTGTTTTAATATAAAACTAATATGAATGATTAGGATTTAAGAGTTTATTTATTAATTTTTTTTTTTTTTTTTGGAAATAACCTGTCTGTCCAGCAAAATTGAATGGTAGCCTTTTTCTGCTGTGTCTGGGGGGTCTCTAGCTATCCATGAACGATAGATTTTGGCTTCTATAATTTTGTTTCTGCTTGTTGGTCTTAAGTCCTTGATGCTAGTTTCTGTCATCCTGTATATAGTAAAAAAAAAAAGGTGGATAGAATAAATAAAAAAAGATAATAATAGCATATGAATTTGCATATATTGCAACATGTATAATAGAATACATTTCAAATGTAATTTTAAATATATGTAGACCACTATATAATAACAATTAACTAATTGCAATAGTAAAAGAGTAATTAAGACACATTTGATTGATATAACCTGAACCTGTGGGGGACAAATTCTTGTCAAGAAGTCTTTATAAACAATGTTTTTTGTTTGGTTCAGTGGATGGCCAGGGTTGGGTGTCAAAAGAATTTTTAAACCATTAGGAGATGTTGCCCGTGATAATGCAACATACAACTGGCCATGGGTAAAAACTGGTTGTGGAAGATAGATGCCAATTTTGCTTAGAGACTGTCCTTGGCTTTTGTTGATGGTCATAGCATAACAAACTTTAACCGGAAACTGTTTGCGTTTGAAAATGAAAGGATAGTTGGGGTCTTTGTGTTGTAAAGGAATTCGTGGAATATAAACTTTTTCGCCAATTCGTGTTCCTGTGATAATTTCAGCTTCAATAAGCTTTGAAGTTAAGTTTTTGACAATCATTCTTGTGCCATTGCAGAGACCTCCTCCAAGATTCATGTTTCGTAGCATCATGATTGGAACTCCAACTTTTAACTGAAGAATATTTGGTGGTAAGCCTGGGAACCTGAACGTGTTTAAGTACTCTGGAGGATATAACATTTCAGTTGCAGCGCCATCTTTTCCAACTGGTATTGCTTCATCTGAACTTATGTACACTGTAGGTTCTCCTTCTATCTGGGATAGAATTTTTTCATTTATCGCATCTGTTGTTTCATTTTTGGGGCATACAATGGCTTTTTCTTGCAGGAGGTGTGCAGTTGGGTCTTTCAAAGTTTTTTCATCATAGATGAAGTTTATGAGTTCTTGAATGGCAGTTTCGGAATCTGATATCAAATATTGTGGAGGAATGGTAACCCAAGCAGCATCATGTGGATTTTCTTCATCAGCTTCTCCAATTTTACCATCGCCTATGTCAAGCAGCCATGAAGAAAAATCACGGATTGTGCGCCTCTGATCTTCAGAAAGGTTTGTTTGTGTAAGTCTCATGTTTTCTTTAAGCTTCAAAACCTTAAAATGTTTCCACAAATAGGATGTAACAATTGATAGCCCAATGATCTGTGACTTTGTCCCTTTCTTTTTAACTGGTAGGGTTTGCCTAAAGTCACCGCCCAACATAACTGATTTTCCACCAAATAGCTTTTCTGGAGTATTGAGAAGATCTTTAAGCGTTCTATCAAGTGCTTCAAAACAATGGCGGTTGTTCATAGGTGCCTCATCCCATATAATCAAGTCAGTTTCATGAAGCAACTTTGACATGATTGTATTTTTTTTTAATTTGACACATTGATTCATCGGTTAACTCAAGTGGTATTTTGAACCTTGAATGCGCTGTACGGCCAGATGGTAACAGTAAGGAGGCAATTCCTGAGGACGCAACGGCTAGAACAATTTTTCCTTCTGATCGAAGTGTGTTGATAATTGTTTTCCATAGGAAAGTTTTTCCCGTTCCGCCATGCCCATAAACAAAAACCAATTCCTGTTCTTTACTGCTGCATGCATTGATTATGATGTTGTAAATGTCCCGTTGTTCAGCATTTAGTTTCACAACTGAGACATCAACTTCTTTGTTTAGCTGTTCACGGTCATAATTCTTTTCTTCCATCAACAATCTGTTTTCCAAATCATCTAGTAGATGTCGTGAAGGCAATGAAAAACCAAACTCTTTGATTGACCTTGAAGAATTGTTGAGTATTATTTCAATCTCGTACAAAATGTAATTTTTGAGCTCTGGTTCGTTTACATGGAGATTTTTTATACCACTTCTTTGTGCAGCTCTTATTGGGATATCATCTTTCATAGAATGCCAATGTCTTTGCCATAGCTGTAGAGGGTTTGCAACTTCACAGTGCATCAACATATTTGCAAACAACATACGTAGTTCTTGCGGCGTGGCTGACATGGAAGCTTCTTGTAGGGCTGTGACCCATTCGTTGTCGTCATGAAGCAGACCCATAGCCTCACATGCTGCACGGTACGTTGGAAATACCTTGTTGTTGACAGTCCGGACTTCAATGAATGACCTACAGCCTTTTTGGTGTGCAAGTAACATGCGAAAATAGAATAACTCACCTGCAGCTGGATGCACATAAACTAATCTACCGATTGAATATTTGGTTTTAATTACTCGACGTCTCCATGTCTTATTTTCTTCATACCAAACATATTCCAAAGGGAAATCTAAATATGTTAAATGTCGCCCGTCTTCAAACAGCGCATTGTACGTAAACCACTCTGTTAATGTTGTTAGCTTTCTTCCATTGTCTGTGACAACATGGCCCAAAGGTTCTTTATCATGAAAATTGATTCTCTGCATATCTTTAAGATGAACTGCTAGTATCTGTACTGCTGGTTCTCTGTGATGTATAGGGAAATCAAGTATTCTCCAACATGCTTCATGTGGACATAGGAATCTTCCATCAATGAAGTTTTGAATTTCATCGATCTGTATTTGAGAAACAGACGATGAAGGCCCTGGATCACCAAGAGGTCTGACAATCTTTGCTGCAATTCGGTTAGTGCCTTTTGAAATATATTTGAAGAGGTACTTTATCAACATACTCCAACCACAATATTCAACATTGATGTGAGCATGAAACATAAGACAAAGTTGCCGATTATATGGCACAACATTCGTGTTGTCTAGTTTCAGTTCACCGATTGATACATAAGCTGCTGTTCTTCTTCTTCGATAATGTATGTGGCCATTATCATCAAAGTAAGTATTGTCATTATATTTTTTAGGATACTTCCTTGTGCACACACCTTCTTGCATACATGGTGCTTTTGGATTTGCATTTCCACACGGCCCGTGCATCATCATATCTGCTACCACTCTATAAGCTGCTGGGTCAGTTGTAACGTCAGGAAGTTCTGCTGAAATAAAATTGTCCACTTCTTCAGGATCTTTTATTTTGTCATTTGTATCTAGCCATAAGAGTGTGTGGCAGTGTGGGAGGCCACGTTTTTGGAATTCGATTGTGTAAAGGACTGCAATTGAAACCTTAAACATGTAAGAATATTTGTTTGTATATAATATTAAAACTGTTTGACAATAACATAAAGGCAAAATGAATATTAATTACCTCCAGTACAGCGGCCAAAGATATGTTGTTCTTTGAGAGCTGCTAAAAAATCGTCAACCTTCTGCTAAAAAACGCGAGCTATGACATCAGCTCTGTCTGATTGTGTAAGCTGTGGATATCTTCTCATATGTCGCTTAATCTCTGGCCAGTTGACGTTACATGTGAACGTGATGAAATATTGTGGATTCCCTAGAACTCGACATATGGCGAGGGCATCAAGATAGTGGCTGTACATATATCTTGGACCGCCAGTGAAACTTGAGGGAAGAATTATTTTTTGCCCTACGTCTGCTCCAAATTGATCTCCTCTTGATATCGCATCACAAATCCCTGAAAGACACTCGCTTCTTAAGGTATTCTGGTTTGCTCGTATGTAATCAAGCCGTGTTTGCTCAAGTGCACAGTACACAGTGACCACATATTGTTGGAACAGCCTGCCTGCTTTGAAAAGAATACCATACTGGTCATAACGTTCATGTAACTGGTACTTATAATACATATTCATAGACAGCTTTTTCCTTTTTCCGTTTGCATTTACGCCTTTTAATGTCATATTGGTGTTATATCCAGGCTGACCGTATACGAAAAGAAGAGGAAATTGGAGAGCCATGTATGAACTGTGAAGCTTATTAATTCTTTTTGGCTGCCTGTCTTTATACTCTACGATGATGTCGTAATCGGTTTTGCTGTTTGGTCCAGGTTCAAATACTATTGCTCCAAGAGTGTTTGAAGAAGGCAACTGATATTCCCTGGCTCCTACTACATTGTAAAGCTGGATTTTGAATTCAGGTACATCTGCTTCATTTAACTTATCTCTTGCTGTTCTGAAGAGTTGAACCAATTCATTGTGGTCATCTAGTATTTGAATTAAGCTACGTACCATCTCTGCCTGTAAACCACTGCGTTTTGGACCTCCAAAAGGCTTCATTCTATTGGCAATTTCATTTTCTGTATTGTAGACATATAGTTGCATAAACTTTGGATCATCCTTATTGGTAGGACATAGTGTGCCTATCCAATGGTGTATTTGACCTGAGATCTTAAAAACATATGGACCTTTTCCATTGTTTACTGAATCGTCAATTTCGGCGCCAAAAGATGTCATACTAAACATTTGATTATATGCCCGAATGTTTGCCAGAAAATGTTTGTCTTCAAATATTTCTTTGAAAAACTGTGGTGGCTCTAATTCTTTTTCTAGATAGACTTGCCCTCCCGCACAACATTTGTTATATTTCACCTTGTTTCTATAAGAATATCCTTTCAACCGTTCTCCATACCAAAAAGCTGCGTTGCAATACTCACATGCATAATTGCAATCACCCAAGTCAGTGTACAAATTCGACACACCTACAATTGTGGGTGCAAACAGTATTAGAACAACGTTTGTGTTAATATGTAGTATTAAAGACAAAAAAGTATTTGTTAATTATGCTAATATGTAGACTTTTCTACATACCTTCATTATTGAACGTTGTTGAACCATAATGCATAAAATCAATTGGACGCTGCCTTTTTGATTGTTGAATCTCTTCATGAGTCACTGAATCTTTAGTTCTTGTGTGTCTTTTTCGGTTTCTGTTGCATGTGGGTGTTATCATTGTAGTGGGCTGTCTTTCTTGTGTACACATGTTTATGTTACCGTACGATTTCTGCAATTCTGCAAATGAAAAAGTTGATTAGAAAAGGTAGTTTGATGTTTTACTATGCAATGTTCATGAATGCTAATATGTAGACTTTTCTACATACCTTCATTATTGAACGTTGTTGAACCATAATGCATAAAATCAATTGGACGCTGCCTTTTTGATTGTTGAATCTCTTCATAAGTCACTGAATCTTTAGTTCTTGTGTGTCTTTTTCGGTTTCTGTTGCATGTGGGTGTTATCATTGTAGTGGGCTGTCTTTCTTGTGTACACATGTTTATGTTACCATACGATTTCTGCAATTCTGCAAATGAAAAAGTTGATTAGAAAAGGTAGTTTGATGTTTTACTATGCAATGTTCATTAAATATTTGTTATATTCTTACCTGAATTTATCTTTTTTGATTGATGCATTTGTTCATTATTGAGTGGTTCCTGGTTTGTTGACTGCCTTTTGTGTCCTCTTCTACATGTGTCTTCACTATTGGTAAAAGTTGTAGAATCTTGGCATGTCTGCCAATAATTGTTGTATTTATAAACTGGACCTTCAAAGCATATCTTTTTGCCTTTGTTATCAAAACAACCAGAAGGAAAATAACAATGTTTTTTAAAAATATGTTGTATTAATATTTTTTTCTTTCATTTTTTGTATAAATAAAAAAAGGATTACCTTCTTTGTGATTATAGGATGATGTTGGCAATGTAGCATCATATCTATTGTAAGTGGGTGAGACTGTTACATATTCTTCTTGGTTGCAGCAACTTTTATGACTAAGAGAATGTTGCATATCCATTGTAAGTGAGTGGCACTGTTACATATTCTTTTTGGTTGCAGCAACTTTTATGACTAAGAGAATGTTGCAAAGACCAATAATGTTTGTCTAAGTTGTTAATGACATCATTTTCTGTTAACCCTGAATCAATAGTAAATAAATCCAATAAGAATAAAAATATGATGCATAACATGTAAGAGAATAGTAACTTACTTTTTTCTTTGTTGTCGCCAATTGCAGATGCATCTGATGTATCGATTGTACGTTCACATTTGACATTTTTTGAATAAAAGGTGCTTTTACAAACACTTGATGACGAATTAACAGGTAAACTCTCATGTTGATTCAAAGGTCGTGAACATGAATATAATTCATTTAATGTTGGTATTCTTTTGCTTGTAGGGCAGCCGTTGTTGCTATGACATTCCGTTCTATTACTTAGTGTGCAATCACTGTAACCCATATGTTGTGCAAAACTTTCTTTTGCCACCCTTATATCCAACAACTCAGTTTGTGGTTCCATATCAAGTGCATCATTGTCGCCCAGGTTACTCAGGTAATTGTTAAAGTTTTTTGACGGCTCTAACTTATCAACATAATAATTAAATGCTTTTGATGTTTCTATATTTGAAGATCTTTTAGGCATATTAAAAGAATAGGAACAAAATAGAATATCTATGCATAATATAATGTAAGGCAAGAGTTTTTAGGCACATTAGCATAATGAAAGCATCAGTAAACAAAAATCATATGTACAATTTAAAGATGATAAATGAATGAATGATTTCAGTGAACAATATAGTACCTGTTGGAAAAGATTTTACTGATACAAATATTTGTTAACTTCAGAGGCTGCATTCAAAGAGAGTCAAGTGAGAAAAAGGCGGGGGAAAAAAAAGAAAAAAAAAAGATATACATCAAAGCTGACATGGATAATAACGTTTCCAAAAACAAAGTTGACTGCCTCTGTTTCTTACTACTACTTTAGAAAATTTGTTTGTCTCTACTCTACAGCAATGTGTGATATGAAAAGGGAGATGATGTTGAAGTTTCTGGAGTTTCACAAAAAAATCTTAGTTAGGTGTGTATATGGTTTTATTTATTTATTTACTTAGTATGTGTTGTATTTGTATATTAATTAAGTGTAGTTATCTTTCAGCTGCACCACATAATATAATAATGGGTAAGTTAATCCTCTTGCTAATGATAGGGTTTTGGTTAATTACATTGCTACAGTAAAGCTACAGTACAAAACAGTGCTTAGCACAGTAATGTACAGTAGCGCACAGTAAGACACCCATTTCTGCACCACACATTGGTGCAGTAATTACTTTGTTAATGGCATTTTTTTGCTAATTGCAAAACTGGGATTTAAATAGATTGTATAATTAAGTTGTAACTAATTGATCAAATCACTTTGTATTTGAGTTTCTCGTTTACTCATGCATACTAGAATTTAACTTCGTTAAGCATTTCAAATTCAACTTTATGGGTTGAATGGTCCCAAAAGCAAAATTTATGCTTAAATGGAAATAGGCTTTTTTACATAACCGCAAAATTATCTGTTCAAAAGTTATTTTCAATAATAGACCATTTATAATCTCACAAATTAATTACCATTATAACTGTTATTATCATTATATTCCATTGCTAAGAATATTTTAATGTTAAACCTTTTAAGACTTTTCCAGAAATTTGAGAGTTAACGAGCGAAGACCATTTTTAGGTAAAATAGGGTGCATGTATCTAAAAATGTAGAAACCGAACCAACTAATATCGGGTGTTATTGATATATGTGAGTTTTGACGTTTTCTTACATGTTGTCTAAATAATTAAATTGCAAAATGAGCTGGCCATGATGACACTTTAACTACTACTTGACCACTTCTAATCAAAGTCATACAAATTAAAATAAAATGACTATACAGGTTAGATTCAAGGCATCCAATGAAACAATAGCGTGTAAACATATTTGATTACAATACTTAATTGCACAAATACCTAAAAAAAACTATTAGTAGACTTGATCAAGTAAATGTGAGGTAAAGAGGGTGTTTGGGTTACAAAAGTATTTGAAGGAATGAAGGCGATATTGAATTAATACATAAGTATGTTGTATCATGCCGTTCTTAAAAAAAATGTATGTTGTATCATGTATATATAGGCTACGTACCTCCACCGACTGTCCTCTTTTCTTTAATACATAAGCAGTGGCTCATTAAAGATTAAACACATGGGTTTAGTAACATGCCCTTTAGTAATACAATAGAAGGTATCAACAAAATCTTACTTTAGTGACACTTACAAAAAGTAGGTACTCGTAGAATATAACGAGGTTGTATTAATCAGACTTTTTCTGTGTATGTGCTTAGGACATCCACTATATTAGTTTATGAAAAGGTTTATAAAATGATGAATAGGTCTAAGAACTTGTAAACTATAGTGAAGATAGGTTTATAAATAGGTTTATGATGAATATGTCTAGAATATTATAACTCTTTATAATTTAATTCATTTGAATTTTGTATAATTTTTATAAAGTTTTATGAGGTTTATATATGTAATTAACAAGAAACACCTTCAGGAGGTCGGGGAAACTCAAAATAAAAGTTAAACATGGTAAGATTAGATTAAAGAATAGGGTAAGGTGTGTGTGTTTTCTAGAGAGAGAAAGTGAAACACACACACCCCTTGGTGATACAAATGAGAATCCCGCCCTCCTAGTTGTGACTAGGAGGGTATATATACTACAAGACTAGCCTAACTTTCCATCATTGGCTAAACTAGACCTTGTACTTAAACACTATTGCAATTCCCGACTATAACATAACTTTAAAGGCTAACAATCTCTCCCCAAAGTGATGTTATGCGGGAATTGCTTACAACGTTCCCAACAAGTAAATTTTAAATACATAACATAAGCGCAGCAGCTATGAGAATGGTCTTCAAACTTCTGTAAAGCACTAGATATACTACTTTATCACACCTTAACAATAAGAATAAGATAGAAGAAGTAGGTACAATAGAGAGACAAGGAAATGTATGTCGATTAGATTAGAAGAAAAGAGAAAGAAAGAATACAAGATAAGAACACACACACTCCCACCTTTACCTCACTAAAGCACACTTGAAAATGAGGAGGGAGTGTGTGTTATATAGTAGAAGAGTGTGGCCCTAAAGGCTTTCTTTTGTGCTTGGATGGGCTTATGTTGGACTTGGACTTATACATCAATACATTAATTCTAACATATTAACTAGCAAAAGCCCACTTTCCTAGACTAGATAAACACACGACACAAAGATTAAATAATACAAATGACCATCACTTTAAATTAATGCTAACAATCTCCCCCTAAGGGATGGTCATTCAAATGATGCTCCCAGTGATTGGTCTTTTGACTTCAACGTCTTGAACTTTGTGTGTCGATGTAGAATAGTCTTCGTTCCTTGTTCCTTCATGCTGTGTGATCTTCAAAGTAATCGTCTTTTAGATTTTCTTGCCTTGATCAATATCTTTGTGTGATTATGCGTCGTGTCCTCCAACATACTCATACATATTGGACTTTATACTTATGCTAACAATCTCTCCATAATCTTTCATCATTTGATATATGAATTAGTTCTTGACATCTTGATTAGCTTTTTGACTTTTTCGTTACACTCTGTCTTTTAACTTGATCTTCTTGTCTTGAACTTATACACTTAAGCTTTGTTGATGGAGATGTTCTTCATAAGTATGAGTATGCTGAGGTGAAGATGTGTGAAGTATCTGATGATGGTTGATGGATGTTTATAGGTAGCTGCTTAAAACCGTTATTAATAATCATCCAGCGCTTACAAGTTAGGACTTTGAGATCGTCATCAGCATAGTGTGAAGACTTTCTCTGATCCTCACCCAGGCCGTTCTGAACCGGATACCCCCAAGAGGGCTTACACGGACACACCGAAGTGCACTTACAATTCAGTGAGTCGCTTGAGATCACCCCCACGACTGTAGACCGTTTGAAGCACGTAACCATCATTGATATAAATGGCAAGATCCTCGGATCTCATTAAGACTCATGTACACCTTGTGTCCTTTTAGGTGAACACAACGGTATTCTTATGAAAGTGTTCCTAAGAGATTTTTGATGAATCTCATGGCTCTAGACTCAATTATGCGTTTTGGTTTTAGTAGTCGGAGGCATGGAGCAGAGTACCACCTTTTCAATATCAACACATCTCGGAATGAGAGGCCGATAGATTATGTAGTGTTCTCCGTGAGAAATGAAACAAATATCTTTTAAGAGATATCTGAGTGGCTAGGAGGGGTGGTGCAGCGCGTCACTGGGTCCATGACGTCTTGTCTTCAATATCAGCATCACTTTAGTGAATACCGATAGCAGATGTATTGACCCGGTTTCTGCCCTAAGTTTTCATGGAGGGCTATTTCTTTTCACCCTTTCATTAAACTTTTCTTTTTCATTCTTCAACCCCTTCTTTCTCCTTTCTCATTTTACTCCTTTTTTCAATCTTACCTAAGGACTTCTAATTCTAATCTATTGGAATTGTCCTTGGGTAGATCCCTCCGGCTCTGGAGGATCATAGGACATAACCTAACCATAATCACCTTATTACTCCATAATTATCCTAGATTATTGATCTCTTGCCATAAAACCTTTTGAAAATCTCTCAAAGTGTTTATGAATAAACACATTTAGTTAACACTTCGAGAGTTTTACATTTTTTGAAATACTCCCCCTTCACATGTGCTCATGCATTTTTAATGTAAACTTGCACATGTTGGGTAGAGTTCGCACTTTTGAAATGATCGATTTTCAATGAACATGACCTTTGCGAGACATGCTTACATCACTAGTTAAACTAGCTTGAAATTATTACCCGTCCCGGTCATATTCAATGATCATCTCTCGAATTGGTACATTCTACTCAGACAAGTCCTTCGCGAGAAACGTTTACATCACTGGATAACCAGCTTGAAATTATTACCCGTCCCGGACAAGTCTTTTCGATAACGGACATTAAATTTCATCAATTCGAGGGTGAAATCTATAGTCGAGCTCTTATTGAGATTCAATCCACGATCTTTGAACATTTTGATCACATTTTAATCACGTCTTCTCCCCCTCAAAAATAGCGTGCAGTGAAATTTTTTATATCAATGGATTAAAATGAGAGCTTTTAGGAGAGATAGACGGATTTGCATGAAATTTGGAACATTTTTGTTTTTTTTTTCAAATTTTTATACTCCCCCTTAAATAAAGCATATTTTTAAACATTTGAGTTTGAAATCATTTAAGGGTGTAGAGGGAGTTATCTTGAGCACAGAATTTGAGAAAGATTTTGAAAAATCTTTTTGAAAAATCTTGATCATGTGCTCAAGAATTGATTTTGTTTTGCCATTAACAATACGAGTTCTGATCAGAAATAATCTGAAGTCATCATTATGGCGCGGGTTTCGTACTGAAATATACGAAAGCCGTCATTGGAGTGCGGGTTTCGTACTAATTTATACGAAAGCCAATGAGATTTTTAGGATAAGTGCTCAAAAAAGTATTTAAAACTTTTGTTTTGATGAAGCACTTTCCTTTCTTTGAAGCTCGGGTCCAAAACTGAGATGTTCCGAAGCCATTGAGAAGAAATTTTAAGAAACGACATGTTTTGAAAAAATTTAAATGAACTCTCGCTCAAGCATCTGTACATGCCCGTATCATTGTTAAATGACATTTCTAGGTACGTACAGAATATCGATTATACGAGAGACATGTCGTGAGAAGAATATTTTTGGATTTTTGATTTTATATTGTTTTTGTATTTTTTTGAAAATTTTATAATTTTGTATTTTGTTTTTGGTTGTTTTTCAAATTTTGTATTTTGTTTTCTCTTTTTTTTTTCAAAAAATAATATTCACAAAAAAGAATTAAGTATGAACAAGTAGAAGTGGAGTTAAGAGTGGAATAAGATACGGATTTCCACATGCGATGTTGGCATAACGTTCTTCATTTCCACATCGAGTGTATGATTCCTCAATACTTACATAAGTACCTGCATCCACATAATCCACAAAAGAAGAATTTGCACAAAAAACAGTGTTAAAAGTACATGACTCATCACTCTGAGGGTGTTCACTATCAATCGTTGTAGTGGTGTCTACTTCCTTATCCTGATGATTTTCACTATTATTTTTCTTGGTGCAGCTATCAAGAATCTTTCTTGTTGGAATCCATCTAAGACCAACTGTTTTAAAAACTTTTCCCATGAGAATCCACCTAATGCAAGATCGAGGAGTTATTTCCTTTTTAGATGCAGCGGAAGTCTCTTTTTGAGAAAAACTACGTCCTGTAGAGATCCACCTATTAGGTTTCTTAGCCTTTTGCTTCTTATTAACGGGTTTGTTTCTAATTGGTGTCTTAGAGGATTGTGCCTTAGCACGTGAATTTGTTTTCTTGATATATTGTGCAACACATGCATCATGATTAGCTGAAAAGACACATTTTTGGCATGTAGGACAGACAAATTTAACATTCTTGTTCAAAACTGCAACCTTAACTTTGTCACTACAGTCATTTGAAACTTGTTTCTTGTTTGAAGAGGAATTCTTAGTGTTGCATTCTACTTGTTTAACATATTCTTTTTCACAGCTACTCTTAGATGCAAGCCAATCCCTACTCTTTTGTTGAGTATTCCTAGGTAATGGTTTACTACTACTAGCAGTGCCTTGTAATGTTGTAGAATTCATCACTCTAGGTTTTGTACCTAAAATTCCATCTTTTTTAATCTATGCCTTTTGCCTAGCTTTTTCTAGATAGTTATTGTGGACCGTGTCGTTAGAACCAACAGATTCCTTAACAGTTTTTGTGGTCACATTTGGTGCACTATTCCTAGAAAGGCGAGGTGCCATCACTTCTTGTGTTTCGATAACTGTTTTCCCTTTTTGCAGTAAGCTTGGGCAAGGGTGTTGGAGTGACTGGTTTTGTCAAATCAATTATCACATCAGCTTTCGGAACACTTGAGAAATTGACATTTTTGGTTTTACAACCGGTTTGTCCGAAGTTGATGGTTTAGCAAACTTAGTTTCCTCACCCTTCCCTTATGACTTTCAAGCTGAGACTTCAAAAGATTAATTTGTTCTTGCATGTTTTTGTAAGAACGTTCATACGAAAATTTGTCATATTTGCATTCTTCCTTTTTCTGATCAAGTTGTTTAAAATATGTAACATTTTGTTTTTCAAGCTTAGCAAGCGCATTTTCATATTTTAAAACAATTTCAGAAGTCTCAACTCGAAGTGTTTCATCATCCTCTACAGAATATGTTTGATAAATAATTGACATAATATCAGTTGATAGAGCTACTTCAGAGAGTATGTCATTATGTTGTTCCAAAACTTTGATGTGTTCAATGTTTTCATTAGCTTCCTTCACCAAGGATTTGTGGTCCTTGACAAATTCGGCTGACTCTTTCAAAATTGTGTTCTCAACATGGATTACTCTTGCATGAATTCCAGTTAATATTGGAGTAATTTCTGTTTCGAACATCTTTTTCTGTTCTGTTTGAAAACTTGAGAACCAGTCGTTGATCTTAGAGTTTGTTTTGGATGCCACAACCGTTTGAAGCATTTCAACTCTCGTTTTAAGATCATCCAAAAGTCGTCTAGCTTCACTTGTGTTACAAGTGTTCTTAGAGGACATTTGTTCGATGTTAGAAAGATGTTTTCAAACAACTTTTCATTTTGCGACAGCCACTGGTTTTTTGAAAAACATTGGTGACTCTTTTTGAACTTGATGAACGCCAAAATTTTTGTTAAGCTCATAAAAATCAATTGGTTTGATTTCTGGGTTCATTTGTCGCATTTTATTTCGACTCTCTTCGGCAAGCTCAATCTTTTCATAAGAATCATGAACCTCGGGAGGATCATGTTTATCATTTAGCACACTACCATTATATAACACATTTTGTTCTTTCTGAGCTTTCTTGAGATAATAAGGGTTTTCACAACCGATAGCCATTTTCTTCATTGTATGTAAAATCCGGTTTGGATCGTTAATTAGCACATTAATTGTTTGTGTAGAATGACCCGTTTTTACAAGCAATTCTTCCAACTTTTTAATGGTTTCTTGTTTGTCAATGATTTCATCAAGAAGATCATTTTCTCGTTTTGAAAACCTTGCATGCAACTCTTTCTTTTCTTTTTCAAGATCAGAACAAGTTGATTTTTGTTTAGAAAGTTGGTTGGTTAATTCAGAAATTTCCTTGTTTAAAGATTTTATTTTCATGTTCAAATTAACATCAAGTGTGTCATATTTGATTTGCAAATATTTTTCTCTTAAAACAGAATCTCTATAACCAATTTCTAGTTATGACTGTCATTTGTTATTAAATTCAAAAGCTTGTTCATTCACCTTATATCTCTCAAGCTCAAAGTGGTCAATTTCACATTTGCGGTCTTAAGATCGCGATTGACCTTTTCACTTTTTAATCTCAATACGACAATTATTCAGTAATGATTCAAATAAAGCACGGGTTTCCTCATCATTAGCATCATTTTGTGCAACTTGAACTTCATTAGGATTCATATATGGAGTTGCCAAATTAATATTGCTACAACTTGTCTTGTCCATATATGTATCATAAGTTGGTTCTAGAGGCACAGAATGTGGCTTTTCATGAGCAAATGGATTAGCCTCATTACTTGGATTTGGTACCTCATGGAGTAGTTCTTTGTCATAAGTAGGAGGAATGTCAGAATCGCTGCATGATGTTGATTCTTGGTGATCAGCCACAAAGTTGGAGATTCCAGTGACTTCTGTAGTATTATCATTAACTCTTGTTGTAATCATAAAGTCGTATTCCTCAGCAGTCAAAGGTATTCCCGAATCTTTCTTTTTGGCCAACATCAACATGTATTGGAGATTTTCTACTTGCGTCATTGCATTGACATTACAATCTCTACCAATATCACCACTGTGGATTTCAGATGTAGGTTTCTGAATCGTAGTCATTAAGCAGTAATTCTCATTTTGACTCACCCCGATCTGATTCACAATCTGGCCCCTCTGATTTCCATTATACTGCCCTGTATTTTGTATTTGAATACCTGTAGCATTTTCAGGTGCATCTGACTTAGACTCAAGCAGTGCTTCAGCACTTCGATCCATTTCTAACCATCGTTTCATATGTGCAGCAAATGTAATAGGAAATCTCAAGTCAAGTGATTTTAAGTGCGCTGGAAGCTCATTTTCTTCAACGTCTTGTTCATTATCAGTTGACAGCTTCTCAGTCTCAGACCATGTTTCCTCAGTCTCAGTCTCTTCAGTATGAGGATATGGGGCAAAGAATTGAACGAGAGGATCCATATCAATTGATGAAATGAAATTTGTGAGAAAAAACATTTTTGGTATGATAAAGTTGATTCAGGATCGTTGCAAAGAAATAGGTGTTGTGGTTGTTGAAGGTTAAACTCAGTTGTTGTTGTGAAGTCTTGGTCCTTTGCTGAAGATCGATCGAAAGATTTCTTAATGGTGATTTTTGGTTTCCCTTCAAAACTTGAATTTGAAAATTTTTTCTACCAAAATTTGAAATTCACCAAAAAATGCAATTCTAATGTTATTAGAAAATTTTGAGTTTGAAAATTTTTGACGCCAAATTTCACCGTAAAAATTTGAATTTTCGGCCAAAATTTTCACTCTTATATCAAAATTTGAATTTCGCATAAAAATTGAAAGTTTAATCCCGTGAAAAAATTAATTTTTTTTTTTGGAATTGCGATAAAAGTTTGAAAGTTAGATTTGCGAAAGAAATTTCACGTTACAATTGCGAAAGAGGACTAGTTCTGTCAATCTTCTAAAGTTGTGAAGCAATTGCGAAGAGGGACTGAATCTGTCAAATGCGAAACTTGCTTCTGTCCGAGAACCGTTTGCGATAGCTTTGTCTGATAAGCGTTTGCGATAAGGATATCTGACAACAATTGCGATAGAAGTTGTTTGGCACAATTGCGATAAAAATGAGTTGCTCAATTGCGATAACTTTCCTGGCACCAATTGCGATAAATCACAGACAACAATTGCGATAATTTCAGTTTTGTCAATTGCGATAAAATTCACTTCCACAATTGCGATAAAATGGTTGAACCACAATTGCGATAAGAGGAGCTGACCCAATTTCGATAAACCCTTTTCTATAGGAATTGAGAAGCTTCACAATTCCTATAAACCCTCTTTTATCTAAATTCTTATACAAGAAATTAGATTTTTCCAAGTCGATGAAGATCACTTTTATCACAATTCTTATACAAGAATTTGATTAAAAAAAAAAAAAAAAAAAAAAAAAAAAAAAAAAAAAGAACGCTTCTATGAAGATTCGAACCACAAATTCACCACGAGACAAATTTTTATCAAACTTTTTGTAGTACTTTTTCGATCAAAAACTTCAAATATCACGTTAAACTTCAAAAACTCACGTTAAATCTAAAAAGGTAACTTTTTCAAACCCAAAACCCACAAAGTTTCACGTTAAATCTATAAAGCTTCAAGCTTTTAACTTAACAACTCACTAAATAACAAGAAATAACAAAAAAGCTATAAACTTTTTACTTTAATCCCACGTTAAGACCAAAACAGAAACTGAAAGTGCACGTTTTTTATGAGAAAATGCAACTTTAAGTGTGGAATGCTAAACAACGACACAACTAAGAACCTATTTCAATGTTTGGCGAATGATACCACTTGTAGAGCACTAGATATACTACTTTATCCCACCTTAACAATAAGAATAAGATAGAAGAAGTAGGTACAATAGAGAGACAAGGAAATGTATGTCGATTAGATTAGAAGAAAAGAGAAAGAAAGAATACAAGATAAGAACACACACACTCCCACCTTTACCTCACTAAAGCACACTTGAAAATGAGGAGGGAGTGTGTGTTATATAGTAGAAGAGTGTGGCCCTAAAGGCTTTCTTTTGTGCTTGGATGGGCTTATGTTGGACTTGGACTTATACATCAATACATTAATTCTAACATATTAACTAGCAAAAGCCCACTTTCCTAGACTAGATAAACACACGACACAAAGATTAAATAATACAAATGACAATCACTTTAAATTAATGCGAACAACTTCATTACTTCGTTCAGCTTGCAGAATCTTCTCAGCTGCCATTTCTTTACTTGCAGAAGAACAATGTGAGCAAATCTAATTAGGGTTTTAAATATGGATATTCACTCTCCCCTAATTAGTGCTCTCCCCCAAACTGACAAGCTTTCTGATGAATGCCCTGAATCTGAAGAAGTCTTTTGATAATTAACTGCATTCCGTCTTTAGTCTTCTAACACGCAGCGGATACCGTCTTTAATCTTCTAACACGCAGCGGAAAATGTAGAATAGACTGTAGACTTGACCTTCTTCAAGATTGTTCATTCGGGGGAATAGAGTATCAACATCTTCATCTCACCAAATGCATCCCAGTTATCTTTCATATGAGAAATCAGCCCATAACGTACACATGAAATGATAACACCAAAGTAACAAGTTGACCCATATCGTTGGTCACGGGTAACTTGTTGAACGATTTCTCTCCCCCGAAGTTGAAACCGTAGCACCAGAATCAATTAAGATCCAGAAATGCACCAGAATCAATTAAGATCCGTAGCACCAGAATCAATTAAGATCCGGAAATGCACTTTTCTTTCTCAGGATAGTTCCATCATCACGGGATTTTACACATTTCTCTCCCCTACTGGTTACAATTTATCGGAATCAGCATAATGGTGTGTACGTGGAGTATTAACTGGAAGCACTTTATCATGGAACATATAGCATGTGAGAAGATGTAGATAGACCCAATCTACTAATAATACCATTTATAATGTCTAACTCTTTATCAACCCCCTGTATAAAAAACAACGGCTTTTTGTAGTGACTACTGATGGAGAAAACCCACTATGACGAACTTGAGACTGAAGTAAATAACCCAAACTTGTGACTTAAACTTGCACGATAGTGTGACTAAGAACCTATACTGAGCACTACAACGTAACTCCTTAAAGCATAGGTCGTTTCATATACCCATCCAACCTTCCTTAACTGTATATGAACCTCTCTCGAATTATCCACATCTTTGTGTGACACTGAGTACTACAACGTATCTCCTTTAAGTGATAGTTAACTAGGTCTTCGTCCATCCACCCCTTGACCTATGAAAACTAGATAAACCAAGACTTAATCACTACACCCATGAGTGCCCAAACAAGGATCTCGAAGAATCATGCATCCAACCAACCTCGATATCTTCAAGATACTAAGTACACGTACCCGTGATATTCCACTTCAACTTCAAATAAGTAATAATGAATCATCCTTGTAGTCACAGTTGATAACATCCAAATTTAGCCATTGTCATTTGATTGTGAATCTTGATCAGGATCTTTTAAGCTATACGTGGTAGATTTTGAAGGTGTAGGCCAAGAATATTATTTGTGATTTTGGTGTGGATTATGCCATAAAATGCAATTCTAAGGATACTGGAAAATTTTGAGTTTTAAAAATTTTTACGCCAAATTTCACCAAAAAAAATTCAAATTTTGACATAAAAATTTGAATTTTGGGCCAAAATTTTCACCATTGTACCAGAATTTGAATTTAGCGTAAAAATTGAACGTTAAGTCGCTCATACAAATTAAATTTTACTCAAATTTTACTTAATTTTTTTTCTCGGTAACTGGGTAACAAAGTCGGTAACTTGGTCACAAAGTCGATAACATGGTCACAAACTTGGTAACGTGGTCACAAAGTCGATAACTTGGTCACAAAGTCGACAAAGTTCACACAAATTCGACAACCTTCTTAGAAACTCGACAACTAGTAAAGTCGACAAACTTCACAAAGTCGATAAGAGGAAACTCGACATCCTAGGAAAGTCGACAACTAGAAAGTCGATAGCTAGAAAGTCGACAGCTTGGAGAAACTCGATATCCTTAGAAACTCGACAAACTCTTCACAAACTCGATAACTATTGGAGAAACTCGACAAAAGTTGTGGAGAAACTCGACAAATAGAAAGTCAATAAATAGGAAACTCGACAAATCTTCGAGAAACTTGATAACCTTACAAACTCGACAGCAAGGAAACTTGATAAGTTATCTAACTCGATAACTTTTCAAGAAACTCGACAATAGAAACTCGATAGAATGTCCAGAAACTCGATAGATGAACAGTAACGAGAATCCAAAACACACCATAAATCACATTTTTCACCTCAAAACCCCACGATTCGCCCCTGGTTAGCTCTGATGCCAATTGTAATTAACAGGAAACGCCTTCAGGAGGTCGGGGAAACTCAAAATAAAGGTTAAACATGGTAAGATTAGATTAAAGAATGGCAGAAGGTGTGTGTGTTTTCTAGAGAGAGAAAGTGAAACACACACACCTTGGTGATACAAATGAGAATCCCACCCTCCTAGTTGTGACTAGGAGGGTATATATACTACAAGACTAGCCTAACTTTCCATCATTGGCTAAACTAGACCTTGTACTTAGACATCATTGCAATTCCCGACTATAACATAACTTTAAAGGCTAACAATATATAGTGAAGATAGGTTCAAGGTTTGTTAATTAATGGCATTAAGAATAATGTAGAGGACAACCAAGAGGGATTCACTGCAATGGGACATAAAAAAGTTGATAAGCAAAAGAACAAGAATGAACAAGGTAACAAGGAACAACATCAGACCAATGGAACATGGGGTGTGCAACAAAAAGGTGTTTATCATAAGAAAATGTAACCTGTGTATCAAGCTAAACAGTCTACTGATGCTAAGGGTAATTGGAATGGCAAGATCAAAAGTAGTAATAGTAATGCAGAGTCTAAGAAATCTGAGAATGCTTAAAAGAATGAGGGTAAGAAACCAGTTAACGGTACTGAAATTAGAAACCAGTTTGATGTATTACAAGGGAATGAAGAAAGTGAAAGAAATGAACATGATGAAATGCCAAAAAGGAATAATGTGGATATGTTTGTGCAACAAAAGAGGAAGCCTTCAAGTACAGAATCTAAAGGATGGACCCAAGACATACATTGTGTTAGAATTTTAATATCATGACAACTCATATATTAATCTAATAAACATCTTACACGTTGTGGAAGCGTATGGTCTATTTTAACACATAAAAGATTAACCAAAAAATAAAGAAACGTACCTTTTGATTCTAGCAAGAACAAGAATCAACTTCAATCTTCTTCTTCAATAACAAAAGTGGATTAATGAGATCCCCCTTACCTTTTTGTGTCTCAATCCAAGAATATCAACTATAATGAGTTGATACCACAATCTTGTACACACGTACTATAACCGAACTAATGTTTATGCTAGTAAAATAAACACAAATTAAACCAAACACTGTTTGTTTAAAAAACTTTGGTCGATCAACCCTTAGGGTTTGATTTTGGATCGACCTAAAAACAAAGAGAAGAAGAAGAGACTTTTAGGGTTATAGCAAGAGTGCAAGAGACAAGAATGAATAACCCTAGCCTTTGTATTCATTTAGTGCAAATCTTGGAGGACAAGGTTGCATGGGTTGGGTTATAGAAACCCATGGCCGATCGGTTTGGACATCCCCAAGGGATTCCGGAACCTTCTTGATCCTCTAATTTCATCTATAGTCCTTCCTTTATTCCTTAACAGTCATTAGTCAATTCCCGTTAATTACTTAACGTCCGTTAGTCACTGATAATGCTCAAATCTAACATGTTTTTAGTCGCGTTATTGTTACTTTTATGCATCATATTTGGTTATATTTGTATGTGTTTGATACTAAATCGTGGAAAAGTGAATTTGCAAGTAAATATAGCCAAGTACAGGAAAAAGTGATAAAAAGATGAAGAAATGAAGTAATCATGCACATTGGAAGATTTCGAAAAGAAAACAAGAAAGAAACCACGTGAGAACTCAAGGATTTGGTTGTGTCAAGATTTCTATGTTCTAATATCGAGAAAAGATCAAGTTCTATGGAAGGGAATAGTGGTACAACAAAGGATCAAGCACGCAACGAGAAAAGAAAGAGAAAAAATAAAAGTTCAAAGTCAGAAGGCCCCATCCGATTCGGATGGGGAAACTTGGATTTACCGAGAGATCCAACCGATCGGATGGATCTCAATACCGATCGGTTGGAGGAGTCTGATGTTACAAAATTACATTTAATGACGAATTTAAGCCCCATAATCATGGTGGCTTATCATTTCTTGGATATTTACTATAGAGGGACGTTTTTGCTTGTGGAGTAAGTGTTCTTACACTTATTTAAGGATCCCTTGGATAGTTTACAAAGGGTGACACCCCAAAACCTAGTAAGGCTTACACCAAGTTCTTACTAGACTTATTATCAATGCCTGAAAGCTTGTAATTGCTGTGAAAATATCCAGGGAACCTTGAGTTAGAGTCCAAGAGTTGTGTTCGAGCGTGGAGTTGTTTACATGTAGTCATAAGCGATTGGAGGAGTATGGTTGCTATAGTTCCACAATTTTAGTTCTTGTAATTCCGAAGCTAGGTATTTCTTGTTTCAAAGTTATTACGAACTACGTTTATTTTAAGTTAAATGAAAGAATGTTTTGTTACTTGTGTTTTATGATGTTTGCTATGTAGTGATTTTTGGTATACTTGTGTGTATGATGTAGCAATTGGTAGAGTATTCTTGTTTCAAAGTGATGCATGAAAGCATATCTTGTTTAATGAGTTTGTTGAAGTAGAATCTAATCTTGCCTAATTTGTTGGTAAAAACACTTTTAAAGAATCAAGAAGGACCGAAAGGATTTTCTTTATGGTTTTTATTCCAAAATGTTAGTGCACGAATTAGTATGGGATATGGTGTGTGACAAGCATCATGTTAACTTATTAAAACAGATTTGAGATGATTTCATCACGAATAAAAAGCCCGAAAGGATTCGTAGGAATTCATAAAATAAGAATTGCTTTTTATAACAACCATGAGTCTAAAAAGGATTATCGTTATGGTAGAAAAAGGGCCGAAAGGAGTTTACCATATGATTGAATCCTAGAAATGATTTTCAAAAGATAAATCATCAATTGTGAGTCTTTCATATTAAGTTGTGCATCACTACAAGTTACACCAAACTTGTTAGATTACTCTATACAATTTGCTAAGTAATTACACACGAGTATATGCTTTTACTTGATTGAATTTTATTTGTTTAGAATTTGAACCAAATTGGCTTGACAACCCTTTTTGTTAAAACTTATTTTGCTAAGTACCAAACTCAATTCCCTTCGGACGATCTCGACTTACCCACCTTTACTACCACGGACGAGTATACTTGCTCGTATGTGTTGATTAGAGAATATGATAAATCGTGTTTATAAATTTTTAAAACTTGTACATAAAACGACACATCAGTCACTAATTTTGTGTTTAAATAATTAAATATATAACGTTTATATATTAATTATTATACATTAATTTCTCATACGTACTGTGTGCAATCCCGTGGTCCCGAGTTCGATTCTAGACATACACGTTTAATATTTGTCCATAAACTCAACAGCTCCCACTTGGACATCTATTAATAGTGTAATGACATTGGTTAGCGTCTAGCAACACGCTAATGCCCCTAGTACAACTCGGGTGGTGGTCTCCTGGAAAAAAAATTCGATGATTCATCATCATACTTATCCTTTTATTTCTAGTACTACATAAATAAAGATATGGATCTTAGTCATTCTTTATTAACCATTCTGTTTCTCGTTGTTTCTGATTGATCAATATTACTAAATCATCTAAACGTATTCCAGATAGATCTTGGGTGCGGCCGCACAAATATCGTGTCAACCTTACGAGGGGCCCAGCAGTATTAAACTTCAAAACAAATTTGAAGGAACAAATTCTCTCTTGACTACGATCATAACCCATGAACTTTGCAACACTCCTGAAAACAATCCTCATAGCTACCAGTTACGTATAGAGATAAATTGCTTCACAGAAATCCAATACATCCATGACAGTTATCTGTTATCTCAAGTCTGAGGATAACTATATATACATGATTTACTTGATGACAAGATCCATAAAGTAAACTCATGAAGTCGGGATAAGTCATATATTAAATTCATTGAATATCATGCGAAATTGGCATGGCAACGCATCAATATACTTTCAAGTATATTCTGCCAATACTCAGATTTGTCTTAATTTAACGATATTCCCATATCATTAATCGACAACGGACAATTTAGAATAATCAATATATTCAAGGATTAAACATGCAAATACAGAATATATTATTAGAAAATGATAATCAAACATAACAAGTATTTTATTTCATTAAAATAATTATTGTTCATAACATCCCATTATCCAAACACTAATCACAGATGGGCATGAAACTACTAGCTAAACCAAGTCCTATGCTTTTAGCATGTTGATTAAGCTTTCCACCAGGTAAAGCCTTCGTTAAAGGATCAGCTAGGTTATTATCTGTGTGAACTTTTGGTAACTCGATTTCACCTATCTCCACTTGTTCTCGAACATAGTGATATTAATCGGGAAATGTCTGGTGCCCTTCATGATTCCAGGTTCATTGGAAAATGTAATTGCGGCTGAATTGTCACAATACATCTTTATAGGTTTTTCGATTGAGGGCATAACTTCAAGCCCTGAAACGAACTTTCTAATCCAGACAGCTTCCATTGCAGCTTCTGAAGCAGCAATGTACTCACTTTCTGTTGTAGACATCGCTATGGTACTCTGCTTCTTGCTCTTCCAATCCACAGCTCCTCCATTAATGACAAAGACATAACCCGTCTAAGACTTCGTATCATCTGTATCACGTTTCCAGGAAGCATCGCAGTAACCTGTAACACCAAGTTTTGCATCTGGATTTCCCCCATATACTAAAAACATATCTCTTGTAGCTCTCAAGTACTTGAGAATATGTTTAACAGCAGTCCAGTGGAGTTCACCTGGATTCTATTGATATCGATTGGTTATATTTTGAGCAAATGCCACATCAGGCCTTGTGCATCTTACCACATACATTATAGATCCCACCGCCGAAGAATAAGGGACTATCTTCATGTGTGCCACCTCTTCAGGTGTTGAAGCACATGCTTTGCTACTTAAGCCATGATTCTCTTGCATCGGCAAATATCCCTTCTTGGAATTTTGCATATTGAATCTCTTCAATATTTTATCAATGTAAGCACTTTGGCTTAATCCAATCAACCACTTTGATCTATCTCTATAAATATTGATTCCCAGAATGTATGCTGCTTCTCCTAGATCCTTTATGGAAAAACATTTCCCAAGATAGGCTTTCACCTTTTTCAATCTTGGAATATTTTTACCCATGATTAATATAATATCTACATATAGGACTAGGAAAATAACATCACTCCCACTAGCTTTGTGATATACATATGGCTCATCCAGATTCTAAGTAAACCCAAAATTTTTGATTTCTTCATCAAATCTCTTATTCCATTTTCGTGATGCTTGCTTCAATCCATAAATGGATCTTCGAAGTTTGCATACACGGTTTGAAAATTCTGGATTCACAAACCCCTCATGCTTCGCCATATAGATGTCTTCATCTAGGCGACCATTTAAGAATGCGGTTTTTACATCCATTTACCAAATCTCATAATCATAGTACGCTGCTATGGCTATGAGAATCCTAATAGCCCTTATGTCAGCTATAGGAGAAAAGGTCTCCTCGTAGTCAACACCATATGTTTGGGTAAATCCTTTAGCTACCAAACGGGCCTTATAGGTGTGTACATTGCCATCAATGTCAGTTTTCTTCTTGAAGAGACACTTACTTCCAACTACATTGGCATTGGGAGGAAGGTCTACTTCAATCCAAACTTCATTATCTCTCATGGATTGCATTGCCCCATTCATAGCAATCTGCCATTTGTCCTTTTTAGGATCATTCATGGCAGCTCTATAATTAGCAGGTTCTCCAAGATCCCTTAATATAGTTTCCTCAACATCTACGTTAAGACATAGACGTTCAGGTGCTTTCACAGTCCTTGCAGATCTGCGAATGGGAACAACTTCATGTGGAGGCCCCAGACTTTTAGGTTCCACAGGAAGTTCGCTAGTGTTTTCAGAAGGTAATGTATCCTCTTGATCATCTTCCAGATCATAGATCCTCCCACTGAATTCTTGAGATATGAGATTATTTTTCAAAAAAATCTCCATACCTAGCAACAATTACTTTGTTTTCAGGTGGGTAGTAAAAGTAGTAACCCATCGTTTCCTTTGGGTATCCTACAAAGATACACTTTACAGATCTCTGTTGGAGTTTATCTACTGAGTCACGTTTAACAAACACCTCGCAACCCCAGACCTTTAAAGAAGACAAGTTAGGCGTTTTCCCAAACCATAACTCATAAAGTGTCTTATCAACCTTCTTAGTTGGAACCATGTTCAAAATGCGAATAGCAGATTCTAAGGCATAATCCCAAAAGGATAAAGGAAGAGTTGTAAGATTAAACATTGATTGCACCATGTCCAACAATGTACGATTTCTTCTCTTAGATACATCATTTTGTTGTGAAGTATATGGAGATGTGACATGCTGGACAATTCCATTCTCAGCTAAATAATCTTTAAACTCGTGACTCAGGTATTCACCACCTCTGTCGAATCGAAGAGCTTTAATCTTCTTTCCAAGTTGCAGTTCTACTTCTGCTTTGAAAACCTTAAATGTTTCAAATACCTCATGTTTATGTTTAAGTAAATCAACATATCCATAACGGCTGAAATCATCGGTAAAGGTTAAGAAGTAGCTAGCATCTCTCTTTGACACAGGTCTAAGTGGTCCACACACATCAGTATGTATCAAACCAAGTAGATCAGTAGTCCTTTCCATACGATTAATGAAAGGTTTCTTTGTCATCTTCCTAGATATACAAGATTCGCATTTATCAAATGATTCATCATTGATATCTTGTAAAAGCCCATCACGTTGCAGCTTTTCCATACGAGTCTTGCCTATATGAGCAAGTCAACAATGCCAAAGATAAGATGAATCCAAGACATTCTTGGTTCTCTTATTATTGATGCTATACATTGAATTATAATTATTTTGTTCATTCATATCAATCTCAAATACACCATTCACAGCAATAGCATTAAAATAAAAAAACATTATTTAACGAAACAGAATTTTCATTGCTTGTAATAGTATGTTGAAAACCAATATCAAATAAATATGAAAAGGAAACCACACCTCTAACAATAGTAGGTGCATAATGACAATTATTTAAAAACAGTACTAAGCCCGAAGGCAAAACTAATTTAAATACGCCTATAGCTTCAACAGCTGCATGTGCTCCGTTACCCACGTGCAAATATTGTTCCCCATAGGCCAGTCTCCTTTCAACTCTAAATCCCTGTAGTGTATTGCAAATATGAATACCACATCCAGTATCGTATACCCAGGAATTTATTTTATGAGTTAATGAAAATAATTCAATCATGAAAAAGTTACGTGAAGTGTTGGGTTTACGAGCCTCAACCTTCATCTTTTTCACACGCAACTCCTCGAGATAGAGTGGACAATTTTGTTTCCAATGTCCTATCTCATGGCAGTGGTGACAAGCCTGATCCTTCTTGTTAGGATTCACCTTGTTCTTCTGAGGGTTGTTCTTCTTGGGCATAGGTTGATAGGCCATAACTTATTTACCCTTGTCAACCTTACCCTTACCCTTCTTATTCGCCTGCGGTTTTGGCTTTTGGATCCTACCTCCTTGTATAGCTAATACCTGAGGAGTAGATGCCTTGTTTGGTAAACCCTTCTCATAGTCCACGAGCATTGCGAGCAATTCCGTGACTGTCTTCCCCGAGCAATGCATGTTATAGTTTTGAACAAAACCTTTATAATTCTTGTTCAAGGACCTATTGATTAGGTTCATACACACATTCTCAGGATAAAAGTAGTTGATCTGGTGTTGTTAGTTCATGTACATTTTCATTTCCAGCACATGATTACTAACAGGTGCAGCTGTGTAATGCATCGATCAAATCATACAATTCAACAGCTGGTGGCTTCTCATAAGTCTTTTGGAGTTCTTCCAGCATATCTTTAGGAAAATAGTTCTCAAACTGCTTTTGCAATTTGGGAACCATACTTCCAAGCATCAAGCACGCAACTTCATTGTGCTTTTCATACTCCAATTTCCAGGCTTCTCTAACCTCTTCAGGTTCAGTAGCAGCTGGTTCTTGAGGGCAAGGCTTATTCAAGTATTCAAGCTTTTTAGACACTATCAAGACAATCCTGAGTGACCTATTCCAGTCATTGAAATTTGGGCCAGTCAATTTTTCCCTTTCAAAATGGTTTTTGAAAGCAGAACTTAGTACAACATTAACGGGTTGAGCCATTATCGGGTCTGGGTCACAGAAACAAATGAACCGGGCCAGCTGACACATGTCAGGAACAAACAAACCAGGTAGCTAGGTTTGAACCGGGCGGTTGGGGTAGGTCAGAAGACTCTGAACTGGTCGGTTCAGATGTGAACCGGGCAGCTGAGTATTTTCGGGGTCACAAAAACTTTTGAACCGCTTGGTTCAAGTTTGAACTGCGATTTCCTGGGTGAAAATTTCAAAGAAATTTTAAAGAACAAGCTTAGGAACAAGAACAAAGCACAAAAATTATAAACAAAAACTCACAAAAACGTGATCAAATCCCCGGCAGCGGCGCCAAAAACTTGATGTGTGTCGAGAGTGCAAGTTTTAAATTTATAAACACGATCTACCAATGATTCAAACGAAACACATACGAGCAAGTATACTCATCTGTGTGTAGCAAGAGGTGATATGGTAAGCCGAGGTCGTTTACAAGGATTTGTTTAGTTTGTATGTAACGTGAGTTTGATTATAACAAAGACCTAGTAATGATTCTAAAGCAAGCAAATAATGATGATGATGTATTCAATATATTAACACTTGCCTAGACTAGTTTGCACAATTCCCTTGATATGATTATGACAATGGTTCAAATCGATTATGATCAATAAATTAGATGGTGCTCTAATTTGATTAGTTGGTGTACTAATCCTCTTGTTTTCAACACTTTCAATCCTCGTCAAGATTTTAAGATGACAAAAACAATATTAAGTTTTGATCAAACAAGACTAACACAATTCAATCACTTGATTCACTATCGTTTCACAAGTAATTGGCAACTACTGTAACACCCCAACCCGACAAGGGTAAAGATGTCACAATAATGGTTTCATATCAGATCAAAACAAAGCATACATTTAAAGTAATACAAGAATTCAAAGGTTACAACTGAAATACTGAAAACTACAAGGTTACAAATGAGAATTCCAATAAACACTAATTCTAACATAATAAATACTTCTAGTCATTTCTAATCCAGAATAGCTATCAAGTCTTCTAAGTCCAAGGTACTCTCTACTCATTCCCAGCTTCCCACTAAAACCTGCCGCAGGAAAAGAAATGCGGCTGAGCTACGAGAGCTCAGTGAACAGATATAACGATAACAAAGCAGTAGTGGAGAAAAGTACAACGTAACAGAAATAAAGGTCATGCAGATGTAATATGGGTTAAGGAATAAGTAAAGGAATAAGAATAAAGGAAAAAGAAAAAGGAACAGTAATCCACCACGAGCCCAGAACAGATAATATCAGAACCATGTAACCATATAAGCATTCCAGAGGGGATACCTCTCAAGTAACCAGATAATATGAGGGGTGTCCTCATGTATCAAATGGAGTAGCTAGCTCCCAGATATGTGAAAGACGTGTATCGCACACACCATCAGTCACCAGATATATATAACAGATAAACAGATACAGATAACAGAAACAAATCAAATCTAGGATGCATCCATACGCCCCAGTAGGCCAGATTCTTCTCCTACATAACAGATAAAATCAGGGACGGGATAGGTCATCACTCTCCTACCCTAGAGTCAAGTCATCGGTGCATCAATGACAAGGACATGAAACCCTCATGCCTAGTGAAACAAATAGTGGCTCGGGTATCAAACCGTGGGTCAAGGTCAAATACCATGTCATAATCAGAGTGTCATATCAAAAGGTTCATAGCATAAGGTTCATGTCAAATATTTCAGAAGTAAAAATCAAAGGTTCAAATCAGAGTTTATCAGATTAAGGTTTATATCAAGGTCAAGGTTCAAAATCAATTAGGTTCATATCAAATGTTTCAGAAGAGTATATCAAAGGTTCATAATCAGAAAGTTTATAGCAAAAGTTCATTTCAGAAATTTCTATCACAAGTTCATTTAGAGCAATCCTTTAATAATGATTTTCATAAAAATGATCTTTCAATGTAGTTTTCATTAAATGATCTTTAAAAACGTTTTTTTTTTTTTTTTTTTTTTTTTTTTTTTTTTTTTCATAAAGATAGTCTTTAAAATAGTTCTCATAAAAGTTAGTAGAATTTCATATAAAAGTAGTATCGTATCGTACTCAAAACATCATTTTAAACAATTGATTTTTCTCAAAACATTTTCAGGTCATAATTAAAAGGTTTTCACAACATAGATTCATATCAGAGGTCATAACAAAGGGAATCAATAGAAAAGGTTCAAAGCAAAGGGAATCATAGCAATGGCATCAAATCAGAAGCTAAACAGGTCAGAATATGAAGGGATCATAGCAGAGTTCACATAACAAGTGAAACATAGCAAAGTTCAAGGGAAACAATATATAAAGAGAAAGGGGTTCATGAGAAACCTGTGAGAAGGTCAGAATATCTGTACCTTATACCGCAAATGAAAACACAACAGAAAATATAAGACCACTAGGTATCATGGCTAAGTTGTATCTCTTCATTTGGGCCCCACAAGTGCCACATCACCACAACTAACCACAACTAACAACCACCCCTTATCATAACATACCATAACTTACTCATTTGGGCCCCACCACTATCTATTTTTATTTCTTTTATTCAAATATACAAATAAATTAAATTCATTTAATTAAAAATAAAAATACATTACAACATATTAAAAATACAAATAACATTTTTTTAAGTTACAAAATAACTTAATATCTAAACCAAAAATTGTTATCAGTTTATCACTACCCAATTAAAAATACAAATAACATGGTACTCCCTCTTTGACTTAAGCCCACTTCCTTCAGCCCACTTCTCAAGTTTAACCAAAAAAAAAAAAAAAAAAAAAAAAAAAAAAAAAAAAAAAGGGTTTCATCTTCTTCATCTGTACACATACCACACACACGCACACACAAAAATCAAAAAAGAAAAAAAGAAGAGAAAACTAATAAACCATTTATGCCTTTAAATTGTAACGTTTGGAATTTAATATACCCACAAACGCTCTCCTTTGTCAGACTTTGGTGCTCGTCGTCTGCACGATATGCGAATAACGGCGAGCCTTGCCGGTGTCACGGCGACCCACGGCGAAGGTGCCAGGTCAGCCACGGCGAGGCACAACAGCCTCCACACCGGATGCTCTAAAGGTCGGAAGCAAATTCCATCTTCAGCGAATCTACACGAATTCATGACTGTCTTATTAAAAGCTTATTTAATTCAGATTACTTATTTTAGTCGGATTTCCATTTTTAGTAACTTTCCTTTTCAGGTAACTTTCCAAAAATAGCAACTTTCCATATTTAGTAACTTTCTATTTTAACAGGTTTCCAGAATTAGTAAGTTTCCATTTTTAGAAGATTTCCATAATTAGCAGATTTCCATATTTTAGGGTTTTAAATATAAATATACCAAGGTTAAAGGTTTAAAATGAAAATATCACAAGTTACTCATTTTAAATCATAAGTTATCCAGAATTACACTTTTAACCCTTTAGGTTTAACAATTTACAATTTATACCCCTTTAGTTAATTAAATTACAAATTAAACCCTATAATTAATTAAATCACAATTTAACCCTTACCATATTTATATTTACACATCAAGCCCTTAATTTTACCAAGTTACACAATTGCCCATCAATTTAATATGTGGTACGAATTACCCTTCAATTTTACATAATTACAAAACAAGTCCTTTTAATTTCCAAAACTACAATTCGATCCCAAATTATTAATAATTACACATTAAACCTTTAGGTATCCAAAATTACACATTACACCCTTTATATCATTATTTATACGAATCACCTTTAAGTTTCCAGAATTTACAAAATTAGTCCCTCAAATGTAATTAATTACAATTCAAATAACAAAATTAGTTTATTTACCAATTAAGCCTTCTACTTACGGATTTTACACATAATATCCCCATTTTATATTTTTTACACATTACCCCAGATCCAAACCACCTTACAAAATATCCCACAAGATTCAAATAATTACAAAACACACCCTTAAGTTTTCAAAAACCAATCGGTATACATTTTAAATCACAAAACCCTAACCCTAATTTGCCAATCATCACCAAATCATTTATACAACCTTAAGAACACATTAATTACTCAGATCCATTCATAAAACCCTAACCCTAATTCCAATCGATTGGGTTTTTATTTTTTTCTTTATTTTCTTTTAAATCCGATTGGAACAAAAACTCCACAAAGATGATTTAGGCTTTAACAATTCAAATAACCATTTTTCCAGAGTTATATGATTTATATAGAACCCAGAAAATTATGCTCGAAGCTCAGAAAATTCGCATGAGTCATTTTAGGTTTTATTCGTGTTTTTGATCTTCATAAATATTACGATCAAAAAAACATGCATGGACCAGTATAACAAATTTATATGAGTTTTATATGATGTAAATAACATAAGAAAAATGCCAAATTAATTTTAGAACGTGTGGACAAATCGTATGAATTTTGTACCTCTCGGTTTGATCAATTCGACACAAAGAATTCCCTACGATCGAACCAACGAATCCACGACCTCAAATTATTTTTCCTAGCTTCCTTGGATGTATAATAACACCAAAAAAAATACCCAAGAGACTCCAAAAATTCGGATGGAGAAGAGAGGAATTTTTGTGCGTTTAGGGTTTCGAATGGGGAAATAAAATGGAATAACGGAAATAATATAAGATAGGCCGTGATCGGGGGGGGGGGGGAGGCATTATTCTCGGTCCATAATTGAATATAAAATCAGAACTTTTGATTTGGTATAATTTCCCTAATTTAAATTGGTCATTATCTTATTTTAAATGGATTTAAAATACAAAATGTAAAAATAATAATAATTTCGGTACATGCAATATTTTGTAGGTGTTAATTTTTTTATTTTTTTTTTGTACATTGTAAATATTAATATGTTGCCTCAAATTTATTTCACTTCATATGTTGCTCATTACTAAAGGTTTGGAATTTATTTGGTGTTTTATGTGAGCTTTAATTAAATTTTAAAGTTTCAGGGGCAATTTGGTCATTTTGCATGCTTTTAAATTTTGCGTTTTACAACTACACTTTTAGTTTTCTAAGTTTAACCAAGTTACATATGAAATGGTCAATACATAAGGTAACACCTTCATAGACAAAGGTTTACAATTGATTAAATAACAATGTCTCTTTCGACCTATTACTCCATTAATAATAAACCAAACTTGATAACTCTTTTGTTTATGAAAACTTTGAAAGCACAATTCGATCTTAGTATTAGCTTTTCATTGAATTAGAACCAAAGAGTCATAATCAATCAACATTCATGTAATAAACATCATCTACGCAAGTGCACAAGGCACTTAGCCGCTCATGGCAAACAAATTAATAATAACATAAATTATATCACTTGAAAACATGATTACAGAGTCTTACAAAAGTTGTAATGATGATTACAAGACTTAGGAACAATTATGAGGTGATCAACAATGATTCCTTTGATGATTACTGATGAGTGTCTAAATACTCATCATTTTTACCTAATCTGAGCTGCCAAAACATCCAAAAACACTCAAAAATGCATCATAATACTGAAATTATCTCAGAATTGTGTTTTATATGTTTCAGATGCAAAATGTTTAAAAACAGTTGAAAAACGAATAAAGTTTGCATAATTGGCAGTTTCAGTCCCTCAACTTTCAAAAGTTGTCAAAACTAGTCCCTGGTTATTCTAAAAACAGGAAAAGTCATCAAAGGTCCTTTAAGAATCATAAAATTGCATAATAAGTCCTTTGGTGCAAAGTTTCATAAAATTACAACTTTGGTCCCTCAAGTTTGGAAAATGTCAAAAATGGCCCCCGGGATTGAAAAACTTTGAGAAAAATAAATATGGTCCTTGTGTTATTGATTTGTGGCAGGTTTAGTCCTTTGAAGATAGTTTGGAAGTTTACAAACTCAGCCCCTCAACTTTCAGAAAATTACATAATTGGTCCTTGTGATTAAAATGCTACAAACCAAACCGGATCCAATCTAAACCCTTAACCCTTAAATAAAAATAACCCAACCCAACACCCTATTATCTAAACCCAGCCCAACCAAGCCCACTTCCCTTTTATTTAAAAAACCCAAACCCGGCCTAGTATTTAAATACCGGTCAAACCCTGTCAACCTTTTCTTCTTCCTCACACAAACCCGCCAAAAACCAAAACCACCTATGCCCATAGAATCAAACTGCCACCTCCCCCCTCCTCCTCAACAAGTTACCTAACAACAACAAAAAGCATTTATTGCTTCTCCTTCTCCCCATGTAAACCAGACAAGTGGTGTTTACCACTTTATCTTTTTCCCGCCAAAAGTTAGATTGAACAGCTGAGATCATGTCAGAGGCAATCAAGGGTGCTAAATGAATCAGAGGAAGATGAAAAGAAGTTCCCACCTTAGTTTTTGTATATATAGATAAAATGTAATAGGAATCAGTAGTAGATAATTTATTTTAAATCGTTTTTAATTAATTGTCATTTCCTTATTGTAATTTTCATTCCAGTCTTCAATATAGTCACTTTACAGTTATTTTGATCTCACTTTATTGTATCTTGCATTTAAATTCAGTCACTTTAAAATTTCATGTTTACTATCATTCGAATTACATTACCTAAGTTGTTACAAGCTACTCAAAAGCCATAATTACCCTTTCTATAAGCTTATAGAAGCTTTTTATAGCTTTATGTAAGCTTATATTAGTTAGAAGCTGTTTAATTCCAAGATATGAAGAAAAGTCAAGAAAAGTCAACATATGGGCCAATAAGCTATTCTGTGTGAAAATAAGCTATTCAGGAAGGTTTATGGGATTTCTAGCTTGTCCTTGACAAGCTAGTTGTGGTCTGGTTCCTTGTCCTTTGTTCCATAAGCTCAGAAAGTTGTAAGCTAATTTCAAGATTTTTCTTAATTTTCTATTTGTACTGTATAACTGCTTATTATCAGCTTATTGTTATTGTTTTGTGTTTTTTATTAGTTTCTAAGTGTATTTGATCTACCTTATCAGTAGTTTATAGTTTTTTCTTTATATTACTTAAAAATCATATAAAAAGTCAAAAATAGCCAATAAGGCATTAGCTTATTAATCTGCTTAATTTTTAGTCATAAGTCACTTTTTATAGTTTACTTAACTTATTAACAACATTAGAATCAGAACTATAGTTAATAACAGCCTGTTTCTTTGGAAAATACCCAAACAGTCCCTGGAAAGGAGTGTTTGGTTTAGGACAGTTTCAAGGGCAAAACCCATTGTTACTATTCATTGACCATTGGATTAAGTTTGTTCTAGCTTATTTTGATCATTATACGCTGTTTGTAGGTTTTAATAAGTCATTTCTATAAAAAAAAACCATATTTGTGTTTGCTGTGAAAATTTTGAGCTGTGAAAAGCTCAAATAAGCCCTCAGCAAGCACAAGCTTATCCTGACCCTTTTTCTTGGCTCAACTGAGACCATTTGATCTATTTAGTGTAGTGACAGAAGGCTGAATTGGATTGCTTTGATTTGTACCTTTCTGCACAAAGTCTGCATACACAGCAGACTATGTGTTTTTGATTGCTGATCTAGCACTCAATTGGACCTCAATTGGAAAGATTCTGATGGGGCTTTTCATGTTTTTAGATAGATCATAGTATAAGCTTACTTTTGCCCCCATTAGTTGGAATCTCAGTAGCTTATTTAAGTGCTTAAATTGCCCTTCAACTTGGCCACTTTTCTGAGTTTCTGTCTTAAAATCCACAACAGCCAAGTGCTTATCTAGCTTAATCCCTTGTGCTTATTTGTATCATTCAGTTGTTTTAAGCTTATTATAGCATATTTAGCTTGTCCTGATCATTTGGTCAATTTTCCTGCTTATTTGCTTATTTTTGGGCTTATTGTAAACTGCTTATCTGCCCATTTCTGCTTATTTGGCTTATTAAACTTTTCATTTTATTTTTCATAGCTTTCTAATAATATTTTAGATTTACTCAGAAAATTTCATAATTTTCTGATTAGTTTTGATATATTTAATCATTTTAATTAGTTTAAAATAGTATTTAAATCATAATAAATAGAAAAATAATCAGAAAAATATAAATGCAATTTTCATAATTTTCTTTTATCATTTTTAATCTAGGAAAAATATAAATATATTTTTAGGCCTTAAGAAAATCAAAAATAGAAATAAAGTGATAGCTTCTATTTAATAGAATTTATCTTTTTAAATTTTAATTAAGTAATTTTCATTTTTATAATTTTCTTAGCTTTTTCTCATCTTATAATATTTTTAGAAAAAGTTTTAGAATTTTCTTAGTTCATTTAGTATTTTTTATAAATTTAAATAGTTTAATAAGTTATTAAATAATAAATAATTAATAATAATTAAATAAAAAGTGTTAAAAATATAATTTAAAGTTTTTAAATAAGTTTTAAGTCATTTTACATTTTTAGGTTTTAATTTTATAAATTTTAGTTTTTGTCCCATTTTAGCTTTTTCGTTGCGCGTTTGTAATTTATTAATTCGCGTTTAATTTTCCTGTGTATATCTGTTTTAATTTGTTATTTAGAATTGTTAAATAAAGCAAAATCAAAAGCAATCTAAATCATCAATCACTCTAATCCTAGCTTTTCACAGTTTTCCATTCACATCTCGTTGGGAAACGATCCGGGTGATCACTTGCCTGGTTTCACACTACACACGAGCATTCGTTCTGAGACTGTTTGTCTTTTATCATTTATTACGGTTGACCATTCACAAGTGGTTGACTTGTGTGATAGAGAAATAAAAGATATCCGGTTTGCTACGAATCAAATTTCCCCGGCAGCGGCGCCAAAATTTGATTCGTAGCAAACCGGATATCTTTTATTTCTCTATCACACAAGTCAACCACTTGTGAATGGTCAACCGTAATAAATGATAAAAGACAAACAGTCTCAGAACGAATGCTCGTGTGTAGTGTGAAACCAGGCAAGTGATCACCCGGATCGTTTCCCAACGAGATGTTAATGGAAAACTGTGAAAAGCTAGGATTAGAGTGATTGATGATTTAGATTGCTTTTGATTTTGCTTTTCTGCACAAAGTCTGCATACACAGCAGACTATGTGTTTTTGATTGCTGATCTAGCACTCAATTGGACCTCAATTGGAAAGATTCTGATGGGGCTTTTCATGTTTTTAGATAGATCATAGTATAAGCTTACTTTTGCCCCAATTAGTTGGAATCTCAGTAGCTTATTTAAGTGCTTAAATTGCCCTTCAACTTGGCCAGTTTTCTGAGTTTCTGTCTTAAAATCCGCAACAGCCAAGTGCTTATCTAGCTTAATCCCTTGTGCTTATTTGTATCATTCAGTTGTTTTAAGCTTATTATAGCATATTTAGCTTGTCCTGATCATTTGGTCAATTTTTCTGCTTTTTTGCTTATTTTTGGGCTTATTGTAAACTGCTTATCTGCCCATTTCTACTTATTTGGCTTATTAAACTTTTCATTTTATTTTTCATAGCTTTCTAATAATATTTTAGATTTACTCAAAAAATTTCATAATTTTCTGATTAGTTTTGATATTTTTAATCTTTTTAATTAGTTTAAAATAGTATTTAAATCATAATAAATAGAAAAATAATCAGAAAAAATATAATCCAATTTTCATAATTTTCTTTTATCATTTGTAATCTAGGAAAAATATAAATATATTTTTAGGCCTTAAGAAAATCAAAAATAGAAATAAAGTGATAGCTTCTATTTAATAGAATTTATCTTTTTAAATTTTAATTAAGTAATTTTCATTTTTATAATTTTCTTAGCTTTTTCTCATCTTATAATATTTTTAGAAAAAGTTTTAGAATTTTCTTAGTTCATTTAGTATTTTTTTATAAATTTAAATAGTTTAATAAGTTATTAAATAATAAATAATTAATAATAATTAAATAAAAAGTGTTAAAAATATAATTTAAAGTTTTTAAATAAAGTTTTAAGTCATTTTACATTTTTAGGTTTTAATTTTATAAATTTTAGTTTTTGTCCCATTTTAGCTTTTTCGTTGCGCGTTTGTAATTTATTAATTCGCGTTTAATTTTCCTGTGTATATCTGTTTTAATTTGTTATTTAGAATTGTTAAATAAAGCAAAATCAAAAGCAATCTAAATCATCAATCACTCTAATCCTAGCTTTTCACAGTTTTCCATTCACATCTCGTTGGGAAACGATCCGGGTGATCACTTGCCTGGTTTCACACTACACACGAGCATTCGTTCTGAGACTGTTTGTCTTTTATCATTTATTACGGTTGACCATTCACAAGTGGTTGACTTGTGTGATAGAGAAATAAAAGATATCCGGTTTGGGACGGATCAAATTTTGGCGCCGCTGCCGGGGAGGTGTGCTGCGACTGTTGTGTAAGTTTTAGCGATTAGTGATTCGAGATCCTTCTCCCAAGAAGTTCCTATTTCCCAAAAACAATATAAAATACAAAAATATTTTCTTTCTTTTCTATATATATTATTATTATAATTATCATATAAAAATTAAAAACCCAAAAACATTTTCCGTTTTCTTTAATAATAAACAATAAAAATTAACCATCGAGAACCAAGACTGAGTACTACCTAACTGGGGGTACGGCCATAATAAGTTCCCAAACTTAAGATAAAAACTTGCCTTTGTATCACTTGCGAATATCGGCTCACCTTTGATTGATAAACAAACTCTAACGGAGGTTCTAGGATAGTCTGACATTAAATTGTCGGACTGAAAGAAGCGGGTTTTTAAGGAGCATTAAGTTGCCCACCTCTGCTTCTCCGCCACTCTGTGCGTTTATCTTTTAGAGAGCTACCGTACGCTTGTTGATTATTGGTTTAAGTTCACTTGTGTTTTTTCTCGATCTTGATTTTAATTGAAAAATTTTGCTAAGTGCATGCGCACTCGTTCTTCTAGGTCATCAAGCCCTTTTCGTGAGCTTGGAAATATACCTCGAAGACGTCGTAGACGTTCTGCTCCGTCAGTCGTACCCGAGTTACGTACTGATCCCAAAACCCCTGACATCATGGCTGAAGACCGTCCTATGAATGAGCTGCTCCAAGCTCCCACCATTGGGTACGGAGATGCCATTGTTGTTCCAGCCATAGTGGCTGAGAATTTTGAGCTTAAGACTGGGTTAATAAACCTGGTAACCCAGAGGCAATTCTATGGTTTTGACAGGGACGATCCTCAAGATCACATTAGATGGTTCAATAAAATCACATCCACCATCAAATGCAAAAATGTCCCTGAGGAATCAATCAAACTTCTTCTTTTCCCATTTTCCATCGATGGGGCAGCCCGAATTTGGCTTGACAAACAACCCCCTCGATCAATAACAACTTGGGAAGATCTGGTTCAGAAATTCGTAAATGAATTCTTTCCTCCGTCTAAAACCACATATCTCAAAAATGAAATCATGAAATTCTCTCAAAGGTTTGATGAACCATTTGGAGAAGCATGGGAGCGTTTCAAAGAATTGCTCCGCAAATGTCCTCATCACGGTTTCACCGATTTGATGCAAATGGACACTTTCTACAATGGGTTAAACCCATCTGACCAAGATTCTCTTAATGCCTCAGCTGGAGGTAATTTTCTGAGCAAATCCACTAAGGAAGCCATTGCTCTCATTGAAAACAAGTCAAAGGTCCGCACTGCACGAGCCAGACCATATAATTCTCAGGCTGGTGCTGGTGCTGGTCCTTCCACTTCATCTCCCGTGAGTCAGTCTAGTGCTGATACTCAGCTTGCTGAACTCACGAAGGTTATTCAAGCTTTGGTTTTCTCCACACAAAAGAAAGAGTCCGCTCCGCAAACTTCTCACACTGCTGAAATCAAAAAGGTAGAAGTTTGTGTTACTTGTGGTGGCCCACACGCTTACTACAATTGTACTGCCACCGATGGCAATGCATTTGAAGTCAAAGCTTTAGCCGGATCTTCCAATCAAGGAGGTGGTCAATACCATCCTCATGTGGAAACAAATTACCGTGCTAGCAATCAGCATGGACCACCCGGTTTTCCTTCTCCTAATAATCCAAATAGGAATAATCCTAATCAGCAAAGAGGGCAAAACACGCAGAATCAATATCATGCCCCGAACAATCAATACCCACCCCAAAGGGGTAATCAAGGGTATTCAGCTCCTAATTCCTAAAGACCTCTCTCAAGTGAGCTTGATAGCTACATCAAGGTTAATGAGACCAATATGAAGGCAATGCAAAATCAAATCTCTAATTTGAAGAATGAATTTCAGTCCTCAATAAACAAGCAAGGGACTGAGCTTTCAAACAAAATCGATCATTCTCAAAGCGAAGTTAAAAATATGTTTGCCAGTCTCATGGACCATCTTAATCCACCTTCTACCTCGGGAGGTCTTCCAAGTAACACTGTTGTCAACCCAAGGGGTGAACTCAAGGCTGTCACTACACATAGTGGTAAAGCTCATGTTGGACCGTCAATTCCTATTTTCTCTCCGGTGAGGGAATTGGAACAAGAAATCAAGGTGACAAAGGACCCGGTGCTTCCCACTAACAATGGAAGTGCTAAATACGTCCAACCTTCGGTCATCCAAAATTCTACACCCACAATTGCTCCTCAACCGTCAAGAATAGATCCAACTCTATCACGATTTACGGTTAAAAGTGTGTCAACCAAACTTAGTGAGCAAAGAACAGCCAGATATTATTCCGAAATGCTCAATGCTGTTCCTGTTAGTGTGCTTGATGACAGTGATGATGACGGAGATACCACTTTCGTCAAAGCCATCACCACAAGGAGTGGTGCTGCTTATGAGGGGCCAGCTGGCCCTATTCCTCCTCCGTTGTTTGAAATGGAAAAAGAGACGGAGGATATTGTTAAGATTCCTGAAGTCCATCCTCCGGTTGTCCCGAAAAAATCCAAACCAGGAGTTGTCTTTGAATCTGTTAAGACTCCTGAAGTTGTTGTCCCTAAATCCAAACCTTACATTCCTTACCCATCACGCTTAAATGAGCAAAAGCTCCGTGAAAAGGCTAGTCAATAAAATGATAAATTCTATCAAATCTTTAAAGAATTACATTTTGACATAAGCTTTGCGGATGCTACCATTCTGATGCCCAAATTTGCATCAGCAATCAAACACTTGTTAAGCAATAAGGAAAAACTGATTGAAATGGCTAAAACTCCATTAAATGAGAACTGCTCAGCGGTTATCTTGAAAAAGCTTCCGGAGAAGCTTGGAGATCCTGGAAAATTTCTTATACCATGTGTATTTCCGGGAATGGTTGAATGCTATGCCTTAGCAGATCTAGGTGCAAGCATCAACCTGATGCCTCATTCAGTATGGAAGAAACTTTCTCTTCCGGCTCTTACTCCTACCTGCATGACTCTAGAGCTTGCAGATCGAACCATATCTCATCCATGCGGCATTGCCGAAGATGTGTTTGTGAAAGTAGGTAAGTTCCATTTTCCAGCTGACTTTGTGGTTGTTGAATTCGACGCAGATCAAAAGGTTCCTCTCATTCTTGGACGAGGATTCCTAAAAACGGGCCATGCTCTTATTGATGTATTTAAGCATGAGATCACCTTGCGTGTGGATAAGGAAGCTGTTACCTTTAACCATGATCAAACTTCAAAGTACTCCTCAAATTATAATTCTGCATCGGTTAACCGAATAGATGTCATTGACATTGCTTCAGAGGAGTACTCTCAAGAAAGTCTAGGTTATTTTCATAATTCTGTGAGTGGTGATCCCACTCCATCTTCTCAACCTATCATTTCCGACTCTTCCCCTTCTCTCCCTCCGTTTGAGGGAAGTGATTCCAATTTGGAAGAGATCGAAGCTTTTCTCAAGTGTGATTCATTTCTGGAAGGAATTGATAACGCTGAGATTGATTTGGAGGGAGATATTCTTTCTCTTGAGAAATTGTTGAATCAGGACAATTCCCCTCCGCTCCCTCCCGTTCAACTTCATAAAAAGGAAATTAAGTCAGTTGCGGAAACTGATAAATTTTCGGAGATCAAGTTTAAGGACTTGCCTCCTCCACTTGAAAATGAAATTCTTGAGGAGGAAGTTCTTATCTTAATTGCTGTTCAGATCTCTCTTCTTCCCTTCACCTACCCGGTGATTTCCCCTATCTTTCACTCATTTGGGAGTGAGGATATTACTTTTGACCCCGGCATTGTCCATTTAACATTGGTTTAAATGCCGGATTTATCTCATCGGTGTGGAACTTTCTTATGCTCAATTGGTTATCCAAGCATCTTGAATGAAAGTCCGTTAGAGATGGTTTCTTCCACTTACTTCCCCATAGACTTTTAAATTGCTTTTTCTCCCGGGCTGTTCAGGAACCCTTTGTTACAGTTGACCGTTCACAAGCGGTTAGCTTGCGTGATAAACCTAACTGTTCGGGAGGAATCAACTCAATTCGGGGTCGAGTCAAGCTAGCGACTCGGTTATCAAAAACAGTAGCAAAATATGGGTTTTCACCCATGTCTCACCCTAGTGTGGGGGAGATTCCCCACATGTTGTAAATATGTAATCTCAAAAAAAAAAAAAAAAAAAAAAAAAAAAAAAAAAAAAAAAAAAAAAAAAAAAGTTTGTGTATATAAAAATAATGGCTATTAATATTTTCCTTTCACGTTCTAAGTGTTGGTTTAACAACCGGTTCTTTGAATATTGAGGGCAATATTCAGTTCTAAGTGTGGGGGGGAATTCTTGCGAATTTGATCAAATGTACCATTTAGTACCCCCATTTTTTAGCCAAAATTTTAAATTTTTTTATCACTTAGAACTCAATAAATGGTTATCAGTCCGCCATGTCTAACCCACATAAGGATTGGCTAATCCGAGAGCAAACGGCTCTTGGTAAAGATATCTCAAATCCGTTATGGCTTGCAATTTGCCCAAAATTGTATGGTATTCGACTCACCATATCTTCATAAGTGAAGAGTTGGCTAGCCCGCAAGGTTATGGCTTGTGGTAAAGGCAGTGAAAAAACCATAATTGGTAATCAGCTCACCAAAGATAATATTGATAATTTATCTAAGAGTTGGCTAGTCCAGAAGCAAACGGCTTTTGGTAAAGACAAATCAAAACCGTTGACAGCTTGTGGTTTGCTCAAAAATCACTTGGTTATCATTGTACCAAAGTTCTTACTTGAACTGAAACAATTGGCTACTCCAGAAGTAATGGTTTTTGGTAAAGAGTCTTTCAAATCCATTAAATCTACATAAAATATTGCTAGAGACTAGCAATAGTTTAGTGTGGGGGATTGATGAGTGTCTAAATACTCATCATTTTTACCTAATCTGAGCTGCCAAAACATCCAAAAACACTCAGAAATGCATCATAATACTGAAATTATCCCAGAATTGTGTTTTATATGTTTCAGATGCAAAATGTTTAAAAACAGTTGAAAAACGAACAAAGTTTGCATAATTGGCAGTTTCAGTCCCTCAACTTTCAAAAGTTGTCAAAACTAGTCCCTGGTTATTCTAAAAACAGGAAAAGTCATCAAAGGTCCTTTAAGAATCATAAAATTGCATAATAAGTCCTTTGGTGCAAAGTTTCATAAAATTACAACTTTGGTCCCTCAAGTTTGGAAAATGTCAAAAATGGCCCCCGGGATTGAAAAACTTTGAGAAAAATAAATATGGTCCTTGTGTTATTGATTTGTGGCAGGTTTAGTCCTTTGAAGATAGTTTGGAAGTTTACAAACTCAGCCCCTCAACTTTCAGAAAATTACATAATTGGTCCTTGTGATTAAAATGCTACAAACCAAACCGGATCCAAACTAAACCCTTAACCCTTAAATAAAAATAACCCAACCCAACACCCTATTATCTAAACCCAGCCCAACCAAGCCCACTTCCCTTTTATTTAAAAAACCCAAACCCGGCCTAGTATTTAAATACCGGTCAAACCCGGTCAACCTTTTCTTCTTCCTCACACAAACCCGCCAAAAACCAAAACCACCTATGCCCATAGAATCAAACTGCCACCTCCCCCCTCCTCCTCAACAAGTTACCTAACAACAACAAAAAGCATTTATTGCTTCTCCTTCTCCCCATGTAAACCAGACAAGTGGTGTTTACCACTTTATCTTTTTCCCGCCAAAAGTTAGATTGAACAGCTGAGATCATGTCAGAGGCAATCAAGGGTGCTAAATGAATCAGAGGAAGATGAAAAGAAGTTCCCACCTTAGTTTTTGTATATATAGATAAAATGTAATAGGAATCAGTAGTAGATAATTTATTTTAAATCGTTTTTAATTAATTGTCATTTCCTTATTGTAATTTTCATTCCAGTCTTCAATATAGTCACTTTACAGTTATTTTGATCTCACTTTATTGTATCTTGCATTTAAATTCAGTCACTTTAAAATTTCATGTTTACTGTCATTCGAATTACATTACCTAAGTTGTTACAAGCTACTCAAAAGCCATAATTACCCTTTCTATAAGCTTATAGAAGCTTTTTATAGCTTTATGTAAGCTTATATTAGTTAGAAGCTGTTTAATTCCAAGATATGAAGAAAAGTCAAGAAAAGTCAACATATGGGCCAATAAGCTATTCTGTGTGAAAATAAGCTATTCAGGAAGGTTTATGGGATTTCTAGCTTGTCCTTGACAAGCTAGTTGTGGTCTGGTTCCTTGTCCTTTGTTCCATAAGCTCAGAAAGTTGTAAGCTAATTTCAAGATTTTTCTTAATTTTCTATTTGTACTGTATAACTGCTTATTATCAGCTTATTGTTATTGTTTTGTGCTTTTTATTAGTTTCTAAGTGTATTTGATCTACCTTATCAGTAGTTTATAGCTTTTTCTTTATATTACTTAAAAATCATATAAAAAGTCAAAAATAGCCAATAAGGCATTAGCTTATTAATCTGCTTAATTTTTAGTCATAAGTCACTTTTTATAGTTTACTTAACTTATTAACAACATTAGAATCAGAACTATAGTTAATAACAGCCTGTTTCTTTGGAAAATACCCAAACAGTCCCTGGAAAGGAGTGTTTGGTTTAGGACAGTTTCAAGGGCAAAACCCATTGTTACTGTTCATTGACCATTGGATTAAGTTTGTTCTAGCTTATTTTGATCATTATAAGCTGTTTGTAGGTTTTAATAAGTCATTTCTATAAAAAAAAAACCATATTTGTGTTTGCTGTGAAAATTTTGAGCTGTGAAAAGCTCAAATAAGCCCTCAGCAAGCACAAGCTTATTCTGACCCTTTTTCTTGGCTCAACTGAGACCATTTGATCTATTTAGTGTAGTGACAGAAGGCTGAATTGGATTGCTTTGATTTGTGCCTTTCTGCACAAAGTCTGCACACACAGCAGACTATGTGTTTTTGATTGCTGATCTAGCACTCAATTGGACCTCAATTGGAAAGATTCTGATGGGGCTTTTCATGTTTTTAGATAGATCATAGTATAAGCTTACTTTTGCCCCCATTAGTTGGAATCTCCGTAGCTTATTTAAGTGCTTAAATTGCCCTTCAACTTGGCCACTTTTCTGAGTTTCTGTCTTAAAATCCACAACAGCCAAGTGCTTATCTAGCTTAATCCCTTGTGCTTATTTGTATCATTCAGTTGTTTTAAGCTTATTATAGCATATTTAGCTTGTCCTGATCATTTGGTCAATTTTCCTGCTTATTTGCTTATTTTTGGGCTTATTGTAAACTGCTTATCTGCCCATTTCTGCTTATTTGGCTTATTAAACTTTTCATTTTATTTTTCATAGCTTTCTAATAATATTTTAGATTTACTCAGAAAATTTCATAATTTTCTGATTAGTTTTGATATTTTTAATCATTTTAATTAGTTTAAAATAGTATTTAAATCATAATAAATAGAAAAATAATCAGAAAAATATAAATGCAATTTTCATAATTTTCTTTTATCATTTTTAATCTAGGAAAAATATAAATATATTTTTAGGCCTTAATAAAATCAAAAATAGAAATAAAGTGATAGCTTCTATTTAATAGAATTTATCTTTTTAAATTTTAATTAAGTAATTTTCATTTTTATAATTTTCTTAGCTTTTTCTCATCTTATAATATTTTTAGAAAAATTTTTAGAATTTTCTTAGTTCATTTAGTATTTTTTATAAATTTAAATAGTTTAATAAGTTATTAAATAATAAATAATTAATAATAATTAAATAAAAAGTGTTAAAAATATAATTTAAAGTTTTTAAATAAGTTTTAAGTCATTTTACATTTTTAGGTTTTAATTTTATAAATTTTAGTTTTTGTCCCATTTTAGCTTTTTCGTTGCGCGTTTGTAATTTATTAATTCGCGTTTAATTTTCCTGTGTATATCTGTTTTAATTTGTTATTTAGAATTGTTAAATAAAGCAAAATCAAAAGCAATCTAAATCATCAATCACTCTAATCCTAGCTTTTCACAGTTTTCCATTCACATCTCGTTGGGAAACGATCCGGGTGATCACTTGCCTGGTTTCACACTACACACGAGCATTCGTTCTGAGACTGTTTGTCTTTTATCATTTATTACGGTTGACCATTCACAAGTGGTTGACTTGTGTGATAGAGAAATAAAAGATATCCGGTTTGCTACGAATCAATTACAATGATGGATAATGAATGTAAGTCAACTTCTTCATGCATTTTCTTCTTTGTAGCCTTCTTGAGAGAATATGAGAAATTTGTTATATGAGTATATATCTTTTCTCTCTAGTCAATGCTTCTAATTAATAGAAAACTACTCCTTGGCCAACAAACAAGTTTCTTCGGCACCAAGTATCATAAAATTATGGACTTGAAGTAAATGAAGCATAATGACAACCCACATGAAGAGTTAAATCATTAAAAGTAGTCATTAAGTGTGCCGGGCTGGCGGAAAATGAACCGGGCGGCTGGGTTTGAACCGGGCGGTTGGGGTAGGTCAGAAGACTCTGAACCGGTCGGTTCAGATGTGAACCGGGCAGCTGAGTATTTTCAGGGTCACAGAAACTTTTGAACCGCTTGGTTCAAGTTTGAACCGCGATTTCCTGTGTGAAAATTTCAAAGAACTTTTAAAGAACAAGTTTAGGAACAAGAACAAAGCACAAAAATTATAAACAAAAACTCACAAAAACGTGATCAAATCCCCGGCAACGGCGCCAAAATCTTGATGTGTGTCGAGAGTGCAAGTTTTAAATTTATAAACACGATCTACCTATGATTCAAACAAAACACATACGAGCAAGTATACTCGTCCGTGTGTAGCTAGAGGTGATATGGTAAGCCGAGGTTGTTCACAAGGATTTTTTTAGTTTTTATGTAACATGATTTTGATTATAACAAAGACCTAGTAATGATTCTAAAGCATGAAAATAATGATGATGATGTAAATTCAAAATATTAAAAACTACATTTGCCTAGACTAGTTTGCACAATTCCCTTGATATGATTATGACAATGGTTCAAATCGATTATGATCAATAAATTAGATGGTGCTCTAATTTGATTAGTTGGTGTACTAATCCTCTTGTTTTCAACACTTTCAATCCTCGTCAAGATTTTAAGATGACAAAAACAATATTAAGTTTTGATCAAACAAGACTAACACAATTCAATCACTTGATTCGCTATCGTTTCACAAGTAATTGACAACTACACTTTTAGTTTTCTAAGTTTAACCAAGTTACATATGAAATGGTCAATACATAAGGTAACACCTTCATAGACAAAGGTTTACAATTGATTAAATAACAATGTCTCTTTCGACCTATTACACCATTAATAATCAACCAAACTTGATAACTCTTTTGTTTATGAAAACTTTGAAAGCACAATTCGATCTTAGTATTAGCTTTTCATTGAATTAGAACCATAGAGTCATAATCAATCAACATTCATGGCAAACAAAGTAATAATCACAGAAATTATATCACTTGAAAACATGATTAAAGAGTCTTACAAAAGTTGTAATGATGATTACAAGACTTAGGAACAATTATGAGGTGATCAACAATGATTCCTTTGATGATTACAATGATGGATAATGAATGTAAGTCAACTTCTTCCTGCGTTTTCTTCTTTGTAGCCTTCTTGAGAGAGTATGAGAAATTTGGTATATGAGTATGTGTCTTTTCTCTCTAGCCAATGCTTCTAATTAATAGAAAACTACTCCTTGGCCAACAAGCAAGTTTCTTGGGCACCAAGTGTCATAAAATTCTGGACTTGAAGTAAATGAAGCATAATGACACCCATATGAAGAGTTAGATCATTAAAAGTAGTCATTAAGTGTGCCAAGAGTTGCAGCAACCCAAGGTTGAAGTCTCAACCTGAGGTTCAGATTTCAGCCAAAGGTTTGGAGTAAGGTTGGCATGGCAGTTTTGAACCTTGGGTTGAACTTAAGCCTTACTTGTATTTCTTGAACCTTTGGTTGAGGAAGCAAGCCATAATTCATAGCAAATTTTACATGTAACTTCTCATTCATTTCATCAACACTTGATCTTTTCTTGAGCTCGGAAATCTTTGTAACTTGATTCTTTATCTTTGATGATCTTCCCGAGGTCTTTATTATGGGTAGAATCTTTCGTTGTACATAAGCTCTTGATTTAGCGAATTTTCCCCATCTTTCTAGAAATTCCCTTGGACTTGATTGTTCCTGAACCTTAATATATCTTTTGTACATTTTTCGCATAATATGTTCACAAACACAACCAAATACAATGCACAAATATAGAAATAACGCCACTAAAACATGTACGAAATCAGCGTTATCAAATCCCCCCACACTTACACTTTGCTTGCCCACAAGCAAATCTAGCTTTTAAAGATAAATCCACATGATATAAATGAGGATGATTCTAAAAAATGAGATGCAAATCCATCAAGTACAAGTACGAGATAAGATCCATCTTTTTAAGCTTTATAAGTGAAAAGTCGAGATGTTTGACAATACCTTAATGATTCTCTTGCTTGATAACATGTTAAAACACCTCACGAAAAAGGAATGAAGTATAATTCACTCAACACTCATTTATTTAGTGGGTGAGTATATAAGAAAATCACACTCATCGCTCAGTCATGATCTAAATATTACCATAAGCTTGTACAAGAAACAAAACTCCACCAACGTGGTGTAAGCACCAAGTGTAAACATCTAAGAGGACTTTTATTCGGGTTAAAGGGTAATATGGGGTTTATGTTCAGATATCTCTTGTAAAAACATACTAGATCGCTAGTGCGAATTCTTGATTTACTCGAACAACGGATGGTTACTAAAGTAAAATACCTTAGATCGCTGGCGCGTTATTCGATCACTCAAGAACCGGATGGTCACTAGAATATTCGCACAATTGATATCTTCACAAAATTAAAAAGGTAGGGATAAGGCATGGGATATACTTATGAGAGGTGTAAAAAAAAATTACAAATAGTCAAAGTCTACAACCAATTGCTACTAGCTATGTCAACCTCTTTCACATGAACTTGAGAATTCATCCTTGATCGATATCATACTTTCATAGCTCATTGGCTATTCTTGTCACCATACAATTGCGATGACTTATTATATTTTTTCTTTTTCTCTTTTTTTTCTTCGTTTCTTGGCCACATGTTTCATCGATCATAATTCCAATAGATCTTTTATGAGATTATCATAGAGTTTGCAACTTTCTCCAAAATTCAAGGATTTCCCACATAACAACCATCTTTCCAAGTAGCTAGTAACCAACCAAGACTTGACTATGGGTAAGGTTAAGGCTAAAAGTGTAAAATATTTTTGTATTTTTCTGGTGTAACAAAAGAAAAGAATGGCTCAAAGGGTGTACTAATGGTATCTAGCACTAAAATTGAGTGCTAACAAATGGGTCAATGATGAGAGTTTTAACTAACCGATGTGATTAGCTAATGTATGATTTGCAAACGGATGGCCATTTACTTGAATCCTAATGTTGCCTCTTATCACACGAACACACTTTCATCATACAAATGTGATCTCACTACGGTCTGGTAATGATTTGCAAGTACAAGTTCTAGAATAAATAAAATCACCGGCACACTCATAGCAAAAAGATCAAGCATAAAAGTTGTATGCTATATAAGAATAGGCTAAAATCCTCATAATTTTTGGTGGAATGGGCTATAATTGTGCTAGCAATGTTATCGATCCCAAAAATAGATTGCAATGTCAATCAGGACACATCTAGAATTTTCAAAAATTACATGTTTTATCAGTGAATTGATCTAGTTATTCTAATACAAATTATCCTAAATGTGCGAAAACAACTAGATCATAAGGGCAAACAATTTAACACTAGGCTAAAAAATATATAAAATTTAAAATCCAGTTTCATTTTCCTATTTCCTCCCCCCACACTTAAGTTTAACATTGTCCTCTATGTAAAGAACGATGAACCATAAAAACAGGGAAATGGAACATAAAAGAAATGATACTGCCTGAGCCTTGGAATCTAGATTGAGCTCCAAATGAGATATTGAGATCGAACGATTCCACATCTTCGAGATCAAGCATCGTAACCTGCAGTAATCTTCATATACAAAACAAACAAACACACAAAATGCAAAATATTTTTGGATTTTTTTTTTTTTTTTTTTTTTTTATTTTTTTTTTTTTTTTTTGCAATGCCCCACACTTATGGTGAAACCATTGGGGCATAAAAATAAACAAACAATTAAAAACACATGGGTTGTCTCCCGAGAAGCGCTTAATTTATTAACGAGTCATCAGCCTTACTCGATCTTCCTCACTTTCGTGGTTTATGTTTTAGGATTCTTTCCCGACTTCTTGGGAATAAAAACCACATTTCCTTTCACTATTCCTTTTCCGGTTTTATCGACGTCATATAACTTTGTTGTATCACAAGATCTAGGAAGGACATCATACATAAATCCATAATCTGCAGCACATGGTATTACTTTTTTATAATCTGCTGGGAAAGGTGCCATGAATGGAATATCAGTGTATTTCTTTTTATCGAGCAGTTTAAGTGGAATTTCCTCAATTGACATTTCATTCAGTTGCCCCTCATCATGATAAATCTTGATACGATGTCCATTAACAATGAAACTTCCACCATGCTTGTCATATAACTCGACATATCCGGATGGAAAACAATGTTTTACCACGAATGGACCATACCATTTGGTTATTAGCTTAGGAGCTTTGAATTTGTACTTAGAATTGAACAAAAGTACTTTGTCTCCGGCTTTGAATTCTTTCCGGATTGTGAGTTTCTTATCATGGTACACTTTTGTTCGAGCTTTGTACAACTTGGAATTCTCATACGCTTGAAGTCTTAACTCATCAAGTTCATGCAATTGCAAGAATCGTTTTTCTCCAGCGATTTTGAGATCGGGGTTACATTGCCTCAACGCCTAGTATGCGCGGTGTTCAATTTCAAACGGCAAATGACAAGTTTTTCCATATATGAGTCTATACGGAGTTGTGCCAATTGGAATTTTATATTCCGTTCTAAACACCCATAGAGCATCATCGAATTTCCTTGACCAAATGGAAGGATTATCCTTAACCGTTTTTTCAAGTATTCTTTTTAAAGCTCTATTTATGTTTTCAACTTGACCACTGGTTTGAGGGTGGTATGTTGTTGCGAAAGGATGATGGACTCCATATCGTTTCATAGCTTTCTCCATTTGATGGTTACAGAAGTGAGTTCTTCTGTCGCTTATCAAAGCTTTTGGAATTCCGAATCGAGAGAAAAGCTTTTTCAGAAAATTTACAACCACTCGTGCATCATTTGTAGGTAAGGCTTCCGCTTCGGCCCATTTAGAAACATAGTCAATTGGAACGAGGATGTATTCGAACTTATGAGATTTAGGAAAAGGACCCATGAAGTCAATTCCCCATATATCAAAGATTTCAGAAACTTGTATGCTCTTTTGGGCATTTCGTCTCTACGAGAAAGACTACCATACTTTTGGCAAACATCACAATTCTGCACAAGCGTATGGGCTTCTTTAAAAATTGTCGGCCAATAAAATCCAGCATCAAAGACTTTTTTCGCGGTTGTAGACGGACCGTAATGTCCTCCAGTTGGGTCGTGATGACATTCATCGAGAATTTTTTGGGTCTCCGAACCGTACACGCATCTTCTAATTATCCCATCGGGACACATTTTAAATCGATACGGTTCATCCCAAAAACAGTGTTTTAGGTCTGCGAAAAATTTACTACGCTGAGTGTGAGTTAGACCTTTTTGTAACACCCCTCCGACTAAATAATTTGAAAAGTCTGCGAACCATGGAACTTCTTCGTTTTCAATTCCCATAAGAGTTTCATCGGGAAAATTATCATCAATCTCATCTTCACCGAATTCATCTAAATTAGGATTTTTCTAATCGAGACAAATGGTCTGCTACAACATTTTACGTGTCTTTCTTATTTTGAATTTCTATGTCAAATTCTTGAAGCAATAAAATCCATCGAATAAGACGTAGTTTGGCATCTTGTTTGGCAAACAGGTATTTAAGAGCTGAATGATCGGTGAATACAATTGTCTTTGACAAAACGAGATAAGAACGAAATTTGTCAAACGCAAAAACTACAGCCAAAAGTTCTTTTTCAGTGACCTTGTAGTTTTGTTGAGCACTATTCAAGGTTTTGCTAGCAAAGTAAATAGGACGAAAATGTTTTCCATCGCGTTGTCCTAATACTGCTCCAACGGCAAAATCACTTGCATCACACATAAGTTCAAATGGCAGCGACCAATTTGGTGAAACCATAATCGGTGCATTTGTTAACTTATTTTTGAGCGTTTCGAATGCCTTGATGCATTCTTCATTGAAGTCAAAAATTGAATCTTTCTCGAGAAGCTTCGTCATAGGACGAGATATTTTCAAAATCTTTGATGAATCTGCGGTAGAATCCCGCATGCCCCAAGAAACTCCTAACGCCTTTGACGTTAGTCGGGGGTGGTAACTTAGCAATAGCATCTATTTTTGCTTTGTCAACTTCGATTCCCTTGCTAGAAATCTTGTGACCAAGCACTATGCCTTCTGTCACCATAAAGTGACATTTTTCTCAGTTTAGAACGAGATTTGCGGTTTTGCATCTTTCAAGCATTTTATCAAGATTGGAAAGGCATGACTCGAATGAGTCTCCAAATACCGAGAAATCATCCATGAAAACTTCCATGGAGGTTTCAAGCATATCTTGAAAAATAGCAATCATGCACCTTTGAAATGTTGCCGGTGCGTTACAAAGACCAAAAGGCATACGCCTATACGCATATGTGCCAAAAGGACACGTGAATGTGGTCTTTTCTTGATCAGCTGGATCAATTGGAATTTGGAAATAACCGGAAAATCCATCGAGAAAACAAAAGAATTTGTTCCCCGCAAGTCTTTCCAACATTTGATCCATGAACGGTAAAGGAAAAAGATCCTTCCTGGTGGCGTCATTTAATTTGCGATAATCAATGCATACTCGCCAACCAGTTATGGTTCTGGTAGGAACAAGTTCATTAGTTACAACGGTTGTTCCTCCTTTCTTAGGAACACAGTGAACAGGACTCACCCATGAACTATCCTCAATGGGGTAAATAATACCAGCATCAAGAAGTTTGATTATTTCCTTCTTAACAACTTCCTTCATGTTTGGGTTGAGTCTTCGTTGTCTTTGAACAACGGGTTTGGAATCGTTTTCGAAATTGATTTTGTGTTTGCAAAAGTTTGGACTTATTCCACGAATGTCAGAAGTTTTCCAAGAGAAAGCTTCTTTATGATTTTTGAGCATAGAAACAAGACGTTCTTTTTCATCGGGTTTGAGTGCTGAAGATATGACAACCGGAAGAAAAGATTTTTCTTCCAAGAATGCATATTCCAGATGATCGGGAAGAGGTTTCAAGACGAGATCCACCGGCGGATCTTCAATTGAGGTTTTGATTCTCATTTCATCATTGAATTCCAACTCCTCAAAGTTGGTTATTTCTTCCTCAGAAATTTCTTCGGTGTTTATCTGCATAAATTCAGCGAATTCTCTGTCGAGATCTTCATCACTTATTTGTCCAGATGTTTTATGAGTCTTAATTCTTTCATCAAGCAACTCATCGAATGTTTCCTCTGTAATTTCATCGATAACATCAATGCTATAACAAGTGTCATCATTCGCATGAGAATATTTCATGGCTTGATTAATTTGAAAAAGAGATTCTTTCATCTCCAACTCCAAGATTGAGTTCTTTGTTTTTGACTCGAATGATAGCATCGGCGGTGTTTAGGAAAGGTCTTCCTAAGATCAATGGAACTTTGCTATCTTCCTCCATCTCGAGGATCACAAAATCAACGGGAAAAACGAATTGCCCAACTTGAACAAGCATGTTTTCAGCTACTCCAACAGGATATTGGATAGTATGATTTGCTAAACGTATACTCATTCTTGTGGGTTTCAAGGTATCGATCGAAAGCTTCGCATACAATGAGTATGGCATAAGATTGATACTCGCACCGAGATCGGCTAAAGCATCACAAGTGATTGAATTTCCCAAAGTACACGGGATGAGAAAACTTCCAGGATCACCGAGTTTTTTTGGTAGTTTGTTTTCAACAATGGATGAGCAATCTTCATTCAAGAAGGTAGCGGAAATGTTTTCCATTTTGCTTTTGTTGCTCACAAGTTCTTTCAAAAACTCCCCATAATTGGGCATACCAGCCAGGACATCAACAAGAGGAACGTTGATCCTAACTTCTTTGATTAAGTTAATGAACTTGCCATATTGTTCTTCCATATTTTCTTTCCTCAAATGTTGAGGATATGGAATTCTTGGTTTATATTCTTTGAGCTGTGGAGTGGGTTTAACGACTGGTGTAGGAATTGGTTCGTTATCTTTTGGTTCCTCCTCTGCTTCATTCTCACTATCATCATGAATGATAGTGGTTGTTTGGTTTGTGTTTGGTGGTGGATCATAAGATAGACCACTATGAGTGAATACAACATTTACATGTTCATTTCTCATTTGAGGTGGACGATAAGATCCAGATGATGATGATTTCGGGTTGGATTGAGTATTGCTTGGCAAAGTACCCGATAGTCTAGCAGCAAATTGATCAGAAAGATGAACAAATTTGGTTTCAAGGTCTTGGATAGAAGCTTGATGGTTCTTTTGACCTTGTTCGACTTTGGTTTTGAGGCTGAAGAACTGATTTTTGATAAATTCATTCGTTTGCTTTTGAGCATGCACGAATTCACGCATGGTTTTTCGAATTCAGATTCTTCATTTTTCTTTTCAGGTGTTTGTGATGATGAACGGTTATCATCACGAGACGATGTCGGACGGTCGTCGTCACGAGGTTGGGAACTACGATTATCATCCCTTAGTGGAGGATCTTGCCAATCTCTAGAATTTCTACCGTAGTAGTTTCCACGATATCCTCCTCCTCGATATCCTCTATAAACATAATTGGCTTCGGCTTCGGGACCTCCCATGGGTTTGTCATCACACTCGGATGATGAATGGTTTCCACCACAATAGTTTCATCCATTGTGCATATCTTTGATCTCTTTTTGGATACTTTGGAATTTAGAATCGATTTTGGTGGTGAGATCTTTCATCATGTCCATGATTTTGGAATTTTCATTTGTTCCTTCGGCGAATGCAACAGTTTTTCGTTGAGGTTTTGTTTTGGCATCGTTAGACCAATCGAGCTTAAGAAGTACACGGTCTTCTAGTAAAGTGTAAGCTTTGTTAGGGGTCTTATAAAGGAAATTTCCCCCGGCATCAAGGATACCTTGAGTTGTGTCATCGAGACCATGGTAAAAGATTTGAATGATATTACCACGAGACAAACCATGCCCATGACAACTTCGGAGCATGTTTTTCATTCGAAGCCAAGCTTCGACAAGATTTTCTCCTTCCTTTTGAGTGAAACTACGAATTTCACCTAAGAGACGATCGAACATGGCATGTGGAAAGAAACGTCCAACAAATGCTTCTCTCATTTGGTCCCAAGTTGTGATCACTCTGGGGCTTAATTCGTTATACCAAATTTTCGCTTCTCCGGTGAGAGACGATGGAAAGAGTTTGAGGCGGATTGCATTTGCTTCGGTAGTTCCATAACGAAACATGTCAAAAATTCAAGAAAATCAGCGATATGTTTATGTGGATCGGATCTAACTCGACCATCAAATTGATTGTCTTTAATCATCGAAAGATGATGACCTTTGATAGTGAAGTTATCTCCAAGATTAACGGGAACAATGGCGGCCGCGGGTGTAGGAGCTACAACCTTATTGGTGGCCTACATAGGTCAATCGTCGGCCATTGGAAATGGTAATTCAAGAAAAAGATCAACGATTGGATGAACTTCGGAAAGATTATCAAATGGTGGGTTAACGGTTCTTGGTTTTCTTCGATTATTTGGAACAAATGGGGTTCTCTTTTTGTGAAATAAACTTTCGGGGCTAGACAATGGTGTACTTAATTCTTTGTTAGAAGAGCGAGTGGTCATACACGAGAAAAACGAGCCAATCGAAAAAGATTATCAACTAAAAAATAATATATATATATATATATATATATATATATATATATATATATATATATATATATATATATATATATATATTTGAACAGTAACTGCCAATTCAAAAATGAACCGGGCGGTTGGGAATGGTCTGGGTCACAGAAACAAATGAACTGGGCCGGCGGAAAATGAACCGGGCGGCTGGGTTTGAACCGGGCGGTTGGGGTAGGTCAGAAGACTCTGAACCGGTCGGTTCAGATGTGAACCGGGCGGCTGAGTATTTTCAGGGTCACAGAAACTTTTGAACCGCTTGGTTCAAGTTTGAACCGCGATTTCCTGTGTGAAAATTTCAAAGAACTTTTAAAGAACAAGCTTAGGAACAAGAACAAAGCACAAAAATTATAAACAAAAACTCACAAAAACGTAATCAAATCCCCGGCAACGGCGCCAAAATCTTGATGTGTGTCGAGAGTGCAAGTTTTAAATTTATAAACACGATCTACCAATGATTCAAACAAAACACATACGAGCAAGTATACTCGTCCGTGTGTAGCAAGAGGTGATATGGTAAGCCGAGGTTGTTCACAAGGATTTTTTTAGTTTTTATGTAACGTGATTTTGATTATAACAAAGACCTAGTAATGATTCTAAAGCAAGCAAATAATGATGATGATGTAAATTCAATATATTAAAAACTACATTTGCCTAGACTAGTTTGCACAATTCACTTGATATGATTATGACAATGGTTCAAATCGATTATGATCAATAAATTAGATGGTGCTCTAATTTTATTAGTTGGTGTACTAATCCTCTTGTTTTCAACACTTTCAATCCTCGTCAAGATTTTAAGATGACAAAAACAATATTAAGTTTTGATCAAACAAGACTAACACAATTCAATCACTTGATTCGCTATCGTTTCACAAGTAATTGACAACTACACTTTTAGTTTTCTAAGTTTAACCAAGTTACATATGAAATGGTCAATACATAAGGTAACACCTTCATAGACAAAGGTTTACAATTGATTAAATAACAATGTCTCTTTCGACCTATTACACCATTAATAATCAACCAAACTTGATAACTCTTTTGTTTATGAAAACTTTGAAAGCACAATTCGATCTTAGTATTAGCTTTTCATTGAATTAGAACCATAGAGTCATAATCAATCAACACTCATGGCAAACAAAGTAATAATCACAGAAATTATATCACTTGAAAACATGATTAAAGAGTCTTACAAAAGTTGTAATGATGATTACAAGACTTAGGAACAATTATGAGGTGATCAACAATGATTCCTTTGATGATTACAATGATGGATAATGAATGTAAGTCAACTTCTTCCTGCGTTTTCTTCTTTGTAGCCTTCTTGAGAGAGTATGAGAAATTTGGTATATGAGTATGTGTCTTTTCTCTCTAGCCAATGCTTCTAATTAATAGAAAACTACTCCTTGGCCAACAAGCAAGTTTCTTGGGCACCAAGTGTCATAAAATTCTGGACTTGAAGTAAATGAAGCATAATGACAACCCACATGAAGAGTTAGATCATTAAAAGTAGTCATTAAGTGTGCCAAGAGTTGCAGCAACCCAAGGTTGAAGTCTCAACCTGAGGTTCAGATTTCAGCCAAAGGTTTGGAGTAAGGTTGGCATGGCAGTTTTGAACCTTGGGTTGAACTTAAGCCTTACTTGTATTTCTTAAACCTTTGGTTGAGGAAGCAAGCCATAATTCATAGCAAATTTTGCATGTAACTTCTCATTCATTTCATCAACACTTGATCTTTTCTTGAGCTCGGAAATCTTTGTAACTTGATTCTTTATCTTTGATGATCTTCCCGAGGTCTTTATTATGGGTAGAATCTTTCATTGTGCATAAGCTCTTGATTTAGCGACTTTTCCCCATCTTTCTAGCTATTCCCTTGGACTTGATTGTACCTGAACCTTAATATATCTTTTGTACCTTTTTCGCATAATATGTTCACAAACACAACCAAATACAATGCACAAATTTTCATAGTTTCTAATCCAAATTTTCATAGTTTCACTACATTTGTTGATCTGCTAGTAGTGAAAGTATAAAATATGGCAATCTGTCGAACAATAATCGGCAAACAATTTTCGACTCCTAGATCATTATGGGATTTACATTTGCCAAATAAAATTTGCAGAGTAAGCATGTTTCATACCATCTCATGCCTTAAGTTTCAAGGTCTCACTAACAACTTAATTAAGTCGTCTAATTTAGAAACTGCAAATTCTCCATTACTGGTCTCACGCATAATGGAAATTTACCTTGTCATTAAAATCTAGGTAAGGTCTCACTTACGCTAAATAATAACTTCAAGTGTTTCTTATAATAAGATGGCATGGACATAAATTTTAGGGTACAAATTTTGATGTGACAATCAAAATATGTATGAAGAAGCAAGCACACATCTTCGTATAATAAGTTTTCAAAACGTTTTTATTTACCAATTAGGCTAAGATTTAAATCAACAAAGTTTTAATTGAGGTTGTCACAACTCGTAATTCCAGGCCATTTTTCCGAACCTCGACAATTTACTATTCACGAGTTACTATTCATTTTTACTATTCACTGGCACTATTCATTCCAAAATTTTTATTTCATATTCTCGTAAGTTAAACTATTTTAATGATAACCCGAGATTTTGGCACTCGTCGAATAATTTCTGCAAGAATCACGAAACCGTGTCCGAGACTTACTTTAAGGTTTAAACATCATTTAGGCATCCCGATATGTCCAAACAACATTACCAACAAGAGAAATATATGTTTTCCACCTTCCGTGACATTTTCATGAATTTAGGAATTTTAGGATACCCGGTTTTAAGTTTGTGACTTTACGACTTACAGTTAGCAATTAACGGGACCAAAACTCACTCCGTAAGTCAAGATAAGTATCCAACCTAAAATATCTAGATATTTTCTCAAAAATATCTAGATATTTCAAAAACCTAGTGAAATTACCATTATACCCTTTCATTGAAATTACCAAAATGCCCTTGGACTATATAAAGACTAAACTAGCTTCATTTTTACAAAACAAGATCAAACTCATCTCTTTTCCTCTCTATATCTCACGGCAAACCACAAGAACCAAGGAGGAATCAAAAACTTTTCAAGAACAAGTGTTAGATTAGTTCCATATATGATCCTTGTTAGGGTTTTGCAATAAAAACTCCAAGGTTGTGATCATTTTTCATCCTAGCTCATCAATCTCCAAGTAAGTTCAAGAACATCTTTTTGATCATGTTATACTTTCATTTGATCCATGTGGTTATGAGTTTTCAAGTTATGTTGGTTTAAAATGCAAGTTACTTATGTTTATGATACCACTTTTCTTTTAAACTATCTCTAAACACTAGATCTACTAGTTTTATTAACATCCTCATGAAACCCACCATTTTTGGTGATGATTAGGACCCATGACACCCTGAGAAGGTGTATGGTAGGATTGAGTACTTGTGGAGTTGATTTGAAGTAGTTTGGTTAAGTTTTGTACAAGTTATAAACTAGAAAATTCATTTTTAGACACTATTAGATAGTTGCTGTCCCATTTTGCAAAACGTGGGAAACTCAGGGGCTAGGGTGTAACTTTGGACCAAAGATTTAGAAAATACACTCAAAGACGAAACCGTGGTCGCTTGAATCACTAAAAACCGACTTATAACGAAGGAGATATGATTTTTACAAGTTAGGCGACGAAAAACTATTTTCTGAAAATAAGCTTGCTGTTTGCCGAACTTCAAGGGACAAAACGAGGCGTTAGACGTGATCTAGGAGAGCCGAGCTACTGAAAACATGCTAGTTCATGCTATGACGATTCCGTGGATATAAAGAACGTTGAAAACAGACTTGTAACGACCGAGATATACACGTTTAAAGCCCCACGATTCATGTACCTTTTTGACAGCCCACTTTCACAAAATAAACTAAGTATAAAAACTAGTGTTTTTACAAGTCGCCAAGTTGATGACCGATTATCTATATGATCGAGACGCGTATGATCAAAAGTCAAAGGAGACGGCTGAGAGATTATGTTACAAGGATTTCAAAAACGTCAAGTTCCATTACTAACACTTAACGTACAATATTTTGCGACTAGTTTTGCGAGGCCGTTTGGTCATATTTTCACAAGTTGTAAAAAGGGTTATTTTGCAACGAAACTATTTTATTTGGCGATAAAACATCAAACAAGGATCGTGGAGTACCATTTCAACATATTTACACGAAAAGTAGTTCATAACTTAGCGAGACGTCAAAAATGTAGTTTTCGACGATAAACGTTATTTTCAAAACTAACGAGTGGTATCGTTAACATACGTAATTGCATGAGTGGAAGCATTTCATTTACTTATATTAGATCATATCATTCACAATAGGTCGCAGTTAGAGACCGAGCCTCATTTGCATCCTATCCTTTGTGATCATTGCGCTATCATATCAGGTGAGTTTCATAGCCCCTACTTTATACGTTTTGAACTTTTGGGGGAGATACATGCTTAAACTGCTTACTTACATACATGATTGTGTTAAACTTATTTGCGTTATTCTTGAAAGCAACTCGCGGACCTAAGTATCAAACACTTGGGGTAGCCGAACAGAACAGATCACGGACCTAAGTATCAAACACTTGGGGTGGCCGAACATAAGTCTCCTCGTGAGCAACATAAGTCTCCTAGTGAGCAGCATAAGATCTATTAGTAATCTTTGGGAAATGGCACCCAGTAATCTTTGGGAAATGACACCCAGTGGCCTCTTATCTTTGGGAAATGGCACCCAGTAATCTCATGATGCATTGATATGCAAGACATCTACTCTAGACATACTATTTTAGCATTGGGTTGTAAACACACAGGTTGCAAGTCTTGAATGGGCAGGGCTTGGAACTGAGTGGATTTACAATGCCTATGCTGTGGAAACTTTCTCTAAAGGCTTTTCAACTTATTTATAGCAAACTCTATGAACTCACCAACCTCGTGTTGACACTTTAGCATGTATTTTCAGGAACCAATCAATAGCACGCTACTGGAGGCTTTTGGCAGGGCATGGCATGGTCATAGAAGACTCTGATAAAACATTTGGGACTGCTTAACTTATTTTATGGGCCAACTTCCGCACCACTTTTCATAATGTAAATTTAACACTTTTGACTTCTCAAATATATTCTAAATGATTGATGTGAAAACCGTTCTTTACACTTGTGTTGTGATACCAATTGAGTTGCACCCCAGTGGCATGTATGCTTCCGCTGGACCCGATTTTGGGGGTGTGACAGATTGGTATCAGAGCCTAGGCTATAGAGAATTGGGTAATTTTAAAACCTAAACTATAGCTACTTTTACGAAAACTTAACCCTATGACCGCCACGTGCCTGCCTGCCAAGCTGATGCCTCATTTGTGGTTAGTTGCTGACATATTTAATGAGATTTGTATCTTATTGCCAGATTGATTATACTCACTTACTCTCGTTGATTACTATAATTGTATTCCATATAAGTATGCTTACATATCATGCAGGTCGCAGCGTTACACCTTTTCCTTACGTAGTTTCATCTTTCGACCTCAAGCCTGATCACCTGCCTTAGTCTTTTGAACCACCCTTTACATGTGAAGGACATAGTATTATTATAACTAAGCTGAGTATTCCAAAATTCATTGAACCTCGGTGGAATATAGACTGGTCATCTATATTCGACCCGGGACAGTGGGACATAGCCTGACCACCTATGTTCGACTCAGAGATGAATTTTGCAATACTGAGAGTAGTTATAATGGAATTATGTCCGGATTGATTTGATCGGTGTAAGCAATTCCATAATCGAGCCAAATTTTCAAAAGACCTCCTTCAAACCACTTGTTCCCAGTTTGATCTAAGTGACAGTTCTTGTTTGATGAGTTGCGAGGATCAAACTGGAATCAAGTTGTTACCCGATCCGATTCAGTTTAATCTCATGACAGTTCTTGTTTGATGAGTTGTGAGATTAAATTTGAATCGACAACCTCAAACCGATTTAGCCTAATCCCATGACAGTTCTTGTTTGATGAGTTGTGGGATTAAGTAAAAATCAGTTACCTAGAGGTCTTTTGAAGGCTATGCTCGATCATGGGAAAGTTTACCCCCATCAAACCCGACCATGAGAACGTACGTACGTAGAACGAGTGAGCTGAATTCAGGGACTGAATTCCTCTAACGGGTGGAGACTGTCACAACTCGTAATTCCAGGCCATTTTTCCGAACCTCGACAATTTACTATTCACGAGTTACTATTCATTTTTACTATTCACTGGCACTATTCATTCCAAAATTTTTATTTCATATTCTCGTAAGTTAAACTATTTTAATGATAACCCGAGATTTTGGCACTCGTCGGATAATTTCTGCAAGAATCACGAAACCGTGTCCGAGACTTACTTTAAGGTTTAAACATCATTTAAGCATCCCGATATGTCCAAACAACATTACCAACAAGAGAAATATATGTTTTCCACCTTCCGTGACATTTTCATGAATTTAGGAATTTTAGGATACCCGGTTTTAAGTTTGTGACTTTACGACTTACAGTTAGCAATTAACGGGACCAAAACTCACTCCGTAAGTCAAGATAAGTATCCAACCTAAAATATCTAGATATTTTCTCAAAAATATCTAGATATTTCAAAAACCTAGTGAAATTACCATTATACCCTTTCATTGAAATTACCAAAATGCCCTTGGACTATATAAAGACTAAACTAGCTTCATTTTTACAAAACAAGATCAAACTCATCTCTTTTCCTCTCTATATCTCACGGCAAACCACAAGAACCAAGGAGGAATCAAAAACTTTTCAAGAACAAGTGTTAGATTAGTTCCATATATGATCCTTGTTAGGGTTTTGCAATAAAAACTCCAAGGTTGTGATCTTTTTCCATCCAAACTCATCAATCTCCAAGTAAGTTCAAGAACATCTTTTTGATCATGTTATACTTTCATTTGATCCATGTGGTTATGAGTTTTCAAGTTATGTTGGTTTAAAATGCAAGTTACTTATGTTTATGATACCACTTTTCTTTTAAACTATCTCTAAACACTAGATCTACTAGTTTTATTAACATCCTCATGAAACCCACCATTTTTGGTGATGATTAGGACCCATGACACCCTGAGAAGGTGTATGGTAGGATTGAGTACTTGTGGAGTTGATTTGAAGTAGTTTGGTTAAGTTTTGTACAAGTTATAAACTAGAAAATTCATTTTTAGACACTATTAGATAGTTGCTGTCCCATTTTGCAAAACGTGGGAAACTCAGGGGCTAGGGTGTAACTTTGGACCAAAGATTTAGAAAATACACTCAAAGACGAAACCGTGGTCGCTTGAATCACTAAAAACCGACTTATAACGAAGGAGATATGATTTTTACAAGTTAGGCGACGAAAAACTATTTTCTGAAAATAAGCTTGCTGTTTGCCGAACTTCAAGGGACAAAATGAGGCGTTAGACGTGATCTAGGAGAGCCGAGCTACTGAAAACATGCTAGTTCATGCTATGACGATTCCGTGGATATAAAGAACGTTGAAAACAGACTTGTAACGACCGAGATATACACGTTTAAAGCCCCACGATTCATGTACCTTTTTGACAGCCCACTTTCACAAAATAAACTAAGTATAAAAACTAGTGTTTTTACAAGTCGCCAAGTTGATGACCGATTATCTATATGATCGAGACGCGTATGATCAAAAGTCAAAGGAGACGGCTGAGAGATTATGTTACAAGGATTTCAAAAACGTCAAGTTCCATTACTAACACTTAACGTACAATATTTTGCGACTAGTTTTGCGAGGCCGTTTGGTCATATTTTCACAAGTTGTAAAAAGGGTTATTTTGCAACGAAACTATTTTATTTGGCGATAAAACATCAAACAAGGATCGTGGAGTACCATTTCAACATATTTACACGAAAAGTAGTTCATAACTTAGCGAGACGTCAAAAATGTAGTTTTCGACGATAAACGTTATTTTCAAAACTAACGAGTGGTATCGTTAACATACGTAATTGCATGAGTGGAAGCATTTCATTTACTTATATTAGATCATATCATTCACAATAGGTCGCAGTTAGAGACCGAGCCTCATTTGCATCCTATCCTTTGTGATCATTGTGCTATCATATCAGGTGAGTTTCATAGCCCCTACTTTATACGTTTTGAACTTTTGGGGGAGATACATGCTTAAACTGCTTACTTACATACATGATTGTGTTAAACTTATTTGCGTTATTCTTGAAAGCAACTCGCGGACCTAAGTATCAAACACTTGGGGTAGCCGAACAGAACAGATTACGGACCTAAGTATCAAACACTTGGGGTGGCCGAATATAAGTCTCCTCGTGAGCAACATAAGTCTCCTAGTGAGCAGCATAAGATCTATTAGTAATCTTTGGGAAATGGCACCCAGTAATCTCATGTTGGAAATGACACCCAGTGGCCTCTTATCTTTGGGAAATGGCACCCAGTAATCTCATGATGCATTGATATGCAAGACATCTACTCTAGACATACTATTTTAGCATTGGGTTGTAAACACACAGGTTGCAAGTCTTGAATGGGCAGGGCTTGGAACTGAGTGGATTTACAATGCCTATGCTGTGGAAACTTTCTCTAAAGGCTTTTCAACTTATTTATAGCAAACTCTATGAACTCACCAACCTCGTGTTGACACTTTAGCATGTATTTTCAGGAACCAAGCAATAGCACGCTACTGGAGGCTTTTGGCAGGGCATGGCATGGTCATAGAAGACTCTGATAAAACATTTGGGACCGCTTAACTTATTTTATGGGCCAACTTCCGCACCACTTTTCATAAAGTAAATTTAACACTTTTGACTTCTCAAATATATTCTAAATGATTGATGTGAAAACCGTTCTTTACACTTGTGTTGTGATACCAATTGAGTTGCACCCCAGTGGCATGTATGCTTCCGCTGGACCCGATTTTGGGGGTGTGACAGAGGTATTGGGTTCACCAATCAAAGAATTACCTACAATTATCGCCCACTATATCCTACTGTTGCATGAGTCAAAAGACCCAAGTTATTCGGATAATTACTACAAAGTGGCACGTGGAATTGTGGTCAATTCACCCTTAAGATGATTTTGTACATAGAATAGCTTACTTGGTAGCTCCAATTAGACGCACAAATGAGCGGAGAGACAAACGTCAGCACTAAATGCCAATTAAAAATGCGTCTCTTTTGGTTTGACAATTTAATGTCAATCCTCCTTATACCCCTCTTATAGTTTGTCAAAACTGGGTGAGCCGTTCACACTATTGGTACAAAACTCATCACTCAATTAAAAGTTTATGATTTTAAGTCTTAAAGACATGTTATAAACTATAATATTGCTAGTCTCGCCTGGGAGCAAATTACCGTGCGAAGCGAACCACTGTCGGCACATAAGACTTTGCAATATGTATAATTTATCACATCAAGTTTCATAGTTATTAGGTCAATTTATTTTCTATTCAAAAACTTACCCTTTTTTGCTTACAATCTTGTCATACAATTTTAAAAAAATCACGTAATTAATAAAAATAAATAACAAATTAAGTACACATAATCTTAACAATTAAATCATGTAGCTACATGCAAACTTGTTGATAAAACCCTATTAATAATCTATCTATGTTTTTAATATGTATATATTTAACTAAGACTATCCCCTACAATGGTAGGTGAGCCACATGCATCGACGAATCGATTGCGTTAGTCTTAGCAAATATATACCAAATAGCACATAAATAGATTCATTAATTTAATTAATTGAGGTCTTCCCTAATTTTAGATCTATCAAATTACATGTGAAAAATAAACTTAAGTAGTACTTAACAATTAATCAAATCTAATCCATGATAAACATGCATGTTTCATCATGGATTAATGCAAGTCACAAGGAACGCAACCTTTAACCATATAAACACGTTACTATTTTAGGGCTACAAAACTATTTTTTTTTAATTATAGGGCATCGCCCCCCCCCCCCCCCCCCTCTAATAAATTAGGGTTTTGATTTTTAAACCCTAAAAAATCTAGTAACATAAATCCTAATCCAAGATTTGATTTTTATGTGTTTCGGTAATTTAATTACGTGCTAAAACGGCTCGTGATGCCACTGTTAGAATTTTAATATCATGACAACTCATATATTAATCTAATAAACATCTTACACATTGCGGTAGCGTAGGATCTATTTTAACACATTATTAACCGAAAAATAAAGAAACGTACCTTTCGATTCTATCAAGAACAAGAATCAACTTCGATCTTCTTCTTCAATAACAAAAGTGGATTAAAGAGATACCCCTTACCTTTTTGTATCTCAATCCAAGAATATCAACTATAATGAGTTGATACCACAATCTTGTACACACGTACTATAACCGAACTAATGTTTATGCTAGTAAAATAAACACAAATTAAACCAAACACTTTTGTTTACGAAAAACTTTAGTCGATCAACCCTTAGGGTTTGATGTTGGATCGACCTAAACACAAAGAGAAGAAGAAAAGACTTTTAGGGTTATAGCAAGAGTGCAAGAGACAAGAATGAATAACCCTAGCCTTTGTATTTATAGAGTGCAAATCTTGGAGGACAAGTTTGCATGGGTTGGGTTATAGAAACCCATGGCCGATCGGTTTGGACATCCCCAAGGGATTCCGGAACCTTCTTGATCCTCTAATTTCATCTATAGTCCTTCCTTTATTCCCTAACGGTCGTTAGTCAATTCTCGTTAATTACTTAACATTCGTTAGTCATTAAATTTGTGTTTAAATAATTAAATATATAACGATTTATATATTAATTATTATACATTAGTTCCTCATACGTAATGTGTGCAATCCTGTGGTCCCGAGTTTGATTCTAGACATACACGTTTAATATTTGTCCATAAACTCAACACATTGTTATTTTAAGAAAAGGTGGGAATTATTGTATGGAAGTGAACATGGTAATGGTCATAATGGAAGGGAAAATGGTGATACTAATGAACTAGAAGATGTATGTGTAGATAAATCTGGTATAGCTCAAAGTATAGAAGGGAATGAAGTCATTGGTGCTGATACTAATGTACTTCAAGACTGCTAATTGAGTAGCAGTGTTTGGCTCATCTCTACCTTTCAGTATGGATGTAAGAATAGGAATCTAGTATGTAAGAGATATGGGTACTTCTAATAAACAAAAAGAAGTAGCTAAGTTGATTGTTGAAGATAAGCTTTAGGTATGTGTTACTCTTGAAACTCATCTTAAAAACAAGAAATTGCTAAAAGCTTTTGAAAAGGATTTTGGGAGTTGGGAATGGTTTTCTAATGGGCATCTTAGTTATAAGGGATGCAGAATTATAGTAGGGTGGAATAGGGATATGGTCGCTGTGAGAATTATTCACTGTACTGATCAAGTCATCCTTTGTAGCATTGAGGATATCAATACTCAGTTGATTTGTTTTGCTTCTTTCATTTATGCTGCTAATGGTAACATAGAGAGAAGGAAGCTATGGGCTGATTTGCATAGACATAATCCGATCATTAATGGGAAACCATGGATTTTGGGAGGGGATTTTAATGTTACATTGTGGTATGTACTTAAACACATACCTTTATTTGACCAAATTAAGACCAAAAACTAACCAAAATGCCAAAGATATTTGTGTTTTTGTGTTTGCTTGTATGCAGGTACGGATATTTTGAAATATGGACAAACAATCAAGAAAACCCGGAAAAACCCGAGCACGAGAAACGGAAGAGAATTTAAAGTCAAAGAGAGGAAGCATTTTCAAGATTGGAGCTCAGTGTTTCATAGCAGCCCTTGGATCATACCTCAATTACAAATTCAGTCCCTAAAACATCTTTCCCTTTTTAGCAGATTTGGTCCCTCATTGTTTAAATCTATTTCACAAAAACTCCTAACTATTAAACCCTTTAAAACAAATAAACAAACCCAACCCATAAAACACACAACCCAAAATCCAAAACATCACCAGCCCACAATCCCACACAAGCCCACACCCTTTTATTAAAATACCACAACCCAGATTCTAACTACCCAAACCAGATCCTAACCTGGTCAAAACACACCACTTATACCCAAAAAAGTCAAAATAAGATAAAATAAAACCCAATCTCCTAAACCCGCCAAAGTTTTACTGTTCATCCCCCTTCCCAAGCCTTTACCTTGCTTCACAAAATTACCCCACCTCATTAAGAGTTTCTAGAAGCCCTGACACGTGTTGACACATGAGAATGAGGACGTGACCAAATAGAGCTCTATCATTGGGTGATACACCTCATCAGATCGATCCAAGGGCTGTAATGGCTTATGATGACAAGATGAAGAATTAAAGGCTGAGATTGAAGCTTCTGGGTCCTTCCTAACCCTAGGGTACCCTCCTCAGCTCAGCTATAAATTGAGCCTTCTCCTCACAGTTTTGGTGTTAGCTGATAGGTTAGGATTTTAGGGTTAGAATAGGAGTAGTGTAATGGTAGAGTAGTTATTATTCAGCTTATTATAGCTTGTCCTGGCTTATTGTAATTTTCTTTTCAGCTTTCAAATATTGAACTCTATTTCAGTTTTTAATAAAAGTCAACCTTTAGTCAACACTGCTTATTTCTTGCTTCTTTCTGCTTATTGTTAGATTTCATGGCTTTTTGCAGCTTAAACATAGTAGGATCCTTACTTGTTTAGATTACACTTAAAAACCTTAAAAAACACAAAAATATAGCATCAATAGTCTAGCTTATAATAGCGCTTATTTCCTGTCAAATAGTGCTTTTTCTAGTTCAACTTAGCTTGTTAATGATCTGTGTTCAGAGGTCTCAGCTTATATTAGTCTGTCTCAGTTTAATAGTCTAAACAGTCTTTTAAGTAGTGTTTGCCTTAGTGTTTAAAATGGGTCATATTTGGAGATTACTGTCCATGTGCCTTTTGGGAATGTTTGATCTTACTTAAAATCAGTAATATAAGTAGTTTGTAGGAGTTTTTAAGCTTATTCAAAGGTGTGATAAGATTTGAGTAGGTTGTAACTAGTATAAGTAAAAAATCTGTTCCCATAAGCTTCCATAGGTTTGTGGTATTTTCATGTTTCCTTTAGGCTGTTAAAATGAAGTTCAAGAGCTGGATTCCTTTCATTAGCCTTTGAAGTAGTTTTGGTCAATTGCTTATCTGACTCAGAACATAATATGCAGTCTGCATAAGGAGTTAAGGGTCTAGATCAGTACTTATTCTTTGCTTTTTAGATTGTGAAATTAATTCCCCTAGTTCTTTGGTTGCTTCACTTGATGAATTTAGATTTATAGCTTCTTCCTCAGTTTTTTTTTCTAGCTTATTTTAGTAGTCAAATAGGTGAATCTGGTCTGTGTTCAGATCTGCTCAAATTATGCTCAAACAGCCCTTATCTCTGAATTTTAATTTGTTCATGTTTGGTTGAAATAAGCTCATATTTAGAACTTATACTATTTGGTAGCTTAGGTACTTGATCCACATTTTTATGAATTTTTTAAATAGCTTGTAGATAGCTTTTCATTGCCTGCAAATCCACCTCAGCAGCTCCCCTTTTGGCCTGCACTATTTTGTCTCAAACAGCCTCTTTTGCAGCCTATTTATAAGCTCTTATTAATTTTCATCAGGTCTGATTTTTGTCCAATGTGCATATTCTTATTTGAACTTCCTTTATTACCAATCATTAGTAGATTAGCTTATTGCTTAATAACCTTTTCTAAGCTAGAAAATTCCACTTTTAGACTGTTTTGAGCTGCTACTCTTTTTCCCTTTTAGCTTATTTTCGTTATGTTGCTATTTAGTTTCTAGGATAGCTTATTTAGCCTGCATTAGCTTTTTAAGATTACTTTAAGTGCTTTTAAACTTGTTTCTGATCACACACAAGCTTTTAAGAGCTTGTGTGGTCTATAGTAGTAGCTTAAAGCCTTTTCCTCTTTTATAAAGCAAATTGATCTTAATCAAGTCGTATTTTATAGCTTATTAGTTGTTTTTAAAAATAAGTTGTTTTACAAAAATTTCATCTTTACAGCTTATTGATAAATTCCAAAAAGAAAATTCAAAAATAAAATAAAATAAAAAATTGCATGACCAGGGATCGAACCCTGGTCTGCACCATCACCAAGCCTCACAACACACACCCATAACCACTTTGCCCTTGGGACTTTTCTGTCTATACTTTCTACCTTATTCCTTTTAACCCTTCTCTTTAAATCTTTGCTCATTAAACTGATTTGGCTTATTTCAGCTTATTTGCTTCTGCTTTTTCTACCTTATTATTTTTCCTTTATTCCTTATCATTTTTAGTAGTTTCTGTAAAAAAAATCATAATTTTCCTTTTAGTTTTAATAGTTTTAATCATTTAATTAGTTTAATTTAGTTTTTAATTCATAATAAATTAAATAAAAAACAGAAAAATATAATTCTTTTTTCTAAAATTTTATTTTACTATTTAGAACTTAGGAAAAATTAATTTGCACCCGTAGGATTAGTATCTCACTAGTTTGACGTTTAGGTTCGGGATTTCCCGGCTTAAACGCGTAATTAGGATTTCTTTTACGTTTTATAATACGTTTGCCTTATATTAGTATTTCCCTTGCCTTAATAATCTTTTTTAGTTTATATTTCATTAATTTAGTTTAAAATCCAATCACTCACTTTTATTCACCATTCACTACACGATTCACGATCCCGAAACACGAAATTCCATTCATCCTTCATTCGGGAAAATGAACCGGGGTTACACATATTTCCTTTGTGTATCCTTTTGGGAAGTATAAATTGATTACATCAAATTTTTGGCGCCGCTGTCGGGGAAGGTTGAAGTGAATTTTACGTTGTCGTTTCTCGATTCGTGTTTTGAAGACCCTTCTCCCGGGAAGCTATCGTTTTTGTGAATATTTTTCTAAAAACCTAAAAAATCATAAAAGTTAAAAATACCACTAACACTTTTCCTAAAGTGTTAACAATACCAAAAAAAACCGAAAAACAACAAAACAATCGTGAAATCATTTGATTTCGGATTATCTTTCGATTACAACCTATACAAGTGGTTTAAGGAGGTTTGACATTAAATTGACGAACCGAAAGAGGCGGGTTTTTAATCAGCTTTCTAGCGGACCTTTGCTTCTCCGCCACTCTGCGAGTAGTCTTAAGAGAAACGAATATCGATTGAGGGATCGGTACCAAAAATATTGTGATTAAATTTTCTTTAATATAAAAATCCAAAAATATTTTCTTTTCAAATTTATTTTCCATTTTCTCTTGTGTTTTTCTATGTTATAAAAACCCAAAAATATTCTTCTCATTCCTTTTATACGTTTAATTCTTTATCTCTCACCCTCTATCCGATTAATTCTTCTCCATGTCTTCATCTCACCATTACGGTTGTGAATGGTGTGGGGGTCCTCCAAATGGTGGAAATTGCCACGGTTGTAGCATTGTAAATTCGGGAAACGGGTTTGTCTATGACCAAAATCCCTACAATGAAACAACCAATTTCTTTCACCAACCCCCACACCATGAGATGGAAACATATTTTTGTGAATATTGTGGAGGTCTACACCCAAGTTTTGATTGTCAAGCAAGGAATTCGTTTGTCTATGAACAAGTTCCATGTAATCAAAACTTTGGTTATGACCACTATCCATATAATTCACCGAATCAGTCACAGCAATCATATTGTTGTGAGTACTGTGGAGGTCCTCACTATAGCTCTGATTGTCAAACGAGGAACCCGCTTGTCTATGAGTGTAGTCCTTGTAACAATTACGACTATTCTTATCATAACCAACCTCCACAGTATCAAATGATTGAGACACAATCTGAACCAATTCCTCAAGAACTTCTCATTGAGATTCTTGATGTAATAAAAGATCTCAAGGATTTGATTAAAAAACTTACCCCAGAAGATCCTCATCAAAAAACTTATGGAGAACTTCTAGCTGAAGAACAAGCAGCTAGAGTAAGTTCCCGATATCGTCAAACTTTCGTTTGCGATGATGATGATGAGGATTCTATTCCAATTGGGACGTTTTACACTAATTCAGTAGCTGCTATCACTCCCGTTGAAAAGCAGGAAGATACAAGAAGCATGGAAGAGTTATTAGAAGAGGAGCGGATGCAAGTTATACGAGCTTTATATGTTAAACATAAGGTCGATGACGTTTATGACGAGGAGTATGCCCCTGAAGATCTTCAAATTTCAGAAAAACCTCCGAGTGGCAATCCCACTCCGTCTTCCGAACCTATCATTTCCGACTCTTCCCCTTCCCTCACGCCGGTTGAGGGAAGTGATCCTATCTTGGAAGAGATCGATGCTTGTCTCAAAGAAGATTCAATTTCTCCGGAAATTGATGATTCTTATCTTGATCCGGAGAGAGATATTAGTTTACTTGAGAAATATTGAACGATGAACCATCACCTTCTCTCCCTCCGAAGGAAGTTGAAATCAATCCTTCAAAAGAATTTGATGAGCTTATTTCCGAAACATTCAAAACGACTATCACCAATCCTCTATTTGATTTCGGGTCTGACTTTACTTTCATTTCAGATAACCCAATCTTTGATAGTCAGATGGAGGAGAGTGATGAGTCCGTGACGGAACCCGAGCTCACAGATTATCATCATATGATTGATTCTCTTCATGAGGAGTTCTTCGGTGAACTCACTCATATCATACCTCCTCCGGAGTATGATTATTTTAATTTTAAGGAAGATCATGACCCGGGGGAGATGTACTCTATCATGAGAGTTTACTTATCGATGATATCATCCCGACCCTCCCTCCCGAGGTTTTCGTTAATAAATCTAAGAATTTTGAGGATGAAGAATGAACTCTCATTCCGATAATGATCTTTCTACCTTTCTTCACCTATCCGGTGCCCTCTCCTATCTTTCACTCATTCGGGAGTGAAGATACCATCTTTGACCCCGGCATCGTCGTTTATAATTTCTATTTAGAGCCGAGGGTATCTAATCGGAGTGGAACTTTCGTATGCTTCAATTTTTATCCAAACATCTTGACCGAAAGTCCAATGGAGATTTTCTCTTCCACATGCTCCCCCATGGACAAATGAATTCGGGCGAGTCTAAGCTATACGACTGGATAAAAAACAAGCGCTTCGTGGGAGGCACCCCATGCTTATCCTTCTATCTTCTTTTCTATTTTCTAATAAGTAACGTGATGAGGGCTTCCTCTTCCATTTGTCGTGTTTCGTGGTTGTTTTTGATGACATGAGATTCAAGACCCCCCTTAAATAAAGTAAAGGCAGCTGCTCCCGATTTCCTTGATCCTTCATCTGGCCGGGAGGGCTTCCTCTTCCATTTTTCGTGTTTCGTGGTTGTTTGTGTGTGTCCAGGATTTGCCGAATTATGAAGACTCTCGTGCTCGTAGTTTTGTCTTATCTCCACTCGAGTTTCATCATTCGTTGCCCATCCGATATCATTAATCTTATCGTCTAACGTTTATCTTTAGCATAATTAATAAACGGCCTTAGATTTAGTTAGGAAATCCCTTACCTTTAAGACATTGAGGACAATGTCTCATTTTAGTCTGGGGGGTGATCTTTCGATTTGATTTTTGCCTTGCATTTTTTGCCGTTTACTCTCGCAATCCCGTTTTTCCTCCAAAAATGAAAAAAAAAATGAAAAAAGTCAAAAAAATGAGAAAATTTAAAAAAAAATTTGCAAAAATATCATAAGTGTTTTGACACATTGTTGTTTTTTTCCGCTGGTGAGAGTAGGAATAAAATTCTGACTTGACCGGGCGTGTTGAGCCCTATCTTGTCTCCTTAACCATTCGCCTAAGCATTCGCGGATCTTATTATTTAAGATTTTAAATTTGCGAAGAACGAGAAATGATAGAGTCATTTATAAGTTAGATTGCTAAACGTGGAGTAGTTGGTTCTCTTTAGAGCTCATCAAAGTTAATTGTGGCTTCTTGTTCCCATAAGCTTGCACACCTTAAAAATAGAATCTTAGGATTAATTAAGGGTGTTAGGTTTTGGCGATGATTAGTTTTTGTCTTCTTAAGAGAATTCTTGCTTATAAAAGTTGGGTACACATCAAGGTTACTACAAGTGTCGTGTGACATAAGCGACGGTTCATAAAGCGGCCCTTGGATCTCTAATTCAGGAATGCGTGAGGTCTTGATCTAACGACCTTGGATCCTCATTTTAGGAATGTCTAGAGTCTTGGAATTCTCCGTAAAGTTCCGTTTAGTTTATGATACACGGGATTTGGAATGTTGGCACCAAAAATAAATATAAATAAATAAAACTTAAATTTATGTGCTATAAGCTGCGGATTCGAGATCGGTCCTTGGATTCTTATTTCCAGAAGGTATTTAGGTCTTGGCTACCCTCTTACACCGACCCTTGTACCCTTAATTCTGAAGGGCGTTAAGGTCTTGGAACTCTCCGTTGTAACGACCCTTGGATCCTTTATTCCGGAAGGTTTAAGGTCTTGGAACTTCCCCGTGAAGCTCCATAGTTTATGGTACACAACTTCAATAAAAAGTTAGGTTAAAAAAAATGCAAAAGTCAAAAATATAAAAATAGAATAATAAGCCCCATTTTAAATCACCTTGATGTGGACCTCATTTTTGTATGCAACGGTTCTTGAGGGAAGGATTTTAAACTACTTAGCGTCTAAACTTGGTACTTTTATCGAATTTAAAAAATTATCGAAACGAGAATATGAAAAAATTCATTACTCACCAAAAATAAAATAAATAGAGGAAAATAGGAATTTGGGAACAAGTAGTAATACACAATTAGTTTTTATGAGTAGTGTTGGCAATCTAACTTGCAAATAACAATGATCTCGTTTTTAAGCTTGGTTTGGGGACTCGTGAAAAATCAGGAACGATGAATTTTATCCGTATGGTCACTTCTTTATGAGTCGTGTTTCCTACTCAGTGATCCTAAAAATTATTGAGAAATAATGAAAGTCAACAAAATGTCACATGAAAATGAGAAGAATATAAAAATAGAATAAAGTATGAATAAATGAAAAAACGGGGAGTTTTTAAACCTTGGATTTCTTGATCTCTTTTGAAAATTTTGCTGCTTCTCAAAGTTAGTAAAAAGAGATTGGAATTTTTTGGTTTCAAAAACGTGTTTTTATAACATTGCGTGAGGACACGGCAATGACTTAGTCTAGGGGATTTTGGTATGTGCTTAAACACATACCTTTATTTGACCAAATTAAGACCAAAATGACCAAAAACTAACCAAAATGCCAAAGATATTTGTGTTTTTGTGTTTGTTTATATGCAGGTACGGATATTTTGAAATATGGACAAAAAATCAAGAAAACCTGGAAAAACCCGAGCACGAGAAACGGAAGAGAATTTAAAATCAAAGAGAGGAAGCATTTTCTAGATTTGAGCTCAGTATTTCATATCAGCCCTTGGATCATACCTCAATTACAAATTCAGTCCATAAAACATCTTTCCCTTTTTGGCAGATGTGGTCCCTCATTGTTTAAATCCATTTCACAACAACTCCTAACTATTAAACCCTTTAAAACAAATAAACAAACCTAACCCATAAAACACACAACCCAAAATCTTAAACATCACAAGCCCACAATCCCACACAAGCCCACACCCTTTTATTAAAATACCACAACCCGGATTCCAACTACCCAAACCGGATCCTAACCCGGTCAAAACACACCACTTATACCCAAAAAAGTCAAAATAAGATAAAATAACACCCAATCTCCCAAACCCGCCAAAGTTTTACTGTTCATCCCCCTTCCCAAGCCTTTACCCTGCTTCACAAAATTACCCAACCTCATTAAGAGTTTCTAGAAGCCCTGACATGTGCTGACACATGAGAATGAGGACGTGGCCAAATAGAGCTCTATCATTGGGTGATACACCTCATTAGATCGATCCAAGGGCTGTAATGGCTTATGATGACAAGATGAAGAATTAAAGGCTGAGATTGAAGCTTTTGGGTCCTTCATAACCATAGGATACCCTCCTCAGCTCAGCTATAAATTGAGCCTTCTCCTCACAGTTTTGGTGTTAGCTGATAGGTTAGGATTTTAGGGTTAGAATAGGAGTAGTGTAATGGTAGAGTAGTTATTATTCAGCTTATTGTAGCTTTATGTCCTGGCTTACTGTAATTTTCTTTTCAGCTTTCAAATATTGAACTCTATTTCAGTTTTTAATAAAAGTCAACCTTCAGTCAACACTGCTTATTTCTTGCTTCTTTCTGCTTATTGTTAGATTTCATGGCTTTTTGCAGCTTAAACATAGTAGGATCCTTACTTGTTTAGATTACACTTAAAAACCTTAAAAAAACACAAAAATATAGCAGAAACAGTCTAGCTTATAATAGCGCTTATTTCCTGTCAAATAGTGCTTTTTCTAGTTCAACTTAGCTTGTTAATGATCTTTGTTCAGAGGTCTCAACTTATATTAGTCTGTCTCAGTTTAATAGTCTAAACAGTCTTTTAAGTAGTGTTTGGCTTAGTGTTTAAAATGGGTCATATTTGGAGATTACTATTCATGTGCCTTTTGGGAATGTGTGATCTTACTTAAAATCAGTAAAATAAGTAGTTTGTAGGAGTTTTTAAGCTTATTCAAAGGTGTGATAAGATTTGAGTAGGTTGTAACTAGTATAAGTAAAAAATATGTTCCCATAAGCTTCCATAGGTTTTAGCTTAATCAGCCCTTATTTGTGGTATTTTCATGTTTCCATTAGGCTGTTAAAATGAAGTTCAAGAGCTCTATTCCTTTCATTAGCCTTTGAAGTAGTTTTGTTCAATTGTTATCTGACTCAGAACATAATATGCAGTCTGCATAAGGAGTTAAGGGTCTAGATCAGTGCTCATTCTTTGTTTTTTAGATTGTGAAATTAATTCCCCTAGTTCTTTGGTTGCTTCACTTGCTGAATTTAGATTTATAACTTCTTCCTCAGTTTTTTTTTCTAGCTTATTTTAGTAGTCAAATAGGTGAATCTGGTTTGTGTTCAGATCTGCACAAATTATGCTCAAACAGCCCTTATCTCTGAATTTTAATTTGTTCATGTTTGGTTGAAATAAGCTCATATTCAGTACTTATACTATTTGGGGTGTGTTTGGCAAAAATTGTTGGTGCTGGTGCTGAAAAAGATTAAAAATGTAGTTTTTTTTTTTTTTTTTTTTTTTTTTTTTTTTTTTTTTTTTTTTTTTTGGCAAACTAGTTGTAATTGTAGATTAAAAGTGTAAAATGACGTAACTGGACATACAAATAATAAATGTGGGTTTTTTGAAGGTTAAAATGGTAATTATACAAAAAATAATCTTTAGTCCTTTCTAAAAAGCTGGTTGGATGAACTTTTAATTTTAGAGATTATTTTTCTTATAATCTTTCTTAATCTTGGCAGACAAACGATACTACTTTTTGGACAATAGATTATTTTGTGAAAAAAAAGTTGTAGCTCCCATAATCTCCCAATAATCTAGGTTACCAAACACAACCTTGGTAGCATAGGTACTTGATCCACATTTTTCTGAATTTTTTGTAGATAGCTTTTCATTGCCTGCAATCCACCTCAGCAGCTCCCCCTTTTGGCCTGCACTATTTTGTCTCAAACAGCCTCGTTTGCAGCTTATTTATAAGCTCTTATTAGTTTTCATCAGGTCTGATTTTTGTCCTATGTGCTTATTTTTATTTGAACTTCCTTTATTACCAATCATTAGTAGATTAGCTTATTGCTTAATAACCTTTTCTAAGCTAGAAAATTCCACTTTTAGACTGTTTTAAACTGCTACTCTTTTGCCCTTTTAGCTTATTTTCATTCTGTTGCTATTTAGTTTCTAGGATAGCTTATTTAGCCAGCATTAGCTTTTTAAGATTACTTTAAGTGCTTTTAAACTTGTTTGAGATCTCACACAAGCTTTTAATAGCTTGTGTGGTCTATAGTAGTAGCTTAAAGCCTTTTCCTCTTTTATAAAGCAAATTGATCTTAATCAAGTCCTATTTTATAGCTTATTAGTTGTTTTTAAAAATAAGTTGTTTTACAAAAATTTCATCTTTACAGCTTATTGATAAATTCCAAAAAGAAAATTCAAAAATAAAATAAAAATAAAAAATTGCATGACCAGGGATCGAACCCTGGTCTGCACCATCACCAAGCCTCACAACACACATCCATAACCACTTTGCCCTTGGGACTTTTGTGTCCATACTTTCTACCTTATTCCTTTTAACCCTTCTCTTCAATTCTTTGCTTATTAAACTGTTTTGGCTTATTTCAGCTTATTTGCTTCTGCTTTTTATACCTTATTATTTTTCCTTTATTCCTTATCAGTTTTAATAGTTTCTGTAAACATTTTATAATTTTCCTTTTAGTTTTAATATTTTTAATCATTTAATTAGTTTAATTTAGTTTTTAATTCATAATAAATTAAATAAAAATCAGAAAAATATAATTCTTTTTTCTAAAATTTTATTTTACTATTTAGAACTTAGGAAAAATTAATTTGCACCCGTAGGATTAATATCTTACTAGTTTGACGTTTAGGTTCGGGATTTCCTAGCTTAAACGCGTAATTAGGATTTCTTTTACGTTTTATAATACGTTTGCTTTAGATTAATATTTCCCTTGCCTTAATAATCATTTTTAGTTTATATTTCATTAATTTAGTTTAAAATCCAATCACTCACTTTTATTCACCATTCACTACACGATTCACGATCCCGAAACACGAAATTCCATTCATCCTTCATTCGGGACAACAAACCAGGGTTACACATATTCCCTTTGTGTATCCTTTTGGGAAGTATAAATTGATTACATCACTTTGTTTACTAGTGAGCACTCTGCAGGTGCATCTTTTGTTACTAATGATATGCAGGAGTTCAATGACTGTGTTAATGTTCTTGAAGTTGAGGATCTATGTAGTACAATTGTAAGTTGGCAAGTTATAGTGCAAAAATAATCAATAACTATTGTAAGTTCACACACAAAATTTTGGTTGACTTTGTTTTTTATTTGGTAATCACAACTATTGTTTGCAAGTAAATAGCCAATTAGAATATGTTTCAATACCACGATATTGGATAAGGTATATCACTCCTTTACGGTAAACATTTATTTCACCATTCAATGAGGGTTTCAGAAAATAAGGCTGCGTTTGTTTTCTTTATTTTGCATCTGAACAGCCTCTGACTGTGCCAAATGTCTGAATCGGTCAGACATTTTGGCAGTCAGACTGTTTGTTTTTTTTTTTTTTTTTTTGTTCAGACGCGTTCAGATGCAGTTAGATCTTAATGGTCAAGACTTGGGAGGGGTGTCTTAACGCGTCTGAATGCCTCTTGTTGACACAAAATAACCCAAAAAAAATTTTTTTTTTCCCGTTCAAACATGAGTTTTTTTTTTTTTCCGTTCAGATGCGTTCAGATTCAGACATTTATGCATCAGATTCAGATTCAGACGTGCGGTTCAGATTCAGATTCAGACCCTCTTAATAAACAAACACCACCTAAATCATCGATTCAATAAAACTCATGGGTAAAGGTTACTAGACCATATGCTCCTTATTGCCTTGGGTTAGGTCGTTGGAAAAGGGTAAATTGACACTCAAAAGAGATGGACGTGACCAGAGTTTGACCGGCGATTCAAACCTTTTGATACGTAAACTCCAAAAAGTATCACTAAACGTAACAAACTTTTATAAAGTGTTATGATATGCACATTTTGATGTGTTGTCAGGTTAAAAATAGTTAAACGTGTATGTGTTTTTCTAGTATGACAACGCATTATAATGTGCATATTTTAACACTTTATAAAAGTATGTGACATTTAATGATATATTATGGATTTTACGTACCAAATGGAAACTTTTAATAGAGTTCATTGCTATTTTATGGCCTGAACTACTTTTTAGTGTAAATGTTATGTCGTTATTACTTGTAGGCTAATGGGCATTTTCAATTTTTCTTGTTATTTCAAGCTACTAAGTACACAATTGCAAGTTGACAAATAATTCGTTTAGTTATTGGCGGCAATTTCTGATACTACATGAAATATGACCCGAAATTTACACTGAATAAACGAGCATGGGTTAAAGGCATGTCAACGGCATGTCAACCCATCTGAGGTTCGAGTTAGTTAAGTGTTAGACATGTCAACCCGTCAACACGTTTAATTACATAAACCATTAAAAGTATAAAAAAACACAAATACTTAAAAGTACATATGATTAGCAGAAGTCGTTAATATATAGCTTGCTTGTACCCTCATTAATTGGATTTGTGATTATTTTTTTAAGAAATTTGGAAGTTTATACGTGGTTTATATTTGTTTTTATCAGTTTAATCAATATATAATATTAGTACATAAACTAATTATAACATTAACCTATCGGCCTATCAATCCGCTTAACATATTTAGGGGGTGCTTGGTTGGGGGGATGGGGGGGGGGGGGGGGGGTGTGGAATGGGAAATGATTGATTGATGATGCTTGGTATGTGGTAAGGAATATAATGATTACTCAGTACTGGGTAATCAACCATTATAGAGTAAATTGAGGGGTAAGGTAATGATTACCGACCATCACTCATTCATTTGCATTCCCTTACCCTTTCCCTTTCCCCTATATTTACCAGGCACACCCTTAATTAAACATGTTACACGGGTTATAAACGGGTCATACATGTTAAACATGTGTGGATTAGGATTGAAATTCTTGACACAATTAAATAGTTGCAATTAAATAGTTGTTGTGTTTGAGTTGACGTGATGCTAATCCGCCAAGCCACCTACGTGAATAAATTAACTCAAACATGACTAAGAGGTTGTTTGTTTTTTTCCGGTCAGACGTCTGAATGCCTCTGAACGGGCACTGTGTCTGAATCGGTCAGACATTTTGTCCGTTCAGACCGTTTGTTTTTTTTTTTCGTTCAGACGCGTTCAGATGCAGTTAGATCTTAATGGTCAAGACTTGAGAGGGGTGTCTTAACGCGTCTGAATGCCTCTTGTTGACACAAAAATAACCAAAAAAAAATTTTTTTTTTCCCGTTCAAACACGAGTTTTTTTTTCCCGTTCAGATGCGTTCAGATTCAGACATTTACGCCTCAGATTCAGATTCAGACGTGCGGTTCAGATTCAGATTCAGACCCTCTTAATAAACAAACACCACCTAAGTTGTTGCCCAGCTTTTGGTAAGATATTTTATTAAAATTTAATTTAAGAATGAATATTATTAAATAACCATAAATAATTGGAAGTTCACACGACTTTTTTAAAATTTGTTAATCGTAGTGCCTGTCCATATTCGAGATATTGATGAGTAACATGTTACCCACAATTTGAAAATAACATTTTTTTAATGAGTAACATGGAATAACAAAAGGGTCGCACGGATTAACAAGATAAGCAAGATTTGAATTTAGATTTATTCAAGTACAATGGATCCTTTAAAACCATAGGAGTCGCCTTACTATAAGGCGCATGTTTCAACAATCTACGCATGACATGCTAGGCAAGTTTAGTTGACTTTGTATATTATAGTTCTAAAAAATTATATATTTGGGTAGTGTATTGTTTATGAGCGGTCTCAAGAAATCCAGTTTTTCATATCTGAACTCAACTAATCCATAAATAAAGGATTTCTTTTTGGGCAAAACACCAATCTTGGTTAAAAACTTGAATTGAAACATCAAGGCAAACTGAATCCCACAAGAGTACAAGTGTACAAGATCTTATAGTGAGATTTGGCTGTAAATCTTTCACTCCCAAGAATTACTAGACATGCACGTAATTACAATAGAACATTGGCTAAAAAGTCTTCCTTTCAGTGGATTGCTTTTAATTGTAAGAAACATAAAAAGTCTCTATGACCCGAAACATTATAGGATCGACCATAGTTAGAATTAATTATAAGAAATTTGCATCCACCTTTAACAAATTTATATATAAACGAGTAGTTTTTAGATATAAGGAGTTTAATAAAATCTATCACAGATATTTAACAGAGGAGTAATTAATGGTGTTCAAAATTATAATCAGACCACCCGAATCACTTCATGGTAAAAACAAACTAAGTAAAATGAACAATAGTGGTATGAACCCTGTGTGTACATGTATTTATGTGCACCATTCTAAGCTAATGAGTTCCTTTTAACCCTAATGAGAGGGAACGTAATTCCTTCCCACAAACGAGCTGTGTCATATCGAGCAACTGAGTTTATCTTCAGAGAGAAAAAAATGTCACAGAAACCATGTGCCCTCCTGGTAATTTCAGCTTCATTCGACTTTCCTTTACTTTTATGGCTCTAAAACAAGGTTGAGATTATCAACTTGAGAACATGTACTCGTGCATCGCAAAATGGATGGGTTAGGCAAAAAGTCAACACGGGTTAATGTTGAAGCGGGTTTCATACAGGTCTCCGGCAAACATTCTTTTGTATTAACGAACTTCTTAAAATCTTTAAGAGTTCCATGAATTTTGCGGTTCAATACTTGGACTATTTACAAAACATAACCTATCATATCGGATTTTTGTTAAGATATAAAACTGGAACTTCTGTTAATGGAGCACCAACAAGATGTCGGTATGCTAGGGATACAAAATTACCCATTCCACCAAATATTTACAGGACAATAATGAACAGAGACTGCACCAGCTACAAAAACTCAATTCACCCAGCAGAAAAATCAGATCGAACAGTAAGTCCTAAAAGATTTCTGATTTTGGAACTCAGATATTACTAACTGGGTCAAAATTTATGTTCCAGGGATTCAAACGAGTTCAGATATTGACCATTTGGATTCAGGCATTCAAACGAATTCCGAATATTTTACTTAAAGAGAACCAGCAATCTACTGCAGTCAAGATTGGTTAGCATGTTCGTGTTAGGGCTTTGATATCAGTATTAGCAAACCTAAATATTCTAGGCAGTAGGAACTGTGTGTTGGTCAAACACAAGTGTATCATATAGCATAGCTGCAGATGCATATATGTTTATACATAAAGATTAAACCAGATCCTTAGGTCATAATAACCGAAACAAATATACGAATAAAAAGGAGAATTTCTAGTCATCCTTGAGCAAAAAAAAAATAAAGGTAACAAACTCTGGTACTAAATTAAATAACAAGTGTTACTAAATTAAATAACATTATATCATCCACACTCGTCATGTTCGTTACTCAATCTCTCCCAAATTAGTTATTTGTGCTAACTTATCATTTCATTAATTTCATTTGATATGTAGAAAATGCATTCATAAAGTGATAATAATAGTTTGAGTAAACTGCAAAAATCATCATTGTGGTTTGTCCAATTTGGCACTAATCATTCATTGCCCATACTACCGGCAAGTATTATCCCTAGGTTCATATTAATCTTGTAGTCACCACTTTACCCCTTTTTGAACTTACACGGCACTTTTTTTCTAATAATGTCACTCCCAAACATATCAACTCAAAGCTGCAAGAGCAGGAAGTGGTTGACCAGCAATAACATCATAGCAACGTTTGCAAAGTGTGGGGTGATCAAGAAATGAACCAACTTGGGGTGAGAAGTTCCAGCATCGTTCACATTTCGAACCTTCTGCACGTGAAACGCCAATCCATATTTTCTTTTCTCCTTGAATCAAATAATCTCAAGAATATGGTATATTTTCGCTTGGTGCATAATCCAAGGTAGAAAGAATCTCAACCTACAGTATGAACAATGGAATTTAGAATACCAATATCATCAAACTTCTCACACTTAAAATAGGTGCAATGATGCACAGATATTTAAGTCAATGCCATATACAACAGTTGGCATTTTCGACTCATTTAGTTATGAATCAGTCAATTCGGGCTCTTGCTGAAATTCCACATTGAATGGACCACTAATTTCTGCTATGTCTATTTCAGTAGAATCCCCTCAAAGATGCCCATTGGCATGATAATGGAAAATACAACAGTTATTTAAGGTAATTCATAACTATATTAAATAAGAGTGTCAGTTAAATTTAATATTGAGAACCTTTTTAAGATGCAAGTTTGGGACTACTTTTAATAGGTTTATTAAAAAAGAAAAAAAAAAAAAAAATCAAACTCACAGCATAAACCAGCAGAAACACGTCCAACATATTTGACATGTAAGAATAAGGCTGAGTAAAACCGACCGAAACTGAAAAATCCCGAAAAAACCGACCGAACCCGAGTGGCCCGATACCGAACCGATAGGATTCGGGTCGGTTCTCGGTTACACAAATTAGCACATGTCGGTATCGGGTCGGGTCGGTATAAAAACCGAATTAAGCCCGAATGAATATTAGGTTTGGTAAAAGAACACGCCCCTCATTTGTTTAATAGTCTCACTCAGTCACTCTTATCTCAACAACACACCGAAGAACACACCCAACAAAACACACCGATTGTCTTATGAACCCTAATTAAAGGGATCAATCTCATCTCAAAAACACCACATATGAATCAATCTCATCTTCTGTACCTACATATGAATCATTCTCATCGCAACAAAACAATGCAATGGAAGTAAGTGTTGTACATGTTTTAATTATAGTTGTATTTGTTTTACTTATAGTTGTGTAAATGTAGATAGCAGTAGGCCAGTAGCACTTTGATAGTTTGATTAACCATGTAGATAGTAGTAGCACTTTGATAGTTTGATACTAGTAAATGTAGGGCTGAGCAATGATTTGATATAAATGTGTTGTAAATGTATGGCTGAGCAAAAAATTAGTTACCATGTATATATGAATTTTCCTTTTTAGTCAATCTAGGGCTGAGGAAAAAAATGTAGGGCTGAGCAAAAAATTAGTTACCATATGTATATAGACATATATAGTAGTTGACCTACACTTGTGTTACTAATTTTTTGTTTTAATGTGTTTGTTTAGGATCAGACGATAGACGTTGAGACTCTTGACTGTGATGATAATAAACGCAAAAGGAAAGCCCCAGCCAAACCAAGGAAAACGACTTCTGAGTGTTGGAAATACTTTGATCAAAAGTTTGAACCAGATGAAGATGGGGTTTTGATTAAGATGGCCTACTGCAAATGGTGTGATGCGGTTTTCAAAGCCGACTCCGTTAAACATGGTACGCGACACTTGAATAATCATTATGTAAACAGTGATAAAAACCCCGATGTTGAGAAAATTAAGAAACAAAAAAAAGTAGCATTTAAAAAAAAGATTGGTGAGAAGGATGAGGGTGGCAGTAGCATTGGGACTTTAGAAAGCTGGAACTATGATGAAAAAGTGATTAAACAGTCGTTGATTAAGTTAATTGTTCTTGCTGAGCTTCCGTTTAAGTTTGTAGAACACCCGGCATTCATTGAATATTCCATGAACATGCAACCTAGATTTAATATGCCCTCTCGTTTTACTATTGCTAGGGATATTTCTAAGTTTTATCTTGACGAGAGGAAGAGCCTATTCAATTTCTTAAGCAACAGGCCACCACAGTTCATTTAACAACCGATATGTGGACTTCTAGTTGTAAAAGAATGAACTTTATGGTTTTAACCGCCCACTTTATTGATGATGATTGGGTAATGCACAAAAGAATTATTAATTTTAGACCAATTCATAGCCATAGAGGGGTGGATATTGGTAGGGCACTTTTGAAATGTATAACCAGATGGGGTATAAAGAATGTTATGACCATGACGGTTGATAACATTGCTTCAAATGACAAAGCTACTCTTGAATACTTGATAGAAAATTTACTAAGTATGATGGTGGTAAACATTTTCACATAAGATGTATGGCTCATATTTTAAACCTAGTTGTCAAAGATGGTCTTAAAACATACAAAAAGGAAGTAGATACCATAGCCTTGGCCGTGAAATACATAAAACATTCGAGTACTTGACTCATATGCAATTATTAGAAATATTAGTAAGGGTAACAGGTCAGGCACCTACAAATTTAACAAAAGTCTAAATCTAATGCAAGCTTCCTAACTCGTTATACAAAAATATAGATTAATACTGTTAACAATTTTGTTTTTTGTTTTGTTTTTTTGTTTGGTGTCAATATTATCAAATTAATTGCTTTTAAAGATAACGGACCAAAAGAAAATGTTTCCAGGTGCACCAAACCGTCCGACCCAACCACCTTGCCATTCCTATCAAATAATGACTGGAAATACCTGAGATGTTATGAATATGCGATTCAGAGAGTCGGCATCAAGTCTAGCTTCACACATATTCCTTAATCTCTGTGCAAGGTGATAGAGGTACACCTTTGCTTCCAGGCTGGAACCAATGAGTTTGCCAGTGCGAGCAGTCTCCAAAGCTTTATTTACCTCAGTTCTCAACTACCAAATTCATACAAATCAGATGCACACAATTTCGAAATTATTATACCATAGATGATTATTTAAAAAAAATGCACAGATATGTTATCAGCAAGACATAATTGTAGTTACCTCAAAGTATATTTCCCCAAAAATCAATATCATTTTCAGGAAAGGCGAGCCATCTTTCATTGACTTCGGGCCATTTTGACTCGAAAACAAATTTGGCTACATCAGTGTTGTCAATGCTATACTCGAAAGGAAGATTTTGCCACACGTCTTCAGCTAAATGAGGTAGAATTGGAGCAATTACTCTCACTATCGAGAGCAAATGAGCTGCAAGCACTGTTTGACAGCTTCTCCTTGTAAAACTTGAAGCACCACTGAAACAGAACCAACGTATCAAAATCAACTTATTTGACTATAAAACCAATTAAATTTCATTATATTACAAAAGAAAAAAGTTACCCGACATAAAGGCGATCTTTGGCAACATCAAAGTAGAAATTTGAGATATCAACAATAGCAAAACGTTGAATCATCTGAAACGAAATGAATTTAGTTATTATGAAAAAAAATGAGAACTATGTATCAAGTAAAAACAACACCTTACCTGGTATATTTTGAAGAATTCATACGTTTCATAGCTTTCTTTGATGTTTTTCACAACGTTTTCAAGCTGAAACAGAGCCTGCTGATCGATTTCTGGAAGATCATGGTACGCAATAGAATTTTCTGCCTACAAAATAAAAGCACAATATAAGGTAATGCATTAACTGTATTTAAACCAAAAGGATATCAGAGGAATATTTGGGAAAAAAAAAAAAAAAAAAAAAAAAAAAAAAAAAAAAAAAAAAACCTTCCAATCACTAAGATTTCCCAAGAGAAACCGAAAAGTCCCTCTTAGTTTTCGGTAGATGTCCGACAGTTGACGGAGGACTTTGTCGGTTTAATAGCTTAATATACAGATCCAGTGGCATATAACTGATACAAGAACTGTTTATGTTTAACATGTAACTAACAAATAGACCTGAATCAAACCAAACATCCATCGTATCAGTTCCCTTCCCATAATCTGATGCTTTATCACGATATTTTTCAGGAAGCAACTCTTTTACTGACATGTACCACCATGCATCGCTGCCCTTTTGGGAAATGATTGCTGCCAAACACAAAGATTCAAATGCACATTCCTTTATGCTCAACATGTTTAGGGCTTACATTTGATATGACAGTCTCTTCATTTAGCAGAGGTTCCTTTGTCTCGGTATGATAGAAAACTGGAATTGGGACACCCCATGTCCTCTGGCGAGATATACACCAATCTGAACGGCTATTAGTCATTGTATAAATTCTGCTTTCTGCCTCCATGACAATGATCATAATAATTTAGAGGAATACTACCAATAAAATGCATAAACTATTTGGCAGCATAGGATAGTCATAATTTCTTAACTACTCATTATTATTTATAAACTAGTAAGGCACATTACCTACCAACAAGAGGTCAAGGGTTCAAACCTCACCAGGTACACAATTGTGGGTAGCCATGGAAGGGTTGGAAACGGTCACGGGAATATCCAGGTTAGGCCGCGTACATCTGATTCAAAGACTCCCCTTCCCCGGGTAGCCTAAAGAGGGAAAACCTCATCCGTTTATCCGTTTTACAAAAATGTACAGATACAAACCTGTAGCTGCCATTAAAATGGTTTAATTATCTATGGTCCTATCATATTTTGGTCTTTATAGTGTTCCTAAATCATTCATACTGTTGCTTATGAAAAGGGGTTTACTAATTGTTCCAAACTCAGGTTCTAGTGGTACATGAACATGAAACCAGCCTAGAAACTAAAATTGATAACTCTTATGAGCTTACGTCAATCAAATCCTGGAAGTGAGCAATTTCGAGTTTTGAAGATCAAAACAATATTATGTACCAGTTATATATATTTGTACCTGAGATGGAGTCCATACTACTTGATTAATCGCATTCATAGCAGCCTCTCTGAATCCTTCAACAGAGGCAAACCATTGTTCTGTTGCCCTAAAAATTGTAGGCTTTTTTGTTCGCCAATCATATGGATACTTGTGCTCTAAAAAAATAAAGAATGATGGCATTCAGTTATACTAACCATATGGCATCAAAGGAAGCAAATAAAAAAAGCAATTTTATTGATACTTCTGGATGAATGATACTACTTACTGTAAGGTTCTACCATGACTATTGATGAGCGTTCATCCAAGTGATCTATCACAGCAGCATTGCCATCACCTAATACATCAAGCCCACAAAAGATTCCAGCTTCTTCAGTGAACTTTCCTTCATCGTCCACTGGGGATACTAAAGGCAAACCGTATTTTAATCCGGTTATATAATCATCATGACCATGACCGGGAGCTGTGTGGACAAGCCCAGTTCCTGATTCTGTCGTGATATAATCTCCACCAATGACAACAGGACATTGTTGACCATTTATAGGGTGTGCATATCTATCACAAAATATAAAAGATGTGCATAAGTAAATTTATTAGAAGAATATTTTATTTTAATTTTAGTTACCTGCAATTTTCAAGATCTGAGCCCAAAACTGTTTTTTTGACAACAAGCTTCACACCCCATTTGGCTTCCAGTGTTGGCACAAGGTCCAGTGCAATAATGAAAAATGGTTTTTCATCATCATGTAAAATACTACCAAATCTTTTCTTTTTGTCTTCAGAAGATGAAGCAACATCAGGTGAGCATGAATGCACTTGAATATATTATATATGTAGATAACTTCACAAGCGTACAAAAAAAAAAAGAAAAGACACTAGCGTTAGCAGGAATAATCCAGGGAGTGGTGGTCCAAATTGCTAGGGATAATTTGGGGAGAAATTCATCGAGTAATCCACCTTTAGTTGGAGTACTTAGTATTTTGAAAATTGCATACATGTGCTCTTTGAAATATGGCCTTCCTCATAGTGCATGAAAAATTCTATTTGTTACTAGTATATATGAAGAACAAAAACTAGAACCTACGAAAGAGTTGCCAATTTTGATTAATCAAAAAATCCTATATTATTCACCAAAGAAGCTGTTAATCCATTTACCTCTAACTCAGCCTCAGCAAGTGCAGTGCACTGGCTTTCTGGCCCGATATATGTACCCTTTGAAAACCATCTGCCCAAACACTTGAATCTGGAAGGCCAAAAGGTATCATATAATAACGATAACAACAGCAATATAACAATAATTTGCTATAGCCTCATTTTACCTGAGCAGCTTAATATTTCTGGATCAAGGGTGAGATACGGATGATCCCAATCAGCCCATACTCCAAATCTCTGTAGACAAACAGTAAAAATGTTTAATGTTCTATCAATCCTTAATATTACAGTAAAAATTTAGCTGCTTTGGCTCTCAATTTTATTGGTGTTAGCCCCTTTCGGGCATCTTGGTCTAAAGAAAATTACCCATGATTGAATCTAAAAGTTACAAGAAAAAAAATAAACTATCACTTGCCTTTCAACTCGATAGGCAATCCCAACCAGGAACGTATTGAACTTTACAGTTCCATTGTATAAGTAATTCCACACAAAAGAACTCTGCTTGGTAATGACACGTGTCGTCTATTTTGTGTGTGACTGGATCTAGATTTGGGATTTTCATTCTTGTTTATATCGGTTTGGTTTAATTTAAAGATTTGAGTTAAATTGTCCAAATGTCAATACACGAGAGGTGCCATGGTGTTCTGACTATTATGCTTGAGGTTACGGCTTCACAAGATTTATGGATTTGGCATGCTTTTTTTGGTCCACCGGGGTCGAACAACGACATCAACGTGTTGAATCAGTCTGATTTGTATCTTACCGAGCGAAATGGAACGGCGGCGAATAGCTCATTTTATATTGGTGAACGCTTTTATAAACGTGGATACTATCTTACGGATGGAATTTATCCTAAGTGGTCAACGTTAGTTAAAGCTTACCCGTATCCGACCGACACAAAGGAAAAGAAGTTCAAGAAGTTACAAGAGGGGGCAAGAAAGGATGTCGAGCGAGCCTTTGGTGTTCTCAAAGGAAAATGGAAAATTCTCAAGCGACCTCTCCGGGCTATGACCAAAGAAAAAATAGGGAAAATTGTTCACGCTTGCATTATTTTGCATAATATGATCATAAAAGGCGACGGGCGAGCAATCTCATCGGTTCATATAATGGATGAGCCGGTACAGCCAGTGTTTGATGATAATGTCGTAGCTGAGTTACTAGACGAAAACGTCCATCATCGCCTTCGGTATGATCTCACGGAGTACGTGGCCGCTCAAGACTTGCCATACCTCAATGACGATTAATGCTTTTTTTTTTGTTATTAATAAAATGTTGTGTTTTTATTTTTAAGTATTATGTAATGTTTTTTTTTAAGTATTATGTAATGTTTTTTTTTTAAGTGTTATGTAATTTTTTTTTTTTTTTTTTTTTTTTTTTTAATAAAATGTTATGTTTTAATTTTATATAATTTTTGTTGGATTATATGTATTAAAAAAAAATGTGATGTGGAAAATGTGGATTTGGTAAACTTTGGTGACCGTCGCCACCATTTTGGTGAAGTTTGGTAAACTTTGAGTTGGAGTGTTGTGATTGGTAGATGATGATGTGGCAATTTGACAAAGTTTGGTAAACTTTGGACCACTCCCTCTCCTCTTAAGGGTTATGACAATTGTCATGATGGTTGTAGATGGGTACAATGGTAGGTTGATGATTCATGGGGTGGTGTTTATGAGTGGTCAAATGTGGTTGTGTGGCACTCTGTTTGGCTAAGACGAAGAGTATTGGTTTTTTTGTGTGTGTGTACGTGGGGGCAAAATGTGACAATTGTATCACGCGTCATAATGAAAGTGTTTTACAAAATGGGGTAGTGAGTGGGGGCGTTAAAGTTATGAGTGTAATGATTAGTTTTTTTAATTATTTAACAAATTTTTTTTTATTTGACACTAAAAAAACAAATTCCACAGTTAAAGATAAAAAATTAGAAATAAATTATTTAAAAATAAAAAAAAATTAAAATTCACAGTTAAAGATAAATATTGACTGTTAATGAGTCGGAATTAATGTTAACATTCAATTTTTCACGCATCCGACGTTAACGTTTAGCGTTAAAGTTACCCAATTGACCTAACGTTAACGTCGAATTTAATGGAATTCCGTTTACGCTAGGTTATACATAGCCACTTTTAACCTTTTAACCTCACAAACATTAACCCTAATTTATCCTTTGCCGTCAACGACCACCACATTCACTACCACGTTCACCAAAAAATGGCCAGCGAATCTCGATCTGCCTGTGAAGAACACGAAGAAATGGCGTTGATGAATTCTTACTTGAACGTCTCCGATATCCGGGCGGAGACTCATGATACGAAGAAAGACTTTTGGTCTAGGGTGAAGCGCGATTTTCACCTCTCGCTCGGTAGACAAAAGGAGTACCGGAACACGGACATGATCACCTCCAAGTGGCATGCGCTGCGTGCGGACATGTTCGAGTTTGAACGCTGCTATCGTAAGTCTGCCAACGAGCTAGATGACGAGGATGACCACTGGAGGATGCGAAGGCCCTGTGGAAGGAGAGACACAGCGGGGTCGCGTTCAAGCACCTTGTGAGCTGGACAATCGCGAAGCATCACGTTGGAACCAATATTTTTGCTTTTTAGGTTGTTTGTTTATTTGTTTTGTTTTTTTAATTTCAGTAAATTGTATGTTTTTTTTTTTTTTTTTTTTTTTTTTTTTTTTTTTTTTTTTTTTTTGTTTAATGGAATGTTTTTTATTTTTATTATTATTTTTTTTGTTAACGGAATATTTTTTTTAATTTCAATACACATAGTTAAATGGAAAAAATAAAGTTAAATAACATTTTAAATAATAAAAATAAATAAAAAAAACTAAACATTCAACACTTCAATGCCCGTTGTGGATTCAACGGGCGTTGGATTTTCTGCTATTCAACAGCCTTCAACGCTGCAAGGGGGCGGTTTGACGGACTCTTGGTCTAAGCTTATCGTGAGTTTATAAATTCTTTGTTAAGTGTTTGTGTTGCTTTGCTTATTATAATTAATAAAATAAAATATAAATATTAAATTAAGGCATAAAAAACTTTGGGTAAATGATGCCTACTTTATAAAGTATAGGAAAGTTGTCTATTTTTCTTTGTAAAAAATTAAAAATGTTTACAATTAAGCCCCTTCATTATATCACAAATACATGTTTTCCCCCTTCCTTTACAAAGGAAAGTAGGCAACTTTCCAACTTTTTAAAGTAGGCATCATTTCCCCAAAAACTTTTTATATAACATAAGCATACCATTTTTCAAATAAAGTTTTGAGCTTATCAAAACCACCTTATATAAGTTTATAAAACCCACTCATATATGCTTAGCCAAAATACTTAGTTTAGGCTTATTTAATATACACAAGCTAATAAGCTCATAAGCCCGTCATATAAGCTTAGCCAAACACTAATGATGTTTATGTTACAAAGAAAACTGTGACGCTATACTATAAGTAATGGTCACATCATTTCACCATCAACTTCAGCGTCATCTTAGCTTTCTCCCTTTATTCATTTTCCCTCACTCTTTCTCACCTTCACCCTGGTCACACCCCGTCACCTTTCAACCTATTTTTTTAATTAAAAACTTTTATAGAGTTATTGATTGATGTATTTTTCAGTACACTTTTAAAATTAAAGCATAACCGTAAATGTAAACGTACGGAATTAAAAACTTTTATTTATAAATTAAAAACATTACATAAACTCCGAATGTTAAAAAAAATACATTTAAAATAAATACGGATATTAAAAACATAAATTAAACATCACGAGAAAGATGTTCAACCAAATCGGCATAAAGGTTTTGATGCGCTTGTGACGATTTGATTTGTCTCATAACTTGTAGCACTTGTCCTTGGGGTTGTAAGAGATCATCCGGTTGATATACTTCCTCCGGATACCAATCGGGAGTTATCGCCTTTAGTTTGTCTTTTTGACTCATATTATTATATAATATGATGCATGTATACATCATATTCATTATTCTTTCTTTTTTTCATCGGTCGTGCGGAATTAGCTAATATAGTTCATTTTTTCTTCAGAACACCAAACGGTCTTTTCACATCTTTCCTTGTCGCTTCATGCATTCGCTTATACCTTATTCGCTTGTGGTCATCGTCGGATGGTTCTGGAATCGACTTAACGAGTGTCACCTATTACGGATATATCCCGTCAACAAGATAATATCCCCATTTGTAAGTTACGCCGTTAGCCACAAACGGAATATGTGGTTCTCTTTTTGATTTGAGATCGTTAAATAAAGGGAATTGATGTAGCTGTTCGAACCATAAACTCTAAAGAAAGCATGCCATATCCATAAGTCTTGTGACGCAACATCTTATAGAAAATGAATGGATTCGGACCATAATCATGTCTACAATATTGCACTTTATATGTGTTTGGACAACCAAACCACGACCAATCTGTACAATCAAGGCTTCCTAACATTTTCGGAAACCAGTGCGTTTGTAGGATCCTACGAAAATCCATTGTAATAATCCTCGTTAATTAATAATAACCTCGAGCTACTGTTTAATAAAACCCATTTTTACGGGAAAATTTAAATTTTTATTTACTTATTATATTATTCCCACCACGTCACAACATCACAACAATTACCAAATAACAACACAAGTTCCCGACGTACTCTACAGAACATAGCTATTACACAAGAATTAGTAGTTCACAAAATCACTATTTACACAAATTACAAATTATAATTAAAACTAATAACTTAATTACATTTTTTTTCACTAATCACAATTTATTTCCTTAACTACAAACTAAACGGACTGAAGTTATATCCGGCCCATCACCATCTCACTTCACACGGGTCAAAGCCCACTCCAGGCCACTTCTACTTTCTATATTTCATGCAATGTTCGACACCCCACACCCCTCCAAAACAGCTCATGTTCTCTCGAATATTAAGCAAGACACTAGAATGTTTTTACATACCCTTGATCACGACCCACTAGACTTTACATGTGCCAAGTTACAGACCTAGATATCGAGTGTTACCATAGAAGTCAAGGCCATTTGTTTGTCCCATTTCACTAAAACCTTTATATACAAAAATCATAAAACACACCCATTTTAAACCACGATTTTTCCTATAACTTTCTAATGACCATGTTAGCAATATATAATGTTTAAAAGGAGGTTAAGACTGCAGTGAATGGTTGTGACTCGTTAGCTTCACTTTTGAACTTGTATGAATACCAAATGTACACATATACATTCCAACAACAAAAGACAAGCCCTACCTACCTTCAAATATCTATTATATGATCTTTTGGGAGTCAGTAGCATGTTAGCATGGCCCTCAAATACTGCTACTCCACAGTAACCACAAATGATTGATATGAAGTCAATTAGTCAATATTAGAGTGTGATCTATCTCTATATATCCTACCATTCATTTGGCATCCTTCCATACTCATCATACACTTCTTTCACTCTCACTAATCACCTTAGAAGCTCAGCAACTCTTGTCTCACTTTGGGAAGCAAACGAGCAAAGGAAAGTATACGTGCAAACGTATACATGGGTTTCTAACGAAGTGGACTGTCTTCTCTTGTGTTCCATTCGACCTTCATTGTTTCTCCACCACCTTTAAGAGGTGCTGTAAGTATCCTGTAGCTCTCTTGCTTTCATTACTCACGCACACGAATCACCATGCATCATTGTTTAGTTCATTCGAAACATATAACTCGTCACGTTTATATATTCACTATTAGGTTGTACATGCACTTTCGTTTAGAACAACCCACATGAGGTGACGAGCCACCATCATGGGAGGCTTAGAAGTCGTCTCCCACACCACTCTCACGTTTACATTTAGTCACATGCATGATTCGAACCCTCCATAACCTTTAGACATCACACGTACATATTGTTACATATACATTTTTCGTGTATCAGTTTATGTAACTCACAACAACATGACATGCCTCCACTGTGAAGGCTTAAGAGTCACCACTCATTCACGATTAACACTTCGTTGCATGCATATATCGAACACACATATATTCAACTCTCACACGTAAACCGGAAAACATTTGGATATAATCTAAGTGTTTTATACGTATAAAACAGTCCAAGTAGGCTAGAAAACAAGTCCATATCTCGCGATCCCATCAAATTACCACATTCTATTTTTATATGACATATTAAACAACGTAACTAGTTGCACTTTTCATTTAGACAACTTATAACAACACTAAAGTTTCGACTCTTAAAAGTGATCAAAACCAATCGAAGAAACTGTTGTGAAAACATTCAAAAGTGGCGATGTGGGCTTTATAACCCATTAAGTGTTTTATAAGCTGTGAGATAAACTGATTTTTGGAAGCTTTTAAATATGAAAATAAGAGAGTAAAAATGGACTTTTAATATATATCCAAATCACTCAACATGTATGGATTAAAAAGAGTTAAATGGGTTTAGAGTTATGACGCGCTAAAGGCCCATTTAGTACAAAAATAAGCTACTGACCTAATAAGCTATTAAAATAAGTTGTATTAATTTTAAATAAACCTCATAAAAAGTCGTCCACCTTTTTCCCACATTATTTGCACTTTTGGACTAAAAATGTAACGCGATCTAACTAGAAGGACTAAAATTGCCAAACTGTGAAACTTGTAGACTGAAGCTGTAAGAACAGCTTGCACAGGACCTAAATTGACAAATGAATAAATTCCAAGCCTTATATGGACATATGGACAATTTTTGGACTATTTACGGACTATGGACTTAACGAAGGACTAACGACGTAACACAAGCACAGTTAGAGTAAAAAGAGTAACAATCTGAAAAGGACAAGGACCAATTAATTTTACTTGATATTCTTATTTTATCTTCCATTTTTCACCCATCACTTCATATGCGTTTTTACATTTTAGTTATGCATTATTTAAGTTTCGTTATTAGAAATTTAGCGACTCCACTTTGCATATTATTTCAGCATATTTTGAGGAGGTAATATTTTGAGTCAATTGACATAAGAATCAAGATAATAGCATATATATATTATTTTTTTAACTTGAGGCATTTTAAGCATATCACACTCACATCACCGATCAAATCGTTATACGATTTCACACTTTCACACTCATTGTTAGTTGTAAGTCGAATACTTAGACATTCCTCATATTCAGATCTCGTATTGAAGAAGTTTTCGTGATCGTTTACTTAATCTTATAATTCCATCTTGTCAGATACACCCAAGGTGAGTCGTAGCCCCTCCTTTTTAATGTTTGTGTTAATAACTTTTGGGGGAGATACATGTTTGGAAATATTTTACTCATTTACCAACTATATGATTTGCTTGACGTTTATACTTCTATAAGCACTTTGAAAACTCTTATGACTTACCGTGAGTCGTGGCCCCTACTATTTTAATACTTGTTTTTAATAACACTTTTGGGGGAGATACATGCATCTACTGTTTTAAGTTTACTTATATACTTTGAAAACTCTCATGATTTACTCAAAATCACCAACTCTGTTTTAAATGTTTTGAATCACCCTTTTGAAGGAATATATGTTCATTATACTTGTGAATTGCTTGCTTAGCTTAAACACTGGACTTGAAAGATAACATTTTCAAACTACTTGATGTAACATGATACTGAGACTCATTGTATGCATTCATATAGCAATTGAATGTAATGTTAACTTTATTATGATATTCTACATTTCATTGGAAATAATTGCCAAGACTGAAGTACGCATATTCTATGAACCCTTGAAACCTATATTGCCTAAGTTTACTTTATTGCTATAAAGTCCCTCGATCATGAGCCATTAATCACTGCGGTGAGCGCGAATATAGTGGACAGCTTCGAAACTTGTTAGAGGTTGACGACCTATCCCACTAAATACTTTGACGGAATGCCTTATGGTTAGTCGTATTTAGTCGCGATGCACTATATTTGAGAAAAATAGGAATTGGAAAATCACCTATTACATGAGGGCAAAACCCATCACTAACCTGATGTGGACTCCTCCGTTTTACGGTACTCTGTTAACATTTTGCGTGTCATGAGGCTTAGAGCAATATAACTTTATGAATATATGAATGTTTCATATATGTTGAGATACAGTTGTATTTAGTTAACCACCACACCACACTGATAGATTTCAGACACTAGATTATTGTTTTCACTATGTGTTAGGATTATGGATCCTGTACTTGAAATTTACTTGTTATCATATGTGACTTAGTTGTGACTTCTAATAAAGACAGCCCAAATTGCTTGACATATCGTTACTTTTAAAAGTTGACCCATCATTTCATTTCGAGCGTTTAACAACGTAGCTCATGTTCATTTAAAACTTGAAACTTATGATCACTCGAGTTCATACATGATTTACTTGTGGATTTTTACCCGACGCAACTTACTATTTAATTCAGGAAGTATTATTACTTATTTCAACTACCACTGTACACTCTCGAATTCATGGAAATAAATTATTTTCGCATTAAACTCCACGAACTCACCAACCTTTGTGTTGACATTTTAAGCATGTTTATCTCAGGTAATTAACGGAGCAAGACAAGGCACGGAGCGGGCATCTTATACTCTGATAAATAAAATGGTGTAAAATCAAATATGTCATTCCTTCCAAATTACCACACCTTCGTGGGATTTTCAAATCAGATATTTCACTTTTGTATCAAAAATATTATTTTGAATGACATATAACTTTCAAAACGCCTCTTCCGGGCAGTTTTCTGAGATTTTAACTTCGATCCTCACCATAACACCCTAATTACTTTTCCGCTGCCACAAAACAAATTAGGGAGTGTTACAGCTTGGTATCAGAGCCTATGGTTATAGAGAATCAAATGTTTTAAAACATTGACCTATAACTATAATTTCAAAATAAATGATTTTACACCATATCATCTTATGCCTTCCGTGTCTGCAGACTGTCGTGCTCAATACATTACCTATTAAGATTATTTTGCACTAATCTTTACATGCTTGATGTTTATTCTTCACACATTACACACCGTATTATTTCACACTCACTGTTATACCTTGAACGTATGCATTACTTATAATTACTATTTTCGATTGCTACAGTAACATGTCTTCCAAACCAGTTGACATCACTAAGACTACCCCTCCTACTACACATGTATCACCTAGCTATCAGATTACACCAAATACTGAAGATCCTTATGTGCAAATGTCACAACCCCAAACTGACCTAGAACTCACTCAGAAATCACCTCCGTCATCGCCTACTCACTCACCTCCACGTCAGAAACTTAGGAGAGCAACCGAATCCTATTCAGATGAAGATTTGATTGGTGGTCAACCAACATTTGAATTTGGACAGAGTTCACACCAAGAAATGACTTGGAAGAATGTCAACCTAAATTCTCCCCTACCCAATACCTCAGATTTCTCTATGCCAGATATCCCAGAGAATGTATCCTCACCCAATTCTCCTGACTACAATGTAGACACCCGTGATTCCATATGGATTCGCCTTCACCAACACACCAGCATACTAAACGCTCACTCTGAACAGCTAAAAGAGTTACAACCATTACGATTCGAATGGTATGACCGTAACATTGATACCCTGTTTAAGAGGACAGATGCTGAGAGACGAGAAGTGTTTGGTTTAGGAGTGAATGTTGGTAACATGAAGGACAATTACGAACAAGAACTTAGAAACTTGGATGCCAGAACCCGCTGTTTGGGTAGAGGCCATACCTAAACACACATTAGGATTGAAGACATTGAAAGAGCATTATGGTTGGCTAGAGACACAACAAGAATCCAAGGCCAAAAGATTGCAGCCTTGGATAACATGTTGGCTAATCAGATGAATGCGTGCCAGGAACGTTTCTCAACCATGGAAGCTGCACAACTAGATCTTGAGGCAGAAGTTAGACGTCTACGTTAGAGACGTAACTGATCTTAAGTATCGTTGTTGTACTCAATAAACCAAATAGTTTTGGTTAGAATTTCATGTATTTCCAATAATTCTGTAACTTTCAGAACTTGTAACCGACTTTTAATGTGTAATGGTTTCCTTTCCATCATACCTTTCTGTTGTAAACAAATTCCTCCCACCAAGCCCTAATATAATGCTATAAATGCAAAGAGCCATGCAAAACCTCACCATTTGTTACTCTCTTAGATAAACAAATGACGCTACGTAAATCAATGAGACATTAATAAAAGACCTTGTGTTGGTTGTTTTTCAAAAATCAATCGAACAAGTTATTAGAGTTATGTCAATTTTGATGATTGTATTCAAACTTACTACGATATTATCTGTGATTGTACATCAAATATACCACGACTAAACAATAAACCATAGAATTCCAAGAACAAATTTTCAGAAGAGAACTTGATGAATGAAGAGAAAGTTGTTGAACTTCAGCTTTGTAGATGAATCCGTTTGTTCCTTAACAATCCCATATCAAGAGTTGATTATTATTTTACGATGCTACCCAGACACATCGTATTTCTATGATCCTCAGTTGATTTGATTTCGTATTGGGACCACATTGTTAGCATTAATATACAAATACCTTGTTATTTGAATTATTCTAACGATAAAGTGAATACTAAATCAGCGTTTCATGTGATGCTCATAGGAAATGGATAGTATGAACAGCAAAGTGCCCACAACAACCATGACTCCTAAAACCATTGAGAAATTGGTAAACAATATCATTGCAGTAGTACTCGAAGTGACCACAACAGTCAATCCGAGTGACAATGACATGACGAGAAAAGAAAGAAAGAAGACTATACCTTGTAAGCATAACCATGAAAGTTTCATGGGGCGTAGGCCAGTTTGCCTAAAGATTTCAAGGAAAATGACTAAACCTATCCGTACATGTACCCAAAGAATTAGGCAAGATATTGCACTTAAGAAAAATAACCAAAAGCGAAAACTTGAGGAGAGAAGATCCTTTATCCTCAACGAATGTGAGTTCCACAATGATGTTTGCATCCGCAATCATCTACAATACCGCATTGACTATCTTCGCCAGCAAAGGCTCAAACCAGAAATTGGAAGAAACTACGTCACCACCCCTACTAAGAGAGACAACTACTATGGAAAGAAACCTTTGTGCCAAAGATGTAAGATGCATCACACCGGACATTGCATTGCTAAATGCGGAAGGTGCCGGAAAACAGGCCACAAGACAAGAGATTGAAAAGCCATGGAAAGAAATGAGCAACCATCATCCATAAAATGCCATGAATGTGATGAAATGGGGCATTACAAGAGTTATTGCCCAAACTACAAAGCCCATTGGGAGCCCAAGATTTGTGCAAGGGAATAAGAACTCGTCAAAGAATCTCAACCGTGTCGAAGAATGACCTCTATGTTAAGCAGATGAATGGATTCCTGCTGTAAAATAAATAAACTCTAGTCTAGAACTATCTAAGTTGTATTTCCTTATGTACTTACCTTAGGTACGATGGATGTAACCTAAGTGTAACAATTATCCTTCTACCGTGTGAGAACTTTACCTTGTAATATTTTCATGATAAATATAATTTACGTCTATTTCAATTTCTATTCCACCTCTCTATTCATAGTCGTTATGTAACAATACACTAATATTACCCTAATGATTTAATTAACTCCATTTTGACCAAACCATAAGTTGTTACCATATTGTAAGAAATCCTCACCTAAAACTTAAGTTTATACCAAGAATATCCAAATATCACTTTAGAAATTCCTAACTTATCCTCATAATATGAACAAAAACTTTCTAATTCTTTTGAAAATAATCAGAGGGTGTCCGACTTTGTGACGGAACCATTATAATTGAACCATATAAAAATTCTTTGAAGAAGCATAAATATCATAATGACTGAACCAAGCATCACATCATTTGGTCCTCAATTATACATAGCCTAGCTACCTATGTATAATTTAGGAAGAATCATGTTATAAATGAAACAGTTATCTTTTCAAAGTCTTTAATAACAATTTTCACCCAAAAACAGAATCTCGAGACAAAATAAAGTGTTCATAAACCGCACTTTTAACCAACCCCAGTAGAATCTACACTTATTACTTATTACTCTATTATACGAAGTCGAGAAAAATACGAATTTAGAAACTATAAGAATTCACAACAATATGTGGAAAACACAAATAACATAAATTTTATTAGAAACCATGGAAATTAATACATAGCGAGATAATCAACATCGGAAGAGCTAATAATACAATGAACACAATACAAGGCATAGAATCTTCAATAGGTTGGCCCGCCATAGCAACAAAAACCACCACCAACCCAGCAATAGCAAGAGCCACCATAGGATGAAGCACCCTGATTATTCTGGAAGACAAATAAAAGCGAACCATTAAAAACAACAACTAAACATAAAGGCAAACGAGATTTTATTCCACATTCATTAAAGGTTACATCGACGCACAACCAAGATACATTCTAACAACACTAGCTCGAGACCCTCACCCCAAAAACTTGTCCACATTAATAGCCAAGATTGTGAGGGGTACGACGAACATCAGGGTTGCGATCATGTAATCGGAGTTTTCGTCGGGGAAGAAAGCCAGATAAGCGGCGACAAGGACAATGTACATGGTTGCGAAAATAATGGCGATCGGCGGCATGATTTTTTTTGGGAGAAATGAAGTGAGAGAGATAGTGATTGGGGAAGAAAAGGGAAAGTTAAATAGGGTATATATATGGAAAAACTAGCCGTTATTTTACTGTTCACGACCGTTGAGTTCATTAATTGATCAAACATTTAAATTTACCTCATCCAGTACTAATAGGTCTAACAAAATTATGTTTCCCAAATTTTCAAATAAAACCTCTCGGTAATATTTTCCCTCCCCTCTGGACACCACATTTCACAACACTTTGTCAACATCTATCACAGACTGAACTTCGGGACGAAGTTCAAAATTGAGGGGTAGATACTGTAGGATCCTACGAAAATCCATTGTAATAATCCTCGTTAATTAATAATAACCTCGAGCTACTGTTTAATAAAACCCATTTTTACGGGAAAATTTAAATTTTTATTTACTTATTATATTATTCCCACCACGTCACAACATCACAACAATTACCAAATAACAACACTAGTTCCCGACGTACTCTACGGAACATAGCTATTATACAAGAATTAGTAGTTCACAAAATCACTATTTACACAAATTACAAATTATAATTAAAACTAATAACTTAATTACATTTTTTTTCACTAATCACAATTTATTTCCTTAACTACAAACTAAACGGACTGAAGTTATATCCGGCCCATCACCATCTCACTTCACACGGGTCAAAGCCCACTCCAGGCCACTTCTCCTTTCTATATTTCATGCAATGTTCGACACCCCACACCCCTCCAAAACAGCTCATGTTCTCTCGAATATTAAGCAAGACACTAGAATGTTTTTACATACCCTTGATCACGACCCACTAGACTTTACATGTGCCAAGTTACAGACCTAGATGTCGAGTGTTACCATAGAAGTCAAGGCCATTTGTTTGTCCCATTTCACTAAAACCGTTATATACAAAAATCATAAAACACACCCATTTTAAACCACGATTTTTCCTATAACTTTCTAATGACCATGTTAGCAATATATAATGTTTAAAAGGAGGTTAAGACTGCAGTGAATGGTTGTGACTCGTTAGCTTCACTTTTGAACTAGTATGAATACCAAATGTACACATATACATTCCAACAACAAAAAACAAGCCCTACGTACCTTCAAATATCTTTTATATGATCTTTTGGGAGTCAGTAGCATGTTAGCATGGCCCTCAAATACTGCTACTCCACAGTAACCACAAATGATTGATATGAAGTCAATTAGTCAATATTCGAGTGTGATCTATTCTATATAATCGTACCATTCATTTGGCATCCTTCCATACTCATCATACACTTCTTTCACTCTCACTAATCACCTTAGAAGCTCAGCAACTCTTGTCTCACTTTGGGAAGCAAACGAGCAAAGGAAAGTATACGTGCAAACGTATACATGGGTTTCTAACGAAGTGGACTGTCTTCTCTTGTGTTCCATTCGACCTTCATTGTTTCTCCACCACCTTTAAGAGGTGTTGTAAGTATCCTGTTGCTCTCTTGCTTTCATTACTCACGCACACGAATCACCATGCATCATTGTTTAGTTCATTCGAAACATATAACTCGTCACGTTTATATATTCACTATTAGGTTGTACAAGCACTTTTGTTTAGAACAACCCACATGAGGTGACGAGCCACCATCATGGGAGGCTTAGAAGTCATCTCCCACACCACTCTCACATTTACATTTAGTCACATGCATGATTCGAACCCTCCATAACCTTTAGACATCACACGTACATATTGTTACATATACATTTTTCGTGTATCAGTTTATGTAACTCACAACAACATGACATGCCTCCACTGTGAAGGCTTAAGAGTCACCACTCACTCACGATTAACACTTCGTTGCATGCATATATCGAACACACATATATTCAACTCTCACACGTAAACCGAAAAACATTTGGGTATAATCTAAGTGTTTTATACGTATAAAACAGTCCAAGTAGGCTAGAAAACAAGTCTATATCTCGCGATCCGTTCAAATGACCACGTTCTATTTTTATATGACATATTAAACAACGTAACTAGTTGCACTTTTCATTTAGAAAACTCATAACAACACTAAAGTTTCGACTCTTAAAAGTGATCAAAACCAATCGAAGAAACTGTTGTGAAAACATTCAAAAGTGGTGATGTGGGCTTTATAACCCATTAAGTGTTTTATAAGCTGTGAGATAAACTGATTTTTGGAAGCTTTTAAATATGAAAATAAGAGAGTAAAAATGGACTTTTAATATATATCCCAAGGTTGTCAGGATCGCGATCCTGCTCGTAGGATCGTACGATCCTACGATCCTACACACACAAAACGAGCAGGATCGTTACGGGATCGTAATTCAGGTAGGATCGTTACAGGATTGTGGGATCGCTCGTAGGATCGTAGGATCGTGAACGATCCGATCCTGTTGGTAACCCTTTTTTAGGTAGGATCGTTACAGGATCGTGGGATCGCTCGTAGGATCGTGAACGATCCGATCCTTTTTTTTTTTTTTACTTTTTTTGACTTTTTTTTAGAGGAAGGTTTTTAAAAATGGTTTGTATACATATGTAAAGGAAAAGCCGAAAACGATCCTAGGTTGGATCCGATCCTCCGATCCCGATCTTGCAAAGCCGAAAACGATCCTAGGTAGGATCCCGATCCTGACAACCTTGATATATCCAACTCACTCAACATGTATGGATTAAAAAGAGTTAAATGGGTTTAGAGTTATGACGCGCTAAAGGCCCATTTAGTACAAAAATAAGCTACTGACCGAATAAGCTATTAAAATAAGTTGTATTAATCTTAAATAAACCTCATAAACAGTCGCCCACCTTTTTCCCACATTATTTGCACTTTTGGACTAAAAATGTAACGCGATCTAACTAGAAGGACTAAAATTGCCAAACTGTGAAACTTGTGGACTAAAGCTGAAAGAACAGCTTGTACAGGACCTAAATTGACAAATGAATAAATTCCAAGCCTTATATGGACGTATGGACAATTTTTGGACTATTTAAGGACTATGGACTTAACGAAGGACTAACGACGTAACGCAAGCACAGTTAGAGTAAAAAGAGTAACAATCTGAAAAGGACAAGGACCAATTAATTTTACTTGATATTCTTATTTTATCTTCCATTTTTCACCCATCACTTCATATGCATTTTTACATTTTAGTTATGCATTATTTAAGTTTCGTTATTAGAAATTTAGCGACTCCACTTTGCATATTATTTCAACATATTTTGAGGAGGTAATATTTTGAGTCAATTGACATAAGAATCAAGATAATAGCATATATATATATATATATATATATATATATATATATATATATATATATATATATATTATTTTTTTAACTTGAGGCATTTTAAGCATATCACACTCACATCACCGATCAAATCATTATACGATTTCACACTTTCACACTCATTGTTAGTTGTAAGTCGAATACTTAGACATTCCTCATATTCAGGTCTCGTATTGAAGAAGTTTTCATGATCGTTTACTTAATCTTATAATTCCATCTTGTCAGATACACCCAAGGTGAGTCGTGGCCCCTCCTTTTTAATGTTTGTGTTAATAACTTTTGGGGGAGATACATGTTTGGAAATATTTTACTCATTTACCAACTATATGATTTGCTTGACGTTTATACTTCTATAAACACTTTGAAAACTCTTATGACTTACCGTGAGTCGTGGCCCCTACTATTTTAATACTTGTTTTTAATAACACTTTTGGGGGAGATACATGCTTCCACTGTTTTAAGTTTACTTATATCCTTTGAAAACTCTCATGATTTACTCAAAATCACCAACTCTGTTTTAAATGTTTTGAATCACCCTTTTGAAGGAATATATGTTCGTTATACTTGTGAATTGCTTGCTTAGCTTAAACACTGGACTTGAAAGATAACATTTTCAAACTACTTGATGTAACATGATACTGAGACTCATTGTATGCATTCATATAGCAATTGAATGTACTGTTAACTTTACTATGATATTTCTACATTTCATTGGAAATAATTGCCAAGACTGAAGTACGCATATTCTATGAACCCCTGAAACCTATATTGCCTAAGTTTACTTTATTACTATAAAGTCCCTCGATCATGAGCCATTAATCACTGCGGTGAGCGCGAATATAGTGGACAGCTTCGAAACCTGTTAGAGGCTGACGACCTATCCCACTAAATACTTTGACGGAATGCCTTATGGTTAGTCGTATTTAGTCGCGATGCACTATATTTGAGAAAAATAGGAATTGGCAAATCACCTATTACATGAGGGCAAAACCCATCACTAACCTGATGTGGACTCCTCCGTTTTACGGTACTCTGTTAACCTTTTGCGTGTCATGAGGCTTAGAGCAATATAACTTTATGAATATATGAATGTTTCATATATGTTGAGATACAGCTGTATTTAGTTAACCACCACACCACACTGATAGATTTCAGACACTAGATTATTGTTTTCACTATGTGTTAGGATTATGGATCCTGTACTTGAAATTTACTTGTTATCATATGTGACTTAGTTGTGACTTCTAATAAAGACAGCCCAAATTGCTTGACATATCGTTACTTTTAAAAGTTGACCCATCATTTCATTTCGAACGTATAACAACGTAGCTCATGTTCATTTAAAACTTGAAACTTATGATCACTCGAGTTCATACATGATTTACTTGTGGATTTTTACCCGACACAACTTACTATTTAATTCAGGAAGTATTATTACTTATTTCAACTACCACTGTACACTCTCGAATTCATGAAAATAAATTATTTTCCCATTAAACTCCATGAACTCACCAACCTTTGTGTTGACGTTTTAAGCATGTTTATCTCAGGTAATTAACGGAGCAAGACAAGGCACGGAGCGGGCATCTTATACTCTGATAAATAAAATGGTGTAAAATCAAATATGTCATTCCTTCCAAATTACCACACCTTCGTGGGATTTTCAAATCAGATATTTCACTTTTGTATCAAAAATATTATTTTGAATGACATATAACTTTCAAAACGCCTCTTCCGGGCAGTTTTCTGAGATTTTAACTTTGATCCTCACCGTAACACCCTAATTACTTTTTCGCTGCCACAAAACAAATTAGGGGGTGTTACAAGCGTTTCTTCGTGAAATCGATAAAGCTTTTCAACATCGGTGATTTTGGGTTTTCGCAAATACTCTACTCCAAAAATTTCCATAAGAGAAGTACAAAAATGATCAAGAGATAGGCGAGAAGTTCTCTCGCCCATTTACAAATATTCATCAAGGCCGTTAGGAACCGTGTTATATGCCAATTGACAAATTAGGGGGGTGCACTTCATTAGTGGGGAAATGCCTTCTCTTCCGGTACAGTAAATATTATCACGAAAAAAATAAATAATGAATAGTTACTTCTTCAACTATCCTTGTGAAAAGCTCTCAACTCATTCGGAACCTCTTCCAGGAACGATATGCATCGTACATCAGATTCGCACTAAAATAGGCAATGCTAAATGATCACAAGCACCATAACGATCTCAAGTTACGATGTTTCTCATCGGTTGATTTGCTCGTTGTCTATTCTTAATAAACACAACGCATTTCTAAAAAAAATCTAGTCCCGATTAATAACTTCTTCTTCTTCTGATGAGTCGGTGAACATGAACGTTTCGGAATTCATTTGGATAATGAGGATAACCTAGTTAACAAATAACGCAAAGTTTGTTAAGTTGAATGAATAAAAACAAAGTTGAGTAACTCAGGCGAATATTTTTGCAAATTTTAGTAACATATTTGTATATTAACCATATAAGCTAATAAGCTCATAATCCCTCCATATACTTAAACAAACACCCACTAATAAATTAGGGGCAATTATATATATACCCACTAAAACTTGCATATTTGCATATTTTCTCTGAACATGCTTAGACACAATTGTATATTATGCATTAAAAACTTGTATTTTGAAGAAATATGCAAATATACAAGTTACGTTGAGTATATATGCAATTCCCCTTGGAACACCAAGAACATTGTATAATGTAACAAAAAACACAAGATTTAATGTTTGTCTCAAAAGTGTTGAGTTTAGCATTTTTGTTAAGTTTCGTTGGTGTACAGGGCCATGTGTGAATCATTTTTTCTCATTTGGGCCTTTATGTCCTTTGATGCTGTTTAGCTTAGTCTTAATTGATATCATGTTGTATTTGTGTCAGTTTAGTGATGTTTTAGGATATTGTGTGGATTCAAGTTTAGTTTAGTTTTGTTCTAGTTTTTGGTCCCTCCTTTGTTAATTGTCTTCATTATTTAGGGGTATGCGTGTATTGTATTTTTTCTGTTGTTTGGTTTAATAAAATATTGCCTTTCTAAAAAAAACATTGTATAATGTAACTTTGGTCATGAAACTCTTTGAATTATTTTGTTTAATAAAAATAATGTAAAGGAAATTTGCAAAACTGTGACCAAAGATGATACTTATTTTCAACTTGACTCAACTTTGTGGCATATTGTTACAACTAGAATTTTTTTTTTTTTTTTTTTGGGTGAAATAACTAAATTGTCCTAAATTTAAATACGAATTATCACTTGTTCCATTGGCCGCAAAAAACACTTTTATGCAAATGCCCTTACGTGGAAGGTGATTTACGGGCAGTGTAAAAAGGACCGGAAGTGTAACAAAATGTGAACAACAATGACATTTTTTGTAATTAAAGTTTGGGAGGACGGAAAGTACAAAAATGATAAACCATAGGGACAAGATTCTTAATTTTGCTGGTTTCCATTGAGACTGGCTGTGACCGGAGCTGCAGTTCTTTCTTAGGTTTTGACTTAATTGGTCAACATTCTATCATCTTTCGTATTCCTAGCATTCAGGTAGTATAAATTCACTAGTTTATTATTTAATTACATTTTTTTTAATTAATTGTGTTAATTAGGGTTTAGTTTTTCTGATTTGTTTATTAATAAAAAATAAAATAAAATTATTTTGGATTTTGATTTGTGTTTACTGTGTTGATTTTGCAGCATTGCTTAATAAGCTTTCAAACATTGTTTAATAAGCTTATTTGGCTGGATTATGGGCTTATTGAACTTTTGAACAGCTCATAAGCTCAAATAATTGAGCTTATGAGTTTATCAACTTATGCTTATGTAGTTATGTAGCATAAACTCACATTGATAAGCTCATAAGCCCAAAACTTTGAGCTTACAAGCTTTTCAAAAGTTCAATAAGCTGACCAAATAGAAATGAAAATGAAATAAAGTTATTGTTGGTCCTTGAACTTTCAAAAAATTTACACTTTTTACCCTAATGGAGTTAGCGTTGCACCGTTAGTCCTTGGTTAGTACTCCCTCCGTCCCTAAATAAATGTCCGCTATTGACTTTTAAAGTCTCTATTTTAGAACTTTGACCTTAAATTATTTAATTTGTGTTATGTAATAATTAGTGAAAATTATACCAATAAAAATACATTTAAAACTCAATCCATTCATATATTTTGCATCAAGTATTACATAACACAAATAAAATAATTTGAGGTCAAAGTTTAAAAAAGAAGATTTTAAAAGTCAATAGTGGACACTTATTTAGAGACGGAGGGAGTATATAATTACATTTTAAGTCCGTAAAGGTTCCAATTTGTCATTTTATGGTTTCTAATTAATGTATTAACCTTTTCTACCCAATATTTATAGAAATGACAGTTTAGTACTTAGTTTTACAAGAGTTACAATTAAAACCCTAATAGTAAATATGCGTTGCATTTTTAGTCCAAAATGTACAAAAATAATGTGAAAATTATTCCGAAAGTTTTAATAAGTTTATAAAGCTTATTTTAGTCTTAGCAAACTGCTTATTTTAGAAAAGAGCTTATTTTCAGCTTAATGGGCTTTTAACGAAATAATATAAAGCTCATTAAGCGTTTTTGATCCGAGGGCTTTAAATCAAGTTTGGGCCTGAATTTGGGCTATTTTCATAGTCTTAAAAATGTTTCCCAATCGCTTATTCTCAATGGCTTATTGGGCTTTTTTAAAAAGCCCAATCGTTATATAAGTTTTAAAATGGTTTCCGATTAGTGTTTAGTTTAGGACTTTTAAAGAGCTTATGAGGGAAAACTCAAAACATGAAATTGATTAATGAGCTTATGAAGAAATAGGTTGAGAAATAATACTAATGTGTCATGTATATGAATCCATTTTAACGTTACCATTTCTATTTGAGTTTATACATGTTCCATAATATGAAAAAGACATATAAAAATGAAATATGATTCGATATGAATAAAAATGAGTGCGATAAGTAAATAAACAAATATGTAAGTGTCGAGTATAGACAATACACATGTTCTTAGCCATCCATAAGGAGGTCATTGCATAAATGTAAAGAAATAAATAACGAAAAGCGTAAAAATGCAATAAAAAGATATATGCGTTCGAATAAAAATAAGGACAATGCATGAGATGAATATAAATCGATATTAATGAATTGAAAGGTGTTTAGGAAAACTTACAACACCTTTAAGGTGGAATTTAACGTTCGAATGAATCAAGAACAAAGGAAATATGTTTGTAGCTTGCTAGAGCCGATCACTAGGACTTCGAATGAGTGTTTAAACGTTTGGAAATCTGCTTGAATGAATGGGAAATGCTTCTGGTTCCTTGAGGGGTTTGAACAGGAGAGTGAAATGGTTTAGAGAATGTATGTAATCTCTAAGGTGTGAATGAGAGAATGGGAGGATGTGTGTTTGTTCGAAATGTATTTGAGAATGGAAAGTGTGAAATGAAAGTATGTTTTGGTCTTACATATACATGCATGCAACTAGTCGAATCTATTATATTTTAAAGACAAGTCGACAGCCTATATTCGATGGTGTCAGAGGTTATGGGGGAATCCATGTGATTTCATACGTATATATGGAGATGCATGCATGTAGTTCGTATATATAGAGCAAGTTGGGATGGTTTTGAGTTAATATTCGATTCGTTGTCAGGGAGATAAGGTAAGGATTTTAAAGAATCAAATTTAGATATTAGTTTCGAGTGGATATTTCGGTTTGATCAAACATAGTTCGAATGGTATACATTTATGTTTATTCGACATTTTAAAAGTCTAAGTGATTTATTTAACGTGACAATTATGAATAAGAAGGGGTGTAAGGGTTTTTAGAAAACATTCAAGCTCAGTACAATACAATTCACATAAAAGAAATATGTTGGATTCGAATTTGGTAAATCTTTGGGAGAGTTGTATATGCTGCGAGTCGAGGTCTCGTCATGAGGTTAAATGTTCAAACCAAGCCATGAACACTATCGTTCCTGATTTGTGGATGTATAGAGAATCGAAATGTGTAAAATAATGTGTGGCTCATGTGTCCAAATTAGATTTAAAAGAGGCCGAGTGAATGAGTTGTGTCGAATTGTATAAAAGAAAAAAATGGAATTGGGTTGAAATGGTGTTGGGCCATGAATAGTAACAGGCCAAAGTAAAATTAAGAGTCCGTTTGGTTATTAATTGTGTTTTTGATTCGTCGTGGTCCGCGTGTGAGCTCGTTCAAATGTTTTATGAATAAGGTAACAACGTTTGAATTATAGAAATGTAATAAAAATTTTAAATTTGGCCCGGAAAATGGTTAAGTGAATAGTAATGACGGGTTAATTCTATATTAACATTCACTAATGACTAGGGAATTCTACGGGTTGCTACAGTACCTAACCCTTATTTTTGAATCTCATCCCGAGATTCAGTCTGAGTTATCTATTAAAAGATGCTAACGAATAGTCGATGTGCGAAGTTTAAAGAAATTTAGCAAAAACTTACGTATCTAGGGTAGAATACTACTTGTCTAGGGAAAACGTACCAATTATTTGTTAGCTGCATCCCAATGACCCAAATAGGACGCTTGACCATGAGGTAGACTAAGATGGACTCCAAGGTTTGGATTATTCCCTCCATTTGCTGAAGCTAGATTACTCTGCCTTTGTCTAGGTGTTCCATTCAACTTAGGACACATATGCAGGAGGTGATCCGTGCTTTGACACCCATAGCATGCTCTTGGATCATTCCTTATGTTGTCTGCCTTCCTTGGTGCTCTACACTGACTTGTAAAATGAGTCGACTTATTGCAGTTTGTACACTCACGGCAAGGCACAGATTCCGGGTGATGATAAGCACATCTAGCACACTTAGGATGTGGACCCCGATATCCTTTCTTACCAGAACCCGTGGCCATAAAGGTTTTTACCTTCTTGTTGTCAGTCATGGGGACCGTTTGCTCGCCTGACTCATTCGTTCCTTTCCTTTTATCACCGTTTCTCATCATTCCAGTCCCAATCATCTCATCTGTCAGGGTCTCTGCTCTCAATATCGCACTTTGAATTGTAGATGGCTCAGCTGCTTTCATAGTTCCACGAATCTCCGTCCTTTCAATCCATCTAGTATACTCCATTACACCTCCTTTACCGTCAAACTCCATTGGCTTGCATGCCGTAAATTCCTTATACGTGCATCCAGCTGTGTTGTTGTTGGTATCATTCCCGCCTATGCCATTGGTGTCGTCATTTCTGCTTCCGCGGATTCCTGAGTTGTTGATGTTATTGCTAATTTGAGTGATAATAGTAGATAGTAAGTTTTGAAGCTGTTGAGCGACGATGGCGACAAAATCAGGATTTCCACCATTGTTGTTGTCGTTGTTGCTAAGGCCTCGACCACCTCCTCTACCTCCACGTTCACTAGTCCTCCCACCCCTTAGTGTTGCACCTCCTCGGTTAGTGTCGTGGGTGGATCTCCATGATTCCATTGCCTCTCTGCAATGAAGGACATTTAGCGAACGTCAGAGATGAGGGAAAAGCCGTTGACTTATCGATCTATACTTAACGTTCTTACAAAAACCCCATCATTAGCTGTTATCCTAAAGGGGTCAATGCCGATTAACGTACGCATGGTTACATATGTCCACGTGAGTCGTGATGCATTTATAATTATGTTGTACACCATAATTATAATTGCCTCCTTTCACATGCGTACATATCACCAAACACACATATCTCAGCGATCGACATTACTTTAAAAATAGTAGGGTGATTATCTCTCAAAATTCCGAGTGAACTCATCAAATTTCTGCGGCTAAGTGATAACCTTTATTTAACTTAATCCCATGTCTCATCAAACAAGAATTGTCACAAGATTAAGTTAAATAGCCAGTTATCACTGAGCTCCACTCTTTTGATGCCTCGACCAAATTCTGAGATTTTTCCCTAAAAAGTATCCTCAAGAGAAATCTCATTTTTGAGCAAAATCATCAAATTTCACTGCGGTTAAGTGATAACCTTTATTTAACATAATCCCATGTCTCATTAAACAAGAACTTTCACAAGATTAAGTTAAATAGCCAGTTATCACTGAGCTCCACCCTTTTGATGACTCAATTAAATGCTGAGATTCCTCTATCGGTGCAGATACTATAATATCCGAAGCGTGGATAATAACGGAAAAAGTTCTACTTATGCAAGGCGACAGGGATAAGAGTCTCAATGTATATAGTAGTTATAGTCTAGGCACCTAAATGCAACCTAGTTCTCTATAACCATGTCTCTGATACCAATCTGTAACACCCCCAAATTACCGTAGCGGAACGGTAGAGTCAAGGGGGTATTACTTCATAATATAGATCAAGGTATAGAAAACGACCTCTAAATGAGACGTTTTAAAATGTTACCATTCGAATTATTAAAATCAGAGTTATGACAATAAGTTCCAAAGTAAAGTTACATAGATGTTTTCAAGATGTATCGAATGGTAATGACAAAGATATGAGTCTCCAAGTATGCAATTGACTCTAGAATCCATGCATCCACTATCGCCTTATTAACCTGAGATAAACATGCTAAAAAGTGTCAACAAACGGTTGGTGAGTTCATAGAGTTTAGTTTAAAATGTAAAGTATTTGAATAAAGATTTCCCTGCAAAGGCATTGTAAATCCACTCAGTCCCAAGCCCCACCCATACAAGACTTGCAACCTGTGTGTCTACAACCCACTGCTAAATATAATGAATAAAGTTTCCACCGCAAAGGCATTGTAAATCCACTCAGTCCCAAGTCCCGCCCATACAAGACTTGCAACCTGTGTGTTTACAACCCACTGCCAAATCAAGATTAGGACATGTGTATACGATTATATGAACACTTAATGTAATGAATAGCAGCAAACTGAACCTCCTGACTGCGACTAATATATCAAATATATATATAAAGTGGATTATATTCACCCAAGGTTAAGAATTGAGGGACACAAGGGTGGGGGGCATCAGACCGATAGTTACTATCAATACCTCTCCATTGGCTCCTATCCAGGAGTTAAACAGTTGCTAAGAATAATGAATATAGAATAAGTTTAACCCATTAAGGCACATATCGTAATAAAACTACACATCATGTCCAAAAAGTATAAAAGCGTAGAGTATCACAAAAGTATAAATGTTTTGAGTAATTGCATAAATCATGTATTTGATAAACGAGTAAAGTAATTTAAGCATGTATCTCCCCCAAGTAGTTTAAAATGAATAAAAGAGTAAAAGTGGGGCTATGACTCACCTTAGCTGTAAGTTCAAAGTAAAGTTATGTCAAAAGTATCACGGTAATGGCTCCAACACACGACCTGAATAATAGAGAAGTCTGAGATTTCAATGGTTTAAGATTAACAGGATGTGAATAATGATTGTGAAAGAATATCGGGTAACGGATTGAATTGTGATGTGAGTGAATGATATGCTTAAAATGCTTAAAGTTCAAAAATAATATTATATATAATATTATCATGTTTTTATGTCCTTGATTCCATAATTATCGTTTCCTCGAAAGTCGTGAAACGAAACGTTAAGTTTAAAGTTCGTTATATATAAATATAACGTAACATGTTTAAATATTTTAAACAAAATGTTAAAATGCACGTGATTGAGTTGAAAATGTAAAATATGAAATAGAAATGAAAATAAAATAAAGTTATTGTTGGTCCTTGAACTTTCACATATTTCACACTTTTTACCCTAATGGAGTTAGCGTTGCACCGTTAGTCCTTGGTTAGTATATAATTACATTTTAAGTCCGTAAAAGGTTCCAATTTGTCATTTTATGGTTTCTAATTAATGTCTTAACCTTTTCTACCCAATATTTACAGAAATGACAGTTTTGTACTTAGTTTTACAAAAGTTACAATTTAAACCCTAATAGTAAATATGCGTTGCATTTTTAGTCCAAAATGTACAAAAATAATGTGAAAAGTATTCCGAAAGTTTTAATAAGTTTATAACGCTTATTTTAGTCTTAGCAAACTGCTTATTTTAGAAAAGAGCTTATTTTCAGCTGAATGGGCATTTAACGAAATAATATAAAGCCCATTAAGCGTTTTTGATCCGAGGGCTTTAAATCAAGTTTGGGCCTGAATTTAGGCTATTTTTGTAGTCCTAAAAATGTTTCCCAGTCGCTTATTCTACAGCTTATTCTCAATGGCTTATTGGGCTTTTTTAAAAAGCCCAATTGTTATATAAGTTTTAAAATGGTTTCCGATTAGTGTTTAGTTTAGGACTTTTAAAGAGCTTATAAGAGCTTATGAGGGAAAACTCAAAACATGAACTTGATTAATGAGCTTATGAAGAAACAGGTTGAGAAATAATATTAATGTGTCGTGTATATGAATCCATTTTAACATTACCATTTCTATTCGAGTTTATACATGTTCCATAATATGAAAAAGACATATAAAAATGAAATATGATTCGATATGAATAAAAAAGAGTGCGATAGGTAAATAAACGAATATGTAAGTGTCGAGTATAGATAATACACATGTTCTTAGCCATCCATATGGAGGTCATTGCATAAATGTAAAGAAATAAATAATGAAAAGCGTAAAAATGCAATAAAAGAGATATGCGTTCGAATAAAAATAAGGACAATGCATGAGATGAATATAAATCGATATTAATGAATTGAAAGGTGTTTATGAAAACTTACAACACCTTTAAGGTGGAGTTTAACGTTCGAATGAATCAAGAACAAAGGAAATACGTTTGTAGCTTGCTAGAGCCGATCACTAGGACTTCGAATGAGTGTTTAAACGTTTGAAAATCTGCTCAAATGAATGGGAAATGCTTCTGGTTCCTTGAGGGGTTCGAACAGGAGAGTGAAATGGTTTAGAGAATGTATGAAATCTCTAAGGTGTGAATGAGAGAATGGGAGGATGTATGTTTGTTCGAAATGTATTTGAGAATGGAAAGTGTGAAATGAACGTGTGTTTTGGTCTTACATATACATGCATGCAACTAGTCGAATCTATTATATTTTAAAGACAAGTCGACAGCCTATATTCGATGGTGTCAGAGGTTATGGGGAATGCATGTGATTTCATACGTATATATGAAGATGCATGCATGTAGTTCGTATATATAGAGCAAGTTGGGATGGTTTTGAGTTAATATTCGATTTGTTCTCAGGGAGATAAGGTAAGGATTTTAAAGAATCAAATTTAGATATTAGTTTCGAGTGGATAGTTCGGTTTGATCAAACATAGTTCGAATGGTATACATTTATGTTTATTCGACATTTTAAAAGTCTAAGTGATTTATTTAACGTGACAATTATGAATAAGAAGGGGTGTAAAGGTTTTTATAAAATATTCAATCTCAGTACAATACGATTCACATAAAAGAAATATGTTGGATTCGAATTTGTTAAATCTTTCGGAGAGTTGTATATGCTTCGAGTCGAGGTCTCGTCATGAGGTTAAATGTTCAAACCAAGCCATGAACACTATCGTTCCTGATTTGTGGATGTATAGAGAATCGAAATGTGTAAAATAATGTGTGGCTCGTGTATCGAAATTAGATTTAAAAGAGGCCAAGTGAATGGGTTGTGTCGAATTGTATAAAAGAAAAAAAATGGAATTGGGTTGAAATGGTGTTGGGCCATGAATAGTAACGGGACAAAATAAAATTAAGAGTCCGTTTGGTTATTAATTGTGTTTTTGATTCGTCGTGGTCCGCGTGTGAGCTCGTTCAAATGTTTTATGAATAAGGTAACAACGTTTGAATTATAGAAATTTATTAAAATTTTTAAATTTGGCCCGAAAAATGGTTAAGTGAATAGGAATGACGGGTTAATTCTAGATTAACGTTCACTAATGACTAGGGAATTCTACAGGTTGCTACATAATCAGACTTTTTCTGTGTATGTGCTTAGGACATCCACTATATTAGTTTATGAAAAAGTTTATAAAATGATGAATAGGTCTAAGAACTTGTAAACTATAGTGAAGATTAGAGCTGGCATATCGTGTCAGACACGACACGGCACGAACCTGTTAAGACACGAACCTGTTAACGTCGAACACGAACACGACACGATAACAAATCGTGTCATTTTTTTCGAACACGAACACGACACGAAAATTAACAGGTTACACGACACAAAACATGTTAAGGGACCTGTTAGCCTGGCTTAGTAGATTTTTTGAGGAAATTTGGATCTGTAGAACCAATAAGCTAAAATTTTCAGCCATGAATCAATGTTTATATACAATTACATGTAACTTCAACACCCGAATCAAACTACATCAACAACAAATCCATATCTACCTCTATCCCATCTCCATTAGACTAAACCGAGACTCGACAAGTATAATACAAAGTTACCTAAACCACGGCTATATGGTGCACATTAGCAAAGCAAAAAACTCTTTTTACAACTCCGACTGATAACTTCAGATCTCACATCTGTTTATGGTTTCCATGTCCTAACTCCTACAAAAACACCAAGCAACCACAGTTGTAAGATTACTAGATAAAATAAAAGGATCAAATTAATAGACAATAAACACCATCTAGACTAAAACTAATAGACACAAGTTTAGATGTAAAAAATCTTACATCATATTTGTACAATCTTGAAATCAATATACAATTCAATATGATTATCAATATCATAATCAACATACTCGACAATATGCTCTAATTTAACATGAAACAACTCTTGTAAATCATCTTGAAGAACACCGGCAGTTTCATGTTCCATATCCTTACCGATTAAAGTCCCAAATGTTCCCTTATACTCACCAAACAATGGTTTGATTATTTTGATGAAAAGAGATGAGGTTTGGTGAGAGATTGGTGAAAGGAGGCAGAAGTTTGATTTGTTTAGGGTTAGGTTAGATAACTGATTATATGGGAAGTATATAATTGGGCTGGAAGTTTGATTCGGGTGTTAAAATTTGGTGTTTGAGCTATGATGTTGGACTAGTGTTTGGTCTCGTGTCTTAACAGGTGTCTTAACAGGTCCGACCTGTTAAGACACGAAACCTGTTAATTTTATTCGTGTCTTAACAGGTCCGGACCTGTTAAGACACGAAACCTGTTAAGGGGTGACACGAAACCTGTTAAGAACAGGTCGTGTCGTGCCATGTTAACAGGTCCGTGTCAGAAATTGCCAGCTCTAGTGAAGATAGGTTTATAAACAGGTTTATGATTAATAGGTCTAGAATATTAAAACTCTTCATAATTTAATGCATTTGAATTTTGTATAATTTTTATAAAGCTTTATGAGGCTTATATATAATGAAGATAGGTTCAAGTTTTGTTAATTAATTTCATAATAAAACTATAAACTTTTATAAAGGTTTAACATAGTGGATGCTCTTATTGTAAATGGACATCATAAATAATTGGTTGCTAGCTGACTTTCAATATAAATGACTAATTAAGCCATGATGTAGCCAACTCGAAAAACTTTCATCAGATGCTTTTTTACTAATTTAATTTGCGAAACCCAAGTGTGTTATTGTCATTGTAAAAAATGTAATTTTTACGTAACTAATATCATGGTAATCTAAATCATTTGAATCATGCAAAAATCAGAACTTACGTATAGTTTCATACCAGACTAATTTTATTATTATTTATTTTATTTTTTTTGAAAGGCAACTAGAAATAAATTTGACTATTTAGTTAAGTTCCATGGGAGATTCATAATAGCAACAAATATAAGATGTCTTCTCAAACACCAATAAAATTCCAAGTTATAGGGATCTCCTAAAACTAAAAAATTCCAGTTGATCCCATCGTCTTATAGGCATTAAATTCGAGATATTGATGTAACTACCCACAATTTGAATATAACATTTTTTTAATAGGTAACATGGATTAACAAAAGGGTCACATGGATTAACAAGATAAGCAAGATTTAAATTTAGATTTATTCAAGTAGAATGGATCTTTGAAAACCATAGGAGTCACCTTACTATACGGCGCATGTTTCAACAATCTACACATGACATGCTGGGCAAGTTTAGTTGACTTTGTATATTATAGTTCTAAAATCATATATTGTATTAGGGTAGTGTATTGTTTATGAGTGGTCTCAAGAAATCGAATTTTTAGATCTGAATTCAATGTTTCGAGAATCCCAAGCTTTCGTTGCTCACCTACCCCTCTGTGGTTAGACTGTTAGAGTAGTTGTCTAGTTTAATCATTCACGTTTCGTTATGATTATCCAACTATAAAACTAGTGTATTGATTTTTACTACTAGATAATTATAAAATGAACAAGGAGTTCTTTTTGGAAAAATCGATTATTGTTCTATCAAAACATCAACTTCAACAACATTGAGATTAGGGCCTGTTTGGTTTGTAAGTTGGTTTAGAATTGGATATGAATTTTGGAATGATTTGAAAGAAAAATATGAGTGTGAAAAGAAATGATAGTATAAATTGTTGTTTGGTATTTATAATGGTATTGGGTTTTGTTTCAAAATAAATAATTAAACAATCATTAATTACTCTCAGATCACTCTCCCATTAATCAGTTCTCACCGTCTCCGATCATCTTAACCGGTTATATCATCGTCGCCGATCATCGTTGCCGGTCATATCACCGTCTCCGATCATCTTCACCGGTTATCTCACCGAAGGTATTGTTACTTTAATTTTGATCGATTTGTTTAGAGATTCTGTTTATGTGTATTAATTTTCGATTGATTTGAGTTACTGATTTTGTTAAGAGTTATGTTTGATGCTAATTTGTAATCTGTTGACCTTAGTTTGACCGAGTAATGCATCGATTTGCTTAGTGATTAATGATGTTTTTGTTTTGGTTATGGAGGAAAATTATAGACTATTATGTAAATTGATCAAGACAATTTGTAATCCGTGATTTTGTAATTTTGAAGCTGTTGAATTGTGATTGATAATGCTTTTGCTCTCAATTTGGTGCAAACTGTTTAGAAACGACAAATGGTTATGATGGAAGTGATCAAGTACACTGTAGGTATGAGTCACTGTAAATTAGATATTATTATGTAAATTGATCAAGAGCGATTTATCAAGTTGTTAATAGTTTGATAGGTGAATATATCATCGCTGTCTGTACGACATGTGTTGTAATCGAAGGATTATAGTTCGGTTTGAATTTGAATCAATTGTAATGAATTTTAGCTATATTGCTATGGTTTGTTTGTGAACAATAACACTTAAGTTGTAGAGATTATAACAAGTTTCATTGTGGACACATTATTAAGCTTAACATAGGTTTATATAAGCTGTAAGGACTTTAGGTTTATACAAGGTGTAAGGAGTTTAAGTTTATACAATAATAGCCTACACTTCTCATACACAACAGGCAAAGTGTGGTCACTTCCACTTATCGATAGCGCGGTGTAACACTTTGTTAGGTTTAGAGATGCTGCTGCTCAGAATAGATACAACTACTCATGGTGTATAAAGGAAAATACTCTAAGTGTCATACTATTGCCAGTGTATTCTATACTACTGCTAGTGTTGGAGATTCTACTGCTGCAAGAATACTACTGCTGGAGTAAAACATACTGCTGTTAGAGTAATTCATACTACTGCTGAAGAGATAAACTATGTATAGTATGTGTTAGATAAGTTTAGAATAGATTCTAAAAGATTTATCTTGTATAGAAAGCTATTTTAAACCGACTAGGACTCCTTAGTCTATAAAAGGAGGTTCTAGGGTTAGAGTTGTTAGGTTTTGTGTATAAATATTAATATACGTATGTCCGGTTTCGAACCTGAGGCTCGGGATCGCACACATTACGTATGAGTCTTAATGTATTAATAATTAATATAATGATTTATGATTAATTATTAAATCACAAAATATTCATATGGTCGAACAAGGAAAGTGGAAGGGGTTGAATGTCGATTTTTGGAACTTGAGGTGGTGTTGGGCTCAAACTTGGTGAGCAAGTTTAGAGTGTATATAAACCCCTCTAATTCATATAATCGAATGAATATATGGATCCCTAACCGAATCTTCTCTTCCACTGACAAACATATACGACACATACAACTCTTTAATCTATATAGCCATGCGTCAGTATGTCATGCAAATTCATGTATTGATATTGCATGCCTCATACGTAAATATTTACATGCAAATTATATTTGTTTGTAAAGTATTTATCAGTGCTTGATGTTTCATACGATGGCAAACTTTAAAGGGTAACGAGTGACAAGCTTACTTTAGCTTGTGATCTTGAAAGTGTTACTTACCCTTGTCGATCCATCCTAAAACCCTATTAGGGTTTATATTGTTCTTGGAGCACGTGATTCCTTGTTCTTGTTAGGAATCGAAAAGGTACGCGTCTATTTAAATTTATGTTAATTAATTATATGTTATGTAGATCCATTCCGCTGCGTGATCTGTGTGTTTATGTGTTTATATAATTATTATGATTCACATATTCCAACAGTGGCATCATGAGCCGCGTTTTTAACATGTAATTGATTACATAAAACCTTAAAAATTGAATCTTTATAGATACATGCAATGTTTAGCTAGGGTTTTTATTTTTATAAACCCTAATTTGTAAAAATTGGGTCGACACCCATTATTTATTTTTTAGGGTTTTAGTTTTTTGATTAAAACTTGTAGAAAACCCTAGGATTGCATGCAATTTTTAGGGATTAATTAATGAGTACCTTATGTGACGTCGTTAATTAATTAATTAGATTGCGTACAGGATATATTGACATGATAATATGTGTTAACATGATTATATGTGCAATATGGGATCCATGACAAAATCTTGCATATTTTGTCATGGAATGGTTTGTTTGATTTTGTATTGAATTATTTGCTACACGATTTAAATAAATCTTAAATTGGGGAAGACCTCAATATATATTAATTAATAAGTTATGTGCAATGTGGTATCTAACTAACCAAAACTTACGCGGCCAAGTTATTTGGTGTCTGTGGACCATTGGGCACAATGAGCTCGAAAACCAATGGGAGTTTTGTTAGTTACATACATTTAAAATTTCACATAGAATTAATATTAGGATTTATTGAAAAAGGTTTGCATGTGGCTATATGATATCGTGGATGATCATATATTTGTTATTATGTGTTTATTTTTTTTTATTATTTTTTTTTTTTTGTAATTACTTGATCTTTTGTGTTTATATATTATGATGGATTGCAACACATAAGAGGGTAATTTTCATAATAAAAATAAATAAGACTAATAACTATGAAACCTTTGTGGTAAATCCTTTTATTGCAAAGTCTTATGTGCCGACAGTGGTTCGCTTCGCACGGTAATTTGCTCCCAGGCGAGACTAGCAATAATAAATTTACCACATAAAATTGTTTTAGCAAGAAAATCATATGTTTTTTAGTTGATTGATTGCGACTGTACTAAGTGGTCGAAGCGGCGGACCTAAAATTGGCAAACTAAAAAGTGGGTTCTAGGTTGGTTCGCATTAAATTGTGACCTTAGAGGAGCACGGTTTTAACCAGCTTCGGCGGCTGTCGTCCCTACGCCCGCCTGTGCGTCAATTTTAGACTTACCAAGTACACCACGATAAATACGAAGCATCTTAAGGCAAAGCTGTAAGTTTTTCAGCGCCTCAATTAAAAACTTTGATGGTTTGAGCTACGAATGAGTAAACGGTTTTGTTTTTGAAAACATATATGATACAAAGATGAATGCATGACATCTTTGTACATATTTTTTGATTTAACACATCAAAATTTATTACCCTAATAAATTTAAGTAATATGCCACCCAACTACAAAAAGAAACACCTAAGGTTTCATCCTACATCACTAGCAGCCAAAGCTGAATGTTGATGTTCAAAGGGTGGTCATCTAAGGGTAAATTGAGTACTTTATTGCTAGCAGCCAAAGCTGAATGCAATAAACCGACGTCAATTTACTGTTTCTTAAGTTGGTTAAACTTAATTGGGCACTTTCATTACTAGCAGCCAAAGCTGATGTAATGGAACAGCGCCAAGGCATAAAGATTTGGGGATGAAACATGCTTACATTTTGCAACCAAGGTTGGCAATATAATGTAAGTCCCAAGATTTCTAGGAATTGCAATTGTATATTGGCAATTGAGTGCAGCTCTACCTTATTGAGTACTTTCATTGCTAGCAGCCAAAGCTGATGTGATGAAACGATGTCAATTTGGATCCTAATTTTCAATGAAAATTAAATGGTGAAATTTTATTTACCGGGGGTGTTTAATTTTCTTGAAAAGTTATTATCAAAAATACTAAATTGAATTTTGAAAATTCTTTTAATGTATTTAATGCAACGTTAAAACCGTAAACATAAGATATTCTTTTAGTAGTAAATTGATCTACACCCGTAGGGGTTTTGGATAGAGTCAATTTTTACTGAAAAGAATAAACCGAGTCCACTTTCCGTGTGAAGAGTGAGACCTAATCCTATTCCTTTTCATGGATGAGAAAGGCATAATAGGAAAATTAGAATTGTCTAAATTCTAAGAAATAACTCATGGCGAATTTCTTAAGAAATTGCATGGTTAGGAGTTATTAAATTAGAAACTAGACTAATTACCGCAAAATTGGTAAAAGGCAAACTAGAATGTTTGATCTAGTTATTATGCTTTAACCATTTAAAGGTGCTACATACCATGATGGGGATGGTAGACCTAACTAAGGAAGAAATTGCATACCCAATTCTTTCAAGTTAATTGCATTGATGGATATTCCATCATTCACAAAATAGAATACATTCTTTGAAGTACCTTAGTATGTATTACGTAAGGGATTCATCAAAGGTGTAGGAAAGTAAACAGCACGCTATTTGCTTTTACTGGTGATGCAACACTTACAATGTTGTCAAAGCCAGTGGGAGCATTGTGTTGAAATTACTGAATAATGAGTTCATACAGTGATCTTAAATTCAGTGGGAGCTACAAGTCTTGGTATCCAAATATCCTGATAGCAACCAAGATCATCTCTAGAATCTCTTGAGATGATTACTTTCCAATTATAGACACTTGTGGTATTAAGGATAGTCGTGTACGTTTCCTTAGTAGACGAGGTGATTCTATATCTACTTATATCTATGACACAATCATATTGATCAAATAAGCAAACTATTGACGTGTTGTTTATTCGATACGTGATGTTGTTCCATGCACAAGTGGGAGAGATCTTATTGTGTGCAAGCAACAACATAAAGGAATATGATTTAAAGGGATCTCTTGACTGTAAGGTAAGAGATCAATGTTCTAATGTGTTTTATACACATTCTAATTTATGGAACACTTGAAGTTAATATCTACTTTCATTACTATATATTAATGACAAGGTAAATTACATACTTTCATCATTATCAGCCTCGACTGATGAAATGAAACTATGTTAATTTACAAGTTTCTAAAAATTAGATAATTATTAGAACAAGTGTCAATATGATAATAAGACTACTTCTAATGAGAATATTTATGTATTGTTGTAATGACATAAATAAATGAAGTAATCTTATACTACTTCATATTTAGATGTTTATGTATTCTTGGAATGACATAAATATATGAAGTAATAAATTAACTTGAAATACTATTGAAACCAAGTTGTGGGTTTCATAATTACTTTAGTTATACATGCTTATATTGTAGATATAAATATGAAGTCTTTTATTGCTATAAGACTTATAACAAAGTAAGACGTTATCTTGTTATGTTTTAGGAAATCATTTAGATATAATAGATACATGTACTACTAGTTCAAATGTCGTTAATGAAGGTATTAATGACGAAGACCACATGGATCAACTTCGAAGCGAGCCAAAATTAAAATCATGGAGCAACATAGACGAGGAAGAAAATCACTATCCGATACTTAAAGAATCCAACCTAGATAAAACTCCAAATAAGGTACAATCCGAAACCAAACATTTTTGCTATGATCAATTTCTTTTAGAGTTTTCAAAATTAGAAAATGGTTTTAAACATTGTTGCAACATAGATCTAAAAACCATCTTTAAAAATGAATCATCAAATACTTTTGAAAACAATTTTGAAAAAGAAATAATTTTAGAAGATAAAATGTCTAGGATTGAAAGTAATATTGAAATTGATTTAGAATGTAAAACATGTCAAGATTATAAGCATGATATTAAAAGATTAAATGAAAGAGCAAAAATAATAGCTAAATTTGAAGAAAGCTCCAAATCACTTGAATACCTACTAAGTTGTCAAAAGCCATACGAAGATAAAACCGGTTTAGGATTTAATTCGGATAACTCTTCAACAAGCAAATCAAAACAAATTATAATTAAAAAGCCTAGTAGAGAAATTTAGATATAAGGCTAATTAATGTGATCATAACCTTTATAAGTCAAGAAATCCATTGTTTGTACATCAATACAAACTATCAAGGAATTCTTGTACTTATTGGCGACATCCTCTCCATGTGCATACAAATGAAATGGATGTCCTCAACTAACCATCTCGGACCCATGAGATTCTGGGTACCAAAATGTTTTATTTGATTAGGTAATGAACGCACAAAGGAATGAAACTCAATCTTGCGTTAACCTACTCATATTTAAAACATACCCGTGAAGACTTATTGATCATCAACTAAATGAGGTTGGAACGAAATGGCACTCATCTATCATTCACTACCTCATATCATGAAGAAAAACTGGAACTGAGATAAGTCTTCTTTTTAATTTTTCCTAAGTAGTTACCTCTTGCATATAGTTATGATAATCATTGCCTTTAGATAAGCTTAGTCTAATAAGTGGCATTGACACTATTAGTTATATCCTTATTACTTGTTAATAAACTAGAATGCCTTAAGTTAGACCCCTAAGCATCAAATAGAGTATTCTCTATCGAGTATATAGAATTTAATCATCACTATCGTTTTAATCACATAATTTGTTAAAAGAGATAGCATGAGACAATAGTCTTAATCAATCAAGCATGAAATTTTTTTTTAACAAATCCTTTTAAAACCGCAAATCCTTATATTTTGGAAAATGATTTTTCAAAAAGATTATGTCATCTTTCTATTAAACATGTTTTTATCAAAACCAAAAAGTGTAACATCTTCTTTTTATTTCTTTATAAAAACATTTTGAAATAAACTCAAATTTACCTTGTTGAAATAATTTTCACACTCAAATAAAACCTACCTTCAAACATTGTTGAATAATGCCTAAAAACTATTGTTTAAATCATGCTTAGTTCAAGTCTAGAAACTCATGCTATCACTTAGACACTTATTGGGATTAATCAAGCTGCAAATTAATTGTCATAATAATGGTAGTATGAATTACTTGGTAATTACATGTTGTTCTATTATTGATATATACATATATGCTTCTTGGTAAATGAGTAGATTGCATGATAATTAAATTTGCTTAATTGAATGTGCTTAGCATACATATGTTATTAAATTCTAAATTGCCTCAAAAAGAAGTTGAACTTGCTTGAATCTAAACCCAAAAATACAATTTAAAAAAAAAATTCAGCCAAAAACCCATTTCTGGCAACCTGGGAATCAGCAGATGGGCGGCCCCCTTAATTCCCTAGGCGGCCCCCTTAATGATTAAGGGGACCGGCCATCTGGTTGGTCGGGGTTCCTGTTTCCTTTTTCAATTTCCAACCCCTTTTACCCTATACTTCCCAAAACTCACAAGCACATTTTGCCATAAACCACTCACCACAATATGCCTTCCTAAATCACACCATTTTTACACTATAAAAACCCCTTCCATCATAAATGCTCATCCACATCATCCACTTAAAACATGTCATCCTCAAACAACCCAAGATCAAAGTATTCAAGAGTTGCTAAGATCTCGGTTAGACCCGTTTGGAGGCGAAAACTCGACACATGCCATAACTCCAACTCCACATGTGATGTTGCTCAAAATCAACCTAAGCCTAAGCCTCACACTTCCACTCCCACAACACATTTTTATCACACCCATGTGAAGAACAAGAACAAACCCAAAACTATAACCCAAACCTCATTCACATCACCCCACTTTCCATCAATGTACCACCATCACCCACTCACAATAACTACCCAAGCTCACATGAGTCTCCACCACCAAGAGTGTCACCACCACACCCTACAATCAACCACACACCACCATCATCATCATCCAACGAACACTTGAAGTTCGTTGATGAACTCAAAAAGGCCCATGAGCTAAATGCTCTTCTTGCACTTCATCTTGCTCAAAGCAAGCTTGACCAACCCACATCAAGTCCTTCACCACCACCACACAACAAGAGTCACATTGAGGAACATGTAAACAATTGTCCTTGTTGCATTTTCCTCCAACAACAAACCATTGCTCTAAATGAGCACTTCACATGGATTGAGTATCTTCTCACAAGATCTCATCAAACACCCACTATTGAGCAACATCAAAACCCTCACTCATCATGGTCCACTCCAAACTCACCACCAAACTCACCATCCTCAAAATAAACCACCCTCATTTCAAAAACTCCACCACCATCAAGCAAGTTCAATGGATTTCCTAGGCAAACTAGAACTATGTAACAAATGTGTGTTTTAAGCACTATATATAATGTAACAATGACTATTTTTAGTCATTTTCTTTATGAATGAATGTCTTTCTCTTTCTTTCCTATATGTGTTTGCTATGAATGTGTTGTTTTGATATATGCTTATAACATGCTCATAATATGATTTAATAATCTACATATAAAAATTATTCCTATTAACATGTTATTGTTACTATTAGATCATTCCTAATGTACATGGTTCAAATAGAGCTTGCTGCAAACAGAACCCAAAAATTGACCCTTTTCTGAAAAAAATTCAATTCTGGTCGTCTGGGAAATACCAGATGGGCGGCACCCTTAATGTTGCTAGGCGGTCCCCTTAATTTTAAGGGGGCCGGCCTACAATTAAGGGGACCGGCCATCTGGACAGCATTTTTCACTGTTTCCTTTTGCATCTTGTGACCCTTTTTCTGTAGTCCCAGCTACATTTACCTTTATTAAACTCATCTAAGTTTGGAATATTATCACTAAACCTCAAAACCTTACCCAAAACAACCACACTTTCATAACAAAAATTCCCTCCAAATTAAAAACCCAAGACACCATGCTATCACAAAAATCCTTCATTTCCAATTCCTTCAAGAAACACCTTCTCATTGACATCACTAAAAAAAAAAAAAAAAAAAAAAAAAAAAAAAAAAAAACAAAAAAAAAAAAACTATTCCATCACCACCACCTAAATGATCATCACCAAATGCACCACAAACAAAACCACCACCGACAACATCCCCACCATATATCACTACTCATACATTGAGCACATATTAACCAACCCATCACCACACCACCACTTCCTCCATATGTTCCAAATTAGATAAATTTTCTTTTTCAAAAGTAAAGCTTTCCATAATTTCTTTTTCAATAATAAAGTTTTTCACTCCTTTTTTTTTTTTTTTTTTTTTTTTTTTTTTTTTTTTTTTTTGATTGCAAGCTTTATGGGAATCATGTGCCTTTGGGATGATTATGTAGTATCATTAGTTGTTTTGTTTGAATGCTTGCATGTCTTATGTTACATATACTTGTAATATCATTAGTTGTTTTGTTTGTATGCTTGCATGCCTTATGTTGTAATTTACTTGGTTGTGTATTTATACACAACACTTTATGAAATGCATGATCTCATCCTATATGCTTACTTATTATTTGAATGCTTGCATGCCTTATGTTACATATACTTGTAACATCATTAGTTGTTTTGTTTGAATGCTTGCATGCCTTATGTTACATATACTTGTGCTTCTAATATTTTTTTTGCAAGCATTCCATAGCTCGTTTCCTTGGTGCCCCCAAACGAGGGGGAGTACACATCAAGGGGAGTTTTCGTTCCGACAAATTTCATGTCTAAATTAAGTCGGCTTAACCTTTTTGATTCTACAAAAAGGGGGAGAAGTGAATGTAAACTCATTAAACTTAAATACTTGTCCAAAAATAAACTTTTTGGTTTAATAAATTTAGGTTTTGTAATCATCAAAAAGGGGGAGATTGTTGACATAAATAAATGCCTAAAAACATTACCAATATTTATTCATATCTCTATGTTTTGATGATCACAAAATGTAAACTCATTAAAACATAAACTTATTAACTAAACAAGTATTTAGTTGTAAATGTTCACTTCTACAACTAAAATCACTTAAGGTATGAATGAACTAATGCTTAATGCATTATATGATCAAATGAACATTTTCTTAAAAATTAGATTTTTTATAAAACATCAAAAATCATTTTATATATTTTTGAAAAACATTTTTGGTATTAAATAAAAATGTTTAATCTTTTATAAAAATATGAATTCAAATTTTTAACCAAAATCAGTTAAAATGTTCCAGAAAAACCTTCCCCACAAAAAGACAAATCTGGGCAACGGACACCTTGGGCGGCCCCCTTAATTTTACTAGGCGGCCCCTTTAAAATTAAGGGGACCGCCCCCCTATTTAAGGGGGCCGACCACGCTCCAGTAGGTCTCCAGCTGTCCAGTTTTTCTCCTATAAATACCAGCCCTCTCCTGGATTTTTACCAACCTTTTGCACACAAAAACTTTCTGTTTTAATCCTTCCTAATCCTTGTAAATACTTTCAAAAATCCTTTGATCATATATCCTTAAGCATTGGTTTCCAAGTGATCCAAGCTTCCTCTACACAAGTGCAAAAGAAGAATACATCTTCACCATCTAGTGAAGAAGTGTTGTAGTTCAATTCAATCATTTGTATAGTTGTGTAAACTCTTTGGGTAATTGTTGTTGTAAGTAGATCAAAGTATATATATAGATAGGTTTGGTGTAAAGAAGTAGTGTAGAAGCATATTGTAGTTGTGAAGTAGTTACGGTGTGAAGAAGTTGTGAAGCCTTAGCATAGAAGCCGCGAAGCCGTTAGGTTGAGGTCGTGAAGTCATAGTGTTGAAGCCATAGCATAGAAGCCTTAAATCCGTAAGGGTGAGATCGTGAAGTCCTATGTGTTGAAGTAGTGAAGTCATAGCATAGAAGTTGTGAACCGATCGTGTTGAAGTCGTGAAGTTCAAGTAGTGAAGATCTAGTGTTGAAGTCGTGAAGCCGTATCATAGAAGTTGTGAAGCGGTCGTGTTGAAGTCGTGAAGTCTCAGTGTTGAAGTCGTGAAGCCGTAGCACAGAAGTTGTGAAGCGGTCGTGTTGAAGTAGTGAAGTTTTAGTGTTGAAGTCGTGAAGCCGTGGCATAGAAGCTTTGTAGCGGTCGTGTGAAGTCGTGAAGTCCTAGTTGTGAAGTCCTAGAGTTCAAGTCATGAAGCCGTCGTGAATTAGTCGTGAAGAAGTTGTGTTGTGAAGTTGTGAGATTGGTTCTAGCTACAATTAGAACCCGACATCTAGCTTTGTGTCGATAAGCCGGTGTAAGCCAAAGTTGTGTAAGGTTTTCTCTGCCATAAGGGAGCTTATTGAAGTTGTGAAGAAAACTCTCGAGCTCGGTGCTCGGGGAGTGGAGTAGGGCAAGGAAGGTGTCCTTGTAGCCGAACCACTATAAATCTCTCGTGTCTCGGTTAGATCTTTCCATACCTTATTTATTTCTTTACTTGCATCGTCATTACTTTCATACACATAGGCTTATATAATTGCTAGTATTTATTAGAGGTCGACTTCACATAAAGATCAATTTAAAAATCCATTCAAGAAACCAAAACGTTTACAATCAATTTAAAAGAATACTTATATAACTAATAATAAGATTTAAGTTTTAACAAACTTGAATCTAAGTTTTTAAAAGTAAACAAATATTTTATAATAAATTAAAAAGACGTAAAACTATTCAACCCCCCCTTCTAGTTTTCCACAAGGGTTTACATGAGATTTGATTCATAATAGATGGTAAATGGATATCATTTTATATATTGTAATAAATAAAAATAGTAAATAGAATAAGTTAACATGTTATTGTTTTCATTGGATGCCTTGAATTGTTATATATTTAATACAGTAAAACCTTTATAAATTAATAAGGTTGGGACCGAGATATTTAATTAATTTAGCGAGATATTATTATATCGATAAATTAATAATTTATTAATTTAAAGAGGTTTTATGTACGACCTTTAAATTTCCAAGTCTAATATACTAATTAAAATGTATATTAGTTAGAGATGAAAAATAAATAAGAAAAACAAGTTTTAATTAACATTTTATGAATTCAATTCATTGAAGAAATTAATGAATACATACTAATGAATGTTACAAGGTTCAAGGCATTAAAGAAATGTGAAACTTTTTAGTAATTATTAATTTATAGTTTCATTGGAACCAATATATATACATTGTGGTTTCAAAAAATTTATTATTTTATCGATTGGGGTCCAAATTTGTACTGGTCCCAAGTTGGGACTGGACAAATTATTAATTTTATCGAGGTTATTAATTTATCGAGTATTAATTTATATAGGTTTTACTGTAATGTTAATCTTGTTTTATGGTCTCATTATTTTAATTTGACAACGTAGACTTTCATTGTCATAAATCATGGTCGATCATGCTTTAGTTAATGTATCACTATTTCCAACTTAGAGCATTCACTATGGTGAACGTATCAAAAGGTTTATAAAAAGCCACCTCAAATAATGTCATCAATTCATAAACGTTTCATATCATGAACATATTCCCGCTATGGATAAAGCTCTTAAGGTTTATAAATTGTTCCAACATAAATTAATGTTATTAAATAAAAGTTTCAATATCGACGAATCCAAGTATTGAACAAGTAAATCAACTTTTGTTTAGAATTTTTATTCGTCGTGTCCAAAGCGCTTCCAAACATGTTCGACCGGATCTGAACGAATTTGATGATATACTAAACGATCACGTACTTCTGCCGTCCTTTGAAGGTACTCTTGAAATTGTTGAATATGTCATTGTGTCACTGGTGCATTTACTACGTCATTTGATAAACTACTCATCGCATTTCCTTCATTCTCCACTATCATATTATGAAATTTGATATAAGCATAAATTATATCTCTCATTACATGTGGGTGCCAAAATCTCGATGCTCCTCGTACAATTTCCCATCGAGACTGGAGAACATCGAATGTGGGTTCGACACCTTTTCTAGCAGCCTCTTGCATTCTCTTGAATTTTGTACTCTTAGAATTTAATGTTGAAATGTGGTTAACAAATTAATATGTAAATGTCTAGTATCGAACCCGAGACCTCGGGATTGCACACATTACAAATGAGTATTAAGGAATAATAATAAATGTATTTTATATATTTATTATTAACACAAGAACTTAACGACCGTTAGTGTTTTCCGTTAAATGACTAACGACCGTTAAACGCAAATAAGGAAAGAAGTGTTTGTATGTAATTAGGAAACAAGGAAAAGATCTAGAACCCTCCTTTGGGTTATGGATCGACCGGCCATGGGTTGGATCGACCCAACCCTTTGCTTTTGCTCCAAGTTTCTAATCTAGTATATATACAAACACAAGGGGTCTTGGTTTTCATAACTCTTGAACACACATTAAACCCTAAAAGTTTTCTTCTTCTTTTCCTTGTGGTTGCCGATCGATCATCCCTCTCCAAGGGTTGTTGGATCGATTTTTGTTAAGAAAAAATCATTCTTGTGTTTTACTTGCATAACCTTAATACGGTTTAATTTGTGTGTACAAGAACGAGGTAACAACACACTATTGTTGTTATCAAGAGATCGATAAACAAAACGGTAATGGGTTTATCATTGATCTAGTTTAAATCATATTCAAGATTTATTGAAGTGCATCGGGTACGTTTTCTATTTATGTTTAAGTTAATAATTATGTGTTATACTAATTGTTTACATGCTTCCGCTATTATGTACTTTGTGTTATGGAATTATATGATTGTCATGAGTGTCAAATTCCAACAGTGGCATCACGAGCCATGTATAACATGTAATTGATTACTTAAACAATAAAAAACGTATCTTTAAATTGTTTAGAATATACATGTTTGTTTTCTAGGGTTTTAACTATTAAAAATTTTGTTTTTTTTAATAAAAGTCGAACCCTAACCCTAATTTAGGGGGGGTGTCGATTTAATGCATAAACCCTAATTAGGGTTTGTGTTTTTCATAATTAATTGTAATTAATTAGAAACCCTAGGTCTTTAAACAATTGTTGTGTTATGAATCTTGTGACCTAATTGCTATATGATATGCATGAATCCGTGACTATATATGCATAATTAGTCACGGATTAAATTACTTGAATTAAATTGTTTAGATGTTTGCTACATGTTTAGATAAATCTAAAATTAGGGAAGACCTAATATATATTAAATTAATGAATCGGTTATGTGCAACGTGGTATATTATCATTAAAACTTACGCGGCCAATTGTTGGCGACTGTGGTCCATTGGGTACAATGAGCTCGAAAACCAATGGGAGTTTTATTGATTCTATACATAATAATTCACATATAGATTATTAATAGGATTTGTTTAAAAGGTTGCATGTGGCTAGATGTTTCAATTACAATTAATTGTTTTAATTGTTTTATTATTAGTTGATTGTTTGTTTTCTTTTAATTACTTGTTTATTGTTTTTTTTATATGTGATATGTTAAAGTAAGCAATAAAAGGGTAATTTTCAAAGAAAATTAAATTGGACTAATAATGGTGAAACATAAAGTAATAAAGTAAGGATCTTGCAAAGTCTTATGTGCCGACAGTGGTTCGCTTCGCACGGTAATTTGCTCCCAGGCGAGACTAGCAAGATCTAAACTTTGTCACTTATTTTTTAAGACTAAGATCATAAACTTTTGCTTGATTGATGTTTTTGTACAATAGTGTGTGAAAGGCGGACCAAAGTTGACAAACTGTGTGGTGGGTTTATCTGGAGAGGGGTTTTTTAAGAGATTCGCTCCTACCGGCTCTCCGGGCCAGCTTGTGCGTCAACTGCGACTTACCTATATCACTATTTTCGTACACTGTCATCTTAAAGGTGATTTACCTCAATTCCACGCGCCACTTTTGTGGCAAATATCCGAATAACATGTAAGTAGTAGGATATGTGGGCGATAATTGTTGGTACTTCTTTAATTGGTGAACCCAATACCTCAAGTAAATAGTTTTTTTGGTTTACTCTTAAACTAATTGGTAAATAAAAATTGTTTTGAAAAACTAATGATACAAAGATGAGTGCATGCATCTTTGTACATGTTTTTGTCACATCAAAAACTAAATACCCTAAAATTTAAGTTACGTGCCATCTAACTATAAGGAACACTTGAAGTTAATTTTGGGTATGCGTGAGACCTGGACCAAAATTAATGATAAGGTAAATTTCCGAGTGTGCATGAGACCACACATGGATTAATTTGCAGTTTCTAAGTTAGACAACTTAATTAAGCTGATGCGTGAGACCTAGAGCTTAAGGCATGAGATGGGATAAAACATGCTTACGTGACATATTGATGAATCAATATGTAGTAAATCCCATAAAATTATCTAGGAATTGGAAATTTTGTTTGCCAATTATTGTACGACAGATTACCATCTTTTGTACTTCCACTACTAGCAGATCAACTGATGTAGTGGAATTATGTAAAGTTGGATCCTAGATTTTCAACGAAATTAAGTTGGTTATATGAATATATCCATGGGTATTATATTTTCTTGAGAATAAGTATTATCGAAAATACTAATGTTTGAACTTTTCTATTTTCTGTAGAATGGCTCAACCCGATAACTCCGTGTTCGCTGCTTTCAAGGGTCATCTTGAAAGAGCCAAATTGACTGGGAAAAATTTCAATGATTGGCACAGATCGCTCAGAATTGTTTTGAGGGCGACTGGTAAGCTCAATTACTTGAATACTCCTTGCCCTAATGAGCCTGCTGCGGACGCTTCTGAAGAGGTCAAAGCAGCATGGAGAGCTGAGTATGCTAAGTACAATGAGGTTGGGTGCTTAATGCTACAAAGTATGGATCCAATGATGCAAAAGAAGTTTGAGTATTATTTTCCATACAACATGCTCGAGCAGCTCAAGAAGTCTTATGAAAAGACTCCTGAAATTGAAATGTATGAGTCTCTTGACAAACTACACAGCTGCAAACATGGTGATGGTAAACCAGTTGAAGACTATGTGAATGAGATGAGAGATTTCTTTGATCAACTTCATAGAGTCAGATTTGGTTATCCCTAGAATGTTCAAGTTAACCTAATCAACAGATCCCTTAACAAGGATTTTGCTGGTTTTGTACAGAACTTCAACATGCATTGCTCGGGGAAGACAGTTTCTGAGTTACTCGCATTGCTTGTTGACTATGAGAAACACTTACCACCCAAGGGCAAGGCTCCTACTCCGCAAGTGTTGGCAATTCAAGGAGGTAGGATCCAGAAAAAATCGCGTGTGAACAAGGGTAAGGGTAAAGGTGATAAAGGCAAGCAGGTCATGGCCTATCAACCAAATCCTAAGGTGAATCAACACCAGCCCAAGAAGAACAAGGTGAGTCCTCCAGGAAAGAAGGATCAGGCTTGTCACCACTGTCATGAAGTAGGGCACTGGAAGAGGAACTGTCCACTCTACATCAATGACTTGCGACAGAAGAAGCAAAAGAGTGAAGCTGGTAATCCCAGCTCTTCAGGTGCGTTCTTTGTAATCGAATTATTTACTCTAACTCGTAAGTTAAATTCCTGGGTATATGATACGGGATGTGGTATTCATATTTGCAATACTATGCAGGGGTTTAGAGTTGAGAGAAAGCTGGCCTATGGACAACAATTCTTGCACGTGGGTAATGGAGCACATGCAGCAGTTGAAGCTATAGGCGTATTTGATTTAGTGTTGCCTTCGGGCTTAGTACTATCTTTAAATAATTGTCATTATGCACCGTCAATTGTTAGAGGTGTCATTTCATTTTCATGTTTGTTGAACCTTGGTTTTGAACATACTATTAATAGCAATGGAATTTCTGTTTCTTTAAATGGTGTATTTTATTTTAATGCTATTGCTGTGAATGGTATTTTTGAACTTGATATGAATGATAATGGTAATGCTTGTGTTAAAAATAATTCGATGTATAGCATCAACAATAAGAGAATCAAGAAAAGTCTGGATTCGTCTTATCTTTGGCATTGTCGACTTGCTCACATAAGCAAGGATCGCATGAAAAAGCTGCAACATGATGGGCTTTTAGAAAAGATCAATGATGAATCATTTGATAAATGCGAGTCTTGTATTAGTGGGAAGATGACAAAGAAACCCTTTAATAATAGGATTGAAAGTGCTACTGATCTACTTGGTCTTATTCATACGGATGTGTGTGGACCACTTAGACATGTGTCAAGAAGAGGTGCTAGCTACTTCTTAACATTTACGGATGATTTCAGCCGTTATGGTTATGTTTATTTACTTAAACATAAACATGAGGTGTTTGAAACATTCAAAGTGTTTAAAGCTGAAGTAGAGTTGCAACTTGGAAAGAAGATTAAAGCTCTTCGATCCGATAGAGGTGGTGAATACCTGAGTCAAGAGTTTGTAGATTATCTAGCTAAGGAAGGAATTATCCAGCACCTTACTTCTCCATATACACCACAACAAAACGGTGTATCTGAGAGAAGAAATCGTACATTGCAAGACATGATACGATCTATGTTTAATCTAACAACTCTTCCCTTCTCATTCTGGGATTATGCCTTGGAGTCTGCTGTTCGCATTCTTAATATGGTTCCCACAAAGAAGGTTGATAAGACACCATATGAGTTATGGACTGGAAATGCTCCTAACTTGTCTTATCTAAAGGTCTGGGGTTGCGAGGCGTACGTTAAACGTGACTCGGGCGACAAGCTCCAACAAAGATCTGTTAAATGTATCTTCGTAGGATACCCAAAGGAAACAATGGGTTACTACTTTTATTATCCTCCTGAGAACAAAGTATTCGTTGCAAGGTATGGAGATTTCTTGGAAAAGGATCTCATATCTCAAGAATTAAGTGGGAGGATATATGATCTTGAAGAAGATCAAGATGATGCATTACCTTCTGAAAACACTAGCCAACTTCCTGAAGAACCAGAAAGTCTGGGTCCTCCACCAGAAGTTGAAGTGGTTCCCATTCGCAGATCCGTAAGGACTGTAAAAGCTCCTGAACGTCTATGTCTTAACGTAGAATGTGAGGAATATATACAAGGGGATCTTGATGAACCGCCTAGTTATAAAGCTGCCATTAATAGTCCTGAAAAGGAAAAATGGTTAGTTGCTATGAATGGGGAAATGCAATCCATGAGAGACAATGAAGTCTGGATTGAAGTAGACCTTCCTCCTAATGCCAAGGTAGTTGGGAGTAAGTGGCTCTTCAAGAAGAAAACTGACATGGATGGCAATGTACACACCTATAAAGCCCGTTTGGTAGCTAAAGGCTTTACTCAAACGTATGGTGTTGACTACGAGGAGACCTTTTCTCCTGTAGCTGACATTAGGGCTATTAGGATTCTCATAGCTATAGCTGCATACTATGACTATGAGATTTGGCAGATGGATGTCAAAACCGCCTTCTTAAATGGTCGCCTAGATGAGGATATCTATATGGCGCAGCCTGAGGGGTTTGTGAATCCAAAGTTTCCAAATCGTGTATGCAAACTTCAAAGATCCATTTATGGATTGAAACAAGCATCACGACAATGGAACAAGAGGTTTGATAGTGAAATAAAGAAGTTTGGTTTTACTCAAAATCTTGATGAGCCATGTGTATACCACAAAGTTAGTGGGAGTGAAGTAATTTTCCTTATATTATATGTCGATGACATATTGATCATGGGAAAAGACATTCCAAGTTTGCGTGAAGTCAAGGCATATCTTGGAAAGTGTTTTTCTATGAAAGATTTAGGGGAAGCTGCTTTCATTCTGGGAATTAAGATATATAGAGATAGATCTCAGCGATTAATTGGATTAAGCCAAAGTGCTTACATCGATAAAATATTGAAGAGATTCAATATGCAAGATTCCAAGAAGGGATATTTGCCGATGCAAGAACAACATGGCTTGAGCAAGAAAGTTTGTGCTTCAACACCTGAAGAGGTGAAACGCATGGCAAAAGTTCCTTATGCTTCGGCTGTAGGATCTATTATGTATGCGGTTAAAAGCACAAGGCCTGATGTGGCGTTTGCTCAGAACTTAACCAGTCGATATTAGCAGAATACAGGTGAAGCTCACTGGACTGCTGTTAAGAATATTCTTAAGTACCTTAGGGCTACAAAAGATATGTTCTTAGTTTATGGGGGTGATCCACAAGCAGAACTTGATGTTACAGGTTACTGCGATGCTTCATGGAAAGGTGATAAGGATGATATGAAGTCTCAGACTGGATACGTCTTTGTCATTAATGGAGGAGCTGTGGATTGGAGGAGCAAGAAGCAGAGGACATTAGCGATGTCTGCAGCAGAAAGTGAGTACATAGCTGCATCAGATGCTGCAATGGAAGCCGTCTGGATTAGGAAGTTTGTATCAAGGCTTGGAGTTATGCCTTCGATTCAACGACCTATAAAAATGTATTGTGACAATTCAGCTGCAATTACATTTGCCAATGAACCTGGAATCATGAAAGGCACCAGACATTATCCGATCAAATATCACTATGTGCGAGAGCAAATAGAGATTGGGCAGATCGAAGTACTCAAAGTTCACACAGATGATAACTTGGCAGATCAATTGACGAAAGCTCTTCCTGGCACTAAGCTTTATAAGTTAGCTGAAGGAATAGGTCTTCGTAAGGCTGAAAGTTTCATGCTCATTTGTGATTAGTATTTGGATAAAGGATGTAATAGACAATTATTGATTTTATGAAATAAAGTATTGTTTATGTTTTATTGTCTTGTTGAAATATACATATATCCTGTTTTTTGCATGTTTATATCCTTGAATAATTTTATTATTCTAAATATGTCCATTGTCGGTTAATGATATGAGAATATCATTAAATTAAGACAAATGTGAATGTTGGTGAGAATATACTTGAAAGTATATTGATGCGTAGTCATACCAAATTCACATGATATTCTAAGAGTAGAGTATAGGACTTATCCCAACTAAGCATGAGATTACTTATGGATCTTGTCATCAAGTAATTCATGAAATAGTTATCCTCAGACTCGAGATACCAGATAAGATTCATGGATGTAGTGCATTTTTGTAAAGCAATCTACCGCTTACCGTAACTGGAAGTTATAAGGATTGTTTTCAGAAGTGTTGCAAAGTTCATGGGTTATTCTTGTAGTCAAGAAAGAATTTGTTCCTTCAAATTTTGTTTGAAGTATAATACTGCTGGGCCCCTCGTAGGGTTGACAAAATGTTTGCGTGGCCACGCCCAAAGTCTATCTGGAATGCATTCAGATGTTTTGGTAATTTTGTTCAATCAATAACAACGAGAAACAGAAACATTAATAAAGAGTGACTTAGATCCATTTCTTTATTAATAGAGTATTAGTAACAAAAGGATAATAATAATGATGAATCATTAAAGATTTTCCAGGAAATCTAGCTCGAGTCGGACTAGGGGCATTGGAGTGTTGCAAGACGCCAACCAATGTCATTTTGCTATTAATAATTAACCAAGTGGGAGTTGTTGAAATGTGGTTAACAAATTAATATGTAAATGTCTAGTATCGAACCCGAGACCTCGGGATTGCACACATTACAAATGAGTATTAAGGAATAATAATAAATGTATTTTATATATTTATTATTAACACAAGAACTTAACGACCGTTAGTGTTTTCCGTTAAATGACTAACGACCGTTAAACGCAAATAAGGAAAGAAGTGTTTGTATGTAATTAGGAAACAAGGAAAAGATCTAGAACCCTCCTTTGGGTTATGGATCGACCGGCCATGGGTTGGATCGACCCAACCCTTTGCTTTTGCTCCAAGTTTCTAATCTAGTATATATACAAACACAAGGGGTCTTGGTTTTCATAACTCTTGAACACACATTAAACCCTAAAAGTTTTCTTCTTCTTTTCCTTGTGGTTGCCGATCGATCATCCCTCTCCAAGGGTTGTTGGATCGATTTTTGTTAAGAAAAAATCATTCTTGTGTTTTACTTGCATAACCTTAATACGGTTTAATTTGTGTGTACAAGAACGAGGTAACAACACACTATTGTTGTTATCAAGAGATCGATAAACAAAACGGTAATGGGTTTATCATTGATCTAGTTTAAATCATATTCAAGATTTATTGAAGTGCATCGGGTACGTTTTCTATTTATGTTTAAGTTAATAATTATTTGTTATACTAATTGTTTACATGCTTCCAACATTTAATTGCTATTGATGACACTAAAAATAGCAATATGTGAAAACTTAGAAAATCAAGTTTCTAACTATAAACATGTTAAATGCTATAGTAGTTATAGTTAACTAAAACATAGTTAGAAATAAGTTTAAACACTCGAAACAATATATGTGAGACAACCTACCATAATTCGATCAGAACCGACTCACTTGAAGCAGTTTTGTAGGATCAGAAACGTCATTAAACCCAAAAACTAGAACGTCTATAGCACAAAATATGTTGCAACTATCTAATTGTCCAAATGTTTATGATGACAGGCAAAAAGAAACGGTTGGATGTTCTAAGACATGATTACAAAAAACATTACAAAATTAGAATACGAACTGGTAAATAGTCAATGCTCATTAAGAATTCTCTATAAAGCTTAATCACATAAATTCATATCCCTTGTCCGTCCATGTTTCGTTTTCATAATATCCTAATTTAGTTGTCCATTCTCTCAAACATTCCTAGCTCTATACGTATGTTCGAACCCATCAAACAACCCGTGCTCTTAAACTTCTTAATATTACGAATTAATGGCCATCGAAATTCAATAAAGGTTACGTTTCACTTATTATGTCGAGGATCTTTAGATATATTTTAAATATAAAGGAAAGGAAGGGCTTTTAACTATCGATGACCAATAAAAGGCAAAGGGAAAAAGGCAAGATTCATTTAGCTTGTGAGTACAGAAATAGTCCATAAGTTATCAAAAATCGTCCTTGTAATATACTTTCAATGACGAATGCAATCCATCATTTAAATCTAAAGATTGTTTGTATAACGAAAAGTTACATAAATATAGTCTATGTCAATTACCTCACTTTACAAAAGCCGTCCCTAAGTAAAAAGTAACATAAATAGTTCTTGTCACTAAATTCACTTTATGAAAACCGTCCTTATTTTCAAAATTTTAAAATACTATTTTTTCTATGATTTTAAGTATCATGTTAATTCTTTTAACTTTGTAGAATTTGTAGTTTATTATTTTTAACTTTTGGCTATAACAAGATTAGTAGCTTTTTAGTTGTCTTTTTTAAAATTAACTTTGAATGTATTTATTAAATAATTTAATATTAGGGCTAATTTCATATTTGCCCCAAAGTGTCATTTAAAATTAAATAATTGCCAAAAAAAAACACACTTCCACATTTGCCCAAAAAAAAACCTATGCGACTTCGCCAATATGTTGACAAGTGTCTCTTTTTAAAGTACGTGTGTGCAAATGGAGAGTAAACATGTGTAAGAGTTGTGTAAGGTTTGGGTAATTAATTTCTTATGTGACTGACGGCGTACTTTTTTATGCGACTTGTAGCTTTTTTGTATTTTTGTTATAAAAAGTCAAACTAAGTAATTTATGCGACTTGTACCCACTAACTAATTTCTTATGCGACTTGTTAATTGTAAAAGTGTTTTTTTTTACTTGTAATTAACGCCTTAAACTTATGCGACTTGTACCTTAAACTTATGCAACTACACAATTAAACACACACAAAACCAAACACAGAACTATCCGCAAGCAACCCTTCATGCAAAGCTTCGAAATATGAGCAGATACATAATTTATTCCCACAAAAAAAATAAAATAAATAAATAAATAAAAAGGGTTACTTATTGCAGTTGTCCTTTCCAAATAGGCTGAAGCAACTGTATATTCGCATGGTTTAAACACTAGACACAGATAAATCATTATAGGCTGTCCCAATACCAAATGGTTTTGGGGGAGTTTATACGGACCCTTCCATAGGGGGTTTCGTGGGGCCCTGTGTATTGCGGGTTTGTACGGTGTGCATCGCGGTTTATATTTTGACCAAAAACCCCTATTGTCACATCATAGGGGGTCTTAATAACATAACTCAATAGTTTTACATATCATATGAGTGCCATTGATCAGTGGTTCAGACTCCACAGTCCAGACTCTGTCTTTTGACCAATGGACAGAAAAGAGGAAAAAAAAAAAAAAACAACAATCTCCATGATAAATGATGGAATCAAGAATCCTTGAGATACATATTACATACCATGTACACTACTCAAAGAAATTCTACCGATCACTAAAACAGTCATGTAGATCCCATTTGCAAACCAACAACAGAAATGAGAAAGTCAACCCAAGTCGTCTATATTTCCTTTTTGTAGTGTTTGATAAGCCAATCGATCATCATATATATGTTTACCGAGTCCTTGCAAGATATCATGTAGCAACACACTTCTCTATCTGTAATGGTGTCAAGACCCCTGTCAAACAATGAAAGTATAAAGATACAAGTCAAGCCTCACAGTTGATCCACATTTGACTAGTGAGTGTTTAATGACTTACAGCTGATCCACCAATGCTTGTTTAGTCAGAGCTTGTGACTTATCAATCTTGTTTCCTAGAACAAGCAAAGGAATCCCATTTATGGATGGTTTTGTCAAGAGGTCGTGCAGCTCTGTTTTGGCTATTGGAATGCTATCCCAGTCCGCAACATCAACCAAATACCTGCATTTCATTAACAAGATTTGTTTCAATGTTAAGAGGACGTTTGAATGTCTGATTGAAAAATAAAATTAATCATATTATTTTTCAGTTTCATGTCGTTTTTCTTCACTGTTATTTGATTGCTTGGCCGTTGAATTAATAGTTCTGAAATCAGAATGAATCTAGCCGGAACAAAACTGAATTTCAACAAGTAGAGTAATATTTGAGTAGAATTTCCTACATAACCTTACTTTATTTGTTGGTCTCTCAAATAATCAGAAATTGCTAAACACTTAGGGCGTGTTTAGTTGGAAGGAAACACCATTGTTTTCCGCAAAATGTTTTGTACAAACTAGGAAAACAAAGATTGTGTTCAAATCAAAAGTTTCCCGTCAAGTTCTCTACAAAATAGAAAATTTGCATTTCCTACTTTAACAAGGGAAATTACAAAACACTTTTATTGTGTTTTCTTTGTTTTCCTTGTGAAAACAATATCATATGAACGCTTTTTCTATGTTTTGTGGAATATTAAATCCCCCCCCCCCCCATTTTTTTTATAAAACTGAAAATAGAAAATTCAAGAATTTTTTCTCCAACTAAACGCGCACTTAACATTACTGACATTCTAAACTACCAAAACTGATTATCACAACGTTATCCACACACACACTACGTTGATATATTATTTGGGGGAAAAGGTAAGTCGCATAAGTCGCTTCAGCTTTTTTGAGGCAAATTAGGAAGTGTGTTTTTTGGGGCAATCATTTAATTATACATGCCAATTTAGAGCAAATATGGAATTAGCCCCTAATATCATTAGTTTATTACTTAAAAAAATTATATGTTTAAATAATTTTATAATTAAAACTAAAACCGATTTAAACGAGATCATATAATAAAGTAAAAAAATTTACGTAGAATTATGTGCCTCACAACGGATCGCAAGTAAACATTTTCTCGTTATAAACATTACGTAAAGTAACGACGCTATTTAATAAGGGCCCATTTGGTTTGTAGATGGGTTTAAGATTAGGATTTAAACTTGGATTTATATTTAGACTAGCCTCAAGGCCCACCCGATGGGCGGCTAGCTTTAAGAATTGTTTAAAAGTTAAAAGTAGTAGTAAAATGGTTGATACAATAACGTTAAACGAATATAATGTTGAAACAAAAAATATCTGAGAACATGCGGTCATGAAAAATATTTAAATTGTCTAAGAAGCCCTTTCTTTCTATATGACAGTATGAGATTCTAACCAATAGTTTCACACGACAAAAAATTTGATGTTTAAAAGTAAAAGTTTCGGTTAGTAAAAAGCGATATGAAACAAACATACATTCATTTGCACACTATATGACTTCAGCATAACTTAAAATCATACTTTAAAAGAGAATATATAGAGTTGTCATTGCTCAAAAATGACTGATCTAAGCCAAAGATGACATCAACCCCATTATGAACACACTTGTTTAGGCTGAGAATTGGTTAAAGTTCAAAAAAGAATATCTATATACTCGGATTAACTTGCAGTAGAAAATAATGCAAGTAAAAATACCATAAAATTTATATATGGAAATGGATATATTTACATTTGACAGCAAATGGGAATTCTTTACCTTTACACCATGGGAATTCTTTACCTTATCACCACAAATTGGCTGATTCGGGTTATAACTAATTGAGAAATTGGCTGATTCGGGTTATAACTAATATCTCAAATGGGACAAACCAACCTAAATTTTATGCAAATGCTTATAGTATCCTGGAATTGCTTTATTCTAAAGTATTAGAATCTCGTATTGATATCATTATTTCAACATTCACATATACAACATTATTTACTGTAAAATTGAAGATGTGAGGCAACACAAGCAATCTTATCTTGTATTAGAAACTACCAGTTCTGAACCAATATCCTCTCAACAGAAGTTGATAAAAGTCAAAATTATGAATCTACTAATTTCATGTTCCAGCTACGCACAGTCTGTTAGCTTCGATTGCCATAGTAGCTATATCCTTTGGTACGTTATCACCTAAAACTAAAACCTCCAATAAAACAACACATTAGTGCTGGCACAAATTGATGGATTTATAATCATTAGTTGGCATGGACCAAACTGTTACCTAATGAATAATGACCACATATATAACTCCAAACTAATTCAAGAACTAAAGCAAATTTGGTACCAAACCTTCTTTGCTTATCTGATTACATATGAGTGAAATAAGCACCACCCCTTGTGTCTATTTCATCAAAATATGAGCACATAAAGCAAGAAGCACTTGCCAATACAAACACTCCGGCTTTCATTTATAAAACGAAATGCACTCTCAATAAGAAGCCATACACACAACCTAAAAATAAGCAATCCCAAACACCCTCCAAGACAATCTTCTAATTAGTTGCTCAATGGCATGTACAAAAATAGTACGATTGAAAATCGACAAACGAAAAACCACATTGTTATTGTATGCAAATGAGCCTCATTTGAATCCAGCCACTTTGAGGAAAGACATCTAAAAACCACTGAGATAATGAGTTCTTATGAGTATAGCAAGTATGCAATTCGATTACCTTTTGAAGGTAAATGTAAATTAGCAAATTATCTCCAACTTCATGATAAAACTTGTCTACTGTGTATCTTTAGCAAATTATTACTCAAGCGACGTAACCTAGCATATGTTCTAAATAGTGAATTAACCTCCACATCAAATAGCATTATTTATTAATAACCAAATGAATAAAACCCTCTCTTCAAAGTTCAAAATGTTTAAACAACTATATACATGATTGCGTAAAAGTAACTGTAAATAAATAGTAAAGTTAGATAACACTTATTAAAATAAGTTGCACCATGATTATAGCGGAAAATTACATACCTAACTCTTTTATGGAGATTTACATCAACAGATCAATCTGCATTAGTATGAAAGAGTTGCTCAATGGTCAGCATGGATTCATTGTGGATTAGCTTTCTCGAGCATAGTTAGATGATACATTCAGCCTAATCCTTATATTTCCTCCATCCATGAATGACCTATAATAGCAACAAAGAAAAGCACTATAAGCATCTTTTATTTTATGAGATTGTACAACAAAGATAGTAGATTATTTACCTCGTTCGCTTTTCCTATTTTCACCTTCCTCTCTTGCCCTTTGTGCTTCCTGCACATTTTATAGTTGACGTTAATAATTACACAAATCTATAACTTTAGGGAAATAAATGTAATGACAATGTGTCAAGTAAGCCACCTCTTCCTCTATTGCTTTTTTTACTTTCTCTGCTTCCTCCGATGCTTCTTTTTCCATATGATTTTGAAGCCCAAATCGTAATTAAGCTCAAGCATAACAACGGACTACAGCAATGCGACACCACTTTCCCATTTGTTTTCATGTAAATCACACAAATGGCTTTTCTTTCTACATCAACACATCAATTTAGTAGCAGTGATTGTCCCACATGGCTGAAGTGTTCTCGGAGCTGATCCTCACTAACATGAGCATCAATATTCTTAACATAGAATCTTAAGCCCTACAATAGAAGAAAAAAAATTGGATTTATAATGAGATAATTAGTGGAGGAAGAAAAAGGAATACATAAACTGTATCATTCAAAGAGCAATTGATATTTCCTTATTTGTTTTTAAAAAAGATAGATTAAAGCCAAAGAATGTTGCTGATGTAACAGTCTCGTGTAATATACACAACAGTTAAATGGGTTTAAGCTATACCAAACAATATTAAGACCAAAAATCAAGTATGTGTATTAAATGTAATTACCAAGCTTTTAGGAACTTAATTCTACGATTCGTTGCTGATAAATCTTTATGGGACGGGTTGGTTTATTTTTCACATAATCGATTTCCAATGCATCCAACTCCTGGTCCAGAACCAGGCAAAGATACATTACCTGACTCTCATGGACATCATGCGTCAAGCGAGCACGAACGATCTAAATGAGAGAAATCTTCAAGGTGGGAATCTTCTAGTGCATGAATATTCCAAGTAGGTGACAACCAAAGTGTCAACCTTCAATTTGGAATATGGTTTAGCCCTCATACCTGCCATTTGTCAGATTTGTGTACTTTATTGACTCCTCAAAACCAAAAGCTTTTTCCCAAAAGAGTCCCTCCCAAGTTGGATGTCTACAAATGGGTCGATTATGGTCGTATTATATCTTTCACATGTTAGCTAGATGGAAACGGGTAAATAGGACGACTCACTCAAACATGAGACAAAGTGTTTTCAAATTTTGTGTAAAAACTAAAAAGTTATACTATTACTTTAACAATGTTTTTTGATAAGTAAGTTTTATACATTAGATATTCATATAAGTAACAATAAGAGCAACATCAGGTTACTCAATCACATGAATGGTAGCGAGAAAGCTCATAAACTTACCAGTGTCTCCAAGAATAGGACGGGAGCAAACTATTCTACTTTTTCCTTTTAGAATCCTATTTGTACTAACAGATATTGTACTGATGTAGAAGGCATAGCTGTTGACTTTTCTTCTATAAATTGTGCCACAGCCCTGTACATCATCATTATATACACATCAAATAAAGTCCAAATAAGTAATCATAAAAAACATAGCTTCAAGATCACTACCTAATGGAAAAAAATTGAAAGCACCAATTAACTTTTGGGTTCTCCAAGTTGTGACTTACGGTTCAAACTTATTTAAATTCCTCATTGATATTTCGAGTCATTCTTTCTGTAAACAAACAATGTTGCTTTCTGAATAGCTTCAACTCGCACTTTAGCTCCCTAATGGTGTCAACCCTTCCTTTCAGCATTTTAAGCTCAATACCTACCTCCTCCCATTCAATTAAACCCACACACTTCTTCATCTCCCTAAAAAGAAATCATACTCTCCAACTGATAAACAATACCATTGAAAAAAGAACCATAAAAAAGTATTTCAATTTCTTGCAGCTTTAACCATATCAAAGTTTATGGGTGCTAATTTTCAGATTTTCTTGAAAAAATTCCATAGAAATTTAATCATTTTCATTCTCATTTGATATGAAAACATATTGAAAATTTGTTTTTACTGACATGTGGAGCTAAGATATGCCTGCACAAACCTTTGTCGACCCGGCTCTCACTTGAATACCATCCCTTTGGAATTTTTCTTCAGCAAACTCAGTTATTCTTTTATCAAATCTAAAAAACAGAAACACAGTTTTACTAACATCATCATAATCATATATAAAATTTTACTATTTGCTTAACAAAAATCTATTAATCACTTCCATTTTTTTAGCCAATTTAATTTTAGAACAACCAAAAAATAAAATCAGAAACTAATTTATGAACAATTAACTCAAACACATAATTGATTTATGAATTTGCAATTGAAATTAGGGTTAGAATTATATCCCAAATCAAATAAAAATAGAACATGAACAATGCATATAAAAAGAAATCACAAAAGAACCTACACCATAGCATCAATAAAAAGAATTCTTTAGCCTTTTTTTTCTTTTTTTTTTGTCGATCATGGATGTGTTTCTTTTATCATCAAAAGTTTGTTGATTCGTCCAAAGATTTGTTGTGACGGGTTTTTAGTTTCTTCCCAGATCCAGGGTTGTTTGTGTTTTTTTGATCGGGTATACCGAATGGTATTGCGATTTTGATGTTGTTTTTTTGAGTTAGGGTTCTCAAAAATGGGGATCTGGTATGTGTTTTTTTGTGTGTGTTGTATCAAATGGGAAGTTATCCATCGATGCCGCCCCATTTTTTTCAAAGTCAATGCTTAAGAAGAATTTGTTTATGGCCGTAGGATCAAAATGAATATCCAAGTGGCAGGTTTTAAAGAATTTTGGGGAGAGATCAAATTTTCAAAACCCTGTTTTATTAATATAGTAGATTTGATTTTGAAATAAATGATGAGAGAGAAAATTAATAATTATTTTATAAATTAATTAAATAAGATACAATAATTTTAGATAAAAAAATAGAAAAAAATAAAAAAATAACACATTTGTGTGGTTGAGATAGAAAGAAATGAAAATGGGACCAAAGGAATTGTATAAACCGACCTTACTAGTGGTTATTTTAAAAATGTGGGTCCATTGAGGATGGTTCACAATTTACAAGACACAATTTTAAAACAAATAAGGGTTTTTATATTCTAACCCAAATCCGAAAGATAATACCACATACCAAACGGGCCCTAAGTAAAACTTAGGATTAAGGTTGCTAATAAGTATATATATTTGTAAAGGGCATTGATACTTATACTACCACAATTGATGCATACACCATAATTATGCATATACCATGTTATACTATATGCATTAGTAGTGTAATATTATGATGTATGCATCAATTATAGTGGTTTAAGTATCAATGCCCATTTATAAAACATGCAACAATCAACAAGATAGCCGATAGGTTGTGTGTGATTTGTTGGCTCCTTGACTTGGTTCGAGTCGTGTGGTTGCTACCTTTTTTTTTACTCAAGGTTAGTAATAAATATAAATATAAATAATTGTAAGATAATAAAAGGCAACTTTGCTTCGTGGTTGTGTATGCATTTCTTAAATTCCTTGACTAATGCTCAAGTCTTTCGGTATCATTTATTTATTTTTATCTTTAATCTTTATGTCTTTAGTTTTCGTAGTTTATTGTATCTACGATTTTCTTCTAGGTTTTCATTACTATTTAGTTATTCGCAGTTGATTTACATTAAATATAAGAAAAAAGATTGAGAAACTTAAAACTCATTACTAATTTGGTGTTTAACTTATGTGTCATTAGGTTGTAGAGTTGAGAAGAAGTGGACCCGATTGCGGCAACCAATGAATTATTTCCACACAGATTTAGGCAAAAAATTAAGCATGCATTTTAGGTCTCCAAATCACTTCTTTAAATATAATGTTGCAATCTTTTATACAATCTTTACTACATATAATAGAAAAATGGTCAAAAGTGAAATGTTGAGTTTTCAAGTGAAATGTTGAGTTTTCAACAATGGTCAAATGAGAGAGAAAGTGAAATGTAATTAATACTCTTATTAAAACACCCAATACTTAAAAGTACAATTATTTATTCACATTGTACAACCAAATTAAAGCATATCTACCAAATTAAATACAACCAATTCAAACACAAATCGGGTTGACTCGGGACGATTCAAACCCGGCGGGTTGACCCGGTTCAATTTGACCCGTTTTCGACCCAATCTAGCAAGTTGACCCGGTTTAAATCGACCCATTTTTCGACCGGAACGGTTCAACCGGTTGAACCACCCGGGTCGAACCGGGTTTCAAAACATTATCCATTACTTAAAAGTACAATGATTTATTCACATTGTACAACCAACTAAAAACATATCTACCAAATTAAATACAACCAATTAAAACACAAACCGGGTTGACCCGGGACTCTTTAAACCCGTTTTTCGACCGGAACGGTTCAACCAGTTGAACTACCCGGGTCGAACCGGGTTTCAAAACATTATGTTTAATTCTCAAATCTTCAAACTTTTATTATTTTTCGTTTATAACCTATAAACTTTTTTTTATCAATAAACTATCTGTCGCTATAAAATCCCGTTGCTATGCACGGGTACTCGTCTAGTAAGAGAAAACACAAAATTAGAATGATTCTTTGATTGACTAATACAAGAACTCAATTTTAAAATTAAGGTTTTTGATCGCCAATAAAAAGTCAAAATTGGCTTTAACCGGTCAAATGATGTTAAATTTGGTCCAACACAAAAATGCCGTAAAAATATGTATGTTAAAATTTTGTAAAGAGAGAGGTTATTTTTAAAAGTTTAATAGTTAAATACTTAAATTTAAATTAAAGAAAAAGAAAAAAAAATGCCCACCAAAAGCCACATAAAGTAGGGTATAAATTGCAAGAAAGCTTTTAAAAAAGAGGGATAATTTTACTAAATTGAAGGGGTTCAATGTGAAATGACTTTATATTTTGATTGACTAATAAAATTTACATTTAAAGCAAAACACTATAAAAAATCTAATCTTAAATTTAATTTATCTTTTGATTGACTAATAAAACTTACAAGTTCAAAGTACGAGATGGGTGATATTTTGGGTACACGTCTATCGTATAACTTAAACCCTTTGTGTTAATATTGCAACATTGCTATTTAAATGGTTATTTGATTTGTTCTTGATTGGCCGAAGTTGCAAGTTCGTGTGACATGCTAAGCATTTATGATATGTTATATTATGGTTTTAATCAGGGGTTTGTGTCACACCCCCAAAATCGGGTCCAGCGGAAGCTTACGTGTCGCTGGGGTGCAACTCAATTGGTATCATAACACAAGTGTAAAGAACGGTTTTCACATCAATCATTTAGAATATATTTGAGAAGTCAAAAGTGTTAAATTTACATTATGAAAAGTGGTGCGGAAGTTGGCACATAAAATAAGTTAAGCGGTCCCAAATGTTTTATCAGAGTCTTCTATGACCATGCCATGCCCTGCCAAAAGCCTCCAGTAGCGTGCTATTGCTTAGTTCCTGAAAATACATGCTAAAGTGTCAACACGAGGTTGGTGAGTTCATAGAGTTTGTTTAACAAGTAAAGTATTTGAAATAAGATTTTCCCAGCAAAGGCATTGTAAATCCACTCAGTTGCAAATCCCGCCCATAACAACACTTGCAACCTGTGTGTTTACAACCCACTGCTAAAATATAGCTTGAGTAAGACATGTAAGTATACGATATGCGTTCTATATCACTAGTAGACCTTATGCTGCTCACTAGGAGACTTATGTTGCTCACGAGGAGACTTATGTTCGGCTACCCCAAGTGTTAGATACTTAGGTCCGTGATATGTTCTGTACGGCTACCCCAAGTGTTAGATACTTAGGTCCGCGATATGTTCTGTACGGCTACCCCAAGTGATAGATACTTAGGTCCGCGAGTTGCTTTCAAGAATAACGCAAATAAGTTTAACACAATCATGTATGTAAGCAAGCAGTTTAAGCATGTATCTCCCCCAAAAGTTCAAAACGTATAAAGTAGGGGCTATGAAACTCACCTGATGCGATAGCAACAATGATAATAATGGATAAGATGAAATGAGGCTCGATCTCTAACCGCGACCTATTATGAATGATATGATCTAGCGTAAGCAATGATACAATGCTACACATGCAAATACGTATGTTAACGATACCACTCGTTAGTTTTGAAAATAATGTTTATCGTCGAAAACTACATTTTTGACGTCTCGGCAAGTTATGAACTACTTTTCGTGTAAATATGTTGAAACGGCACTCCACGATCCTTGTTTGATGTTTTATCGCCAAATAAAATAGTTTCGTCGCAAAATAACCCTTTTTACAACTTGTGAAAATATGACCAAACGGCCTCGCAAAACTAGTCGCAAAATATTGTACGTTAAGAGTTAGGAATAGAACTTGACGTTTTTGAAATCCTTGTAACATAATCTTCATGTCGTCTCATTTGACTTTTGATCATACGCGCCTCGATCATATAGAAAATCGGCCATGTACTTAGTGACTTGCTAGTTTTACACTTAGAAAATATATGTGTTGTAATGCTGTCAAAATAAGTATAGTTCGTCGGCTTTTCAAAAATTCATATCTCGGTCGTTACAAGTCCGTTTGCGACGTTCTTTATATCCACGGATTCGTCATAGCATGAACTAACATGTTTTCAGTAGCTCGGCTCTCCTAGATCACGTCTAACGCCTCGTTTTTTCCCTTGAAGTTCGGCAAACAGCAAGCTTATTTTCAGAAAATAGTTTTTCGTCGCCTAACTTGTAAAAATCATATCTCCTTCGTTATAAGTCGGTTTTTAGTGATTCAAGCGCCCACGGTTTCGTTTTTGAAAGTATTTTCTGAATATGAAGGCCAAAATAACTCAATGTTTACTGAAATTTCCAGATTTCACGTTTTTGGACAGTAGCTTATTTAGATTGCTAAAAACTCATTTTCTTGGTTCTAAACTTGTTTATACCACTTCCAATCAACTCCACAAGTACTCTAAACCTACCATACACCTTCTCAAGATGTCATGGGGTCCTAAACATCACCAAAAATGATGGGTTTCATGAGGATGATAATAAAAATGATGGATCTATGTTTAAAATGAATTTTTGTGTAAAGTGGTATGTATAACATATTTATTTGCACAACTAGCTACTATCAAAACTAGAAAATATAACAAATGAAGGCATGAAAAGATTGAAAATGTTTCTTGAAGCTTACTTGAAGATTAGAAGAGTTTGGATGAAAAAGATCTACAACCTTGGAGTTTTTATTTCAAAACTCTAACAAGGATGTTAAAATGGACTTGTTAAACACTTGATCTTCAAAAAATTTTGTGTTCTTCCTCCTTGTTCTTGTGAGCCGTGGAGTATAGAGAGAAAAGAGAGTGTGTTTGTGATTTTTTTGTGAAAAAAGAAGCTAGTTTAGGCTTTATATAGTCCAAGGGTAGTTTGGTAATTTCAATAAAAGGGTATAATGGTAATTTCACTATATTTTCGAAATATCTAGATATTTTTGAGAAAATATCTAGATATTTTAGGTTGGATATTTATCTTTGACATACGGAGTGGGTTTTGGTCCCGTTACTTGCTAACTGTAAGTCGTAAAGTCACAAAACTTAAAACCGGGTATCCTAAAATTCCTAAATTCATGAAAATGTCACGGAAGGTGGAAAACATATATTTCTCTTGTTGGTAATGTTGTTTGGACATATCGGGATGCCTAAATGATGTTTAAACCTTAAGGTAAATCTCGGACACGGTTTCGTGATTCTTGCAGAAATTATCCGACGAGTACCAAAATCTCGGGTTATCATTAAAATAGTTTAACTTACGAGAATATGAAATAAAAAATTTGGAATGAATAGTGCCAGTGAATAGTAAAAATGAATAGTAACTCGTGAATAGTAAATTGTCGAGGTTCGGGAAAATGGCCTGGAATTACGAGTTGTGACAGTCTCCACCCGTTAGAGGAATTCAGTCCCTGAATTTAGCTCGCTCGTTCTACGTACGTACGTTCTCATGGTCGGGTTTGATGGGGGTAAACTTTCCCATGATCGAGCATAGCCTTCAAAAGACCTCTAGGTAACCGATTTTTACTTAATCCCACAACTCATCAAACAAGAACTGTCATGGGATTAGGCTAAATCGGTTTGAGGTTGTCGATTCAAATTTAATCTCACAACTCATCAAACAAGAACTGTCATGAGATTAAACTGAATCGGCTCGGGTAACAACTTGACTCTTAGCTTGATTTTCGCAACTCATCAAACAAGAACTGTCACTAAATCAAGCTAGGAAACAAGTTGTCAGAAAGAATGGATTCAACATCCTGAAATGAGGTCTTTTGAAAGTTTGGCTCGATAATGGAATTGCTTACACCGATCAAATCAATCTGGACATAATTCTATTATAACTACTCTCAGTATTGCAAAATTCATCTCTGAGTAGAACATAGGTGGTCAGGCTATGTCCCACTGTCCCGGGTCGAATATAGATGACCAGTCTATATTCCACCGAGGTTCAATGAATTTTGGAATACTCAGCTTAGTTATACTAATACTATGTCCTTCACATGTAAAGGGTGGTTCAAAAGACTAAGGCAGGTGATCAGACTTGAGGTCGAATGATGAAACTACGTAAGGAAAAGGTGTAACGCTGCGACGTGCATGATATGTAAGCATACTTATATGGAATACAATTATAGTAATCAACGAGAGTAAGTGAGTATAATCTATCTGGCAATAAGATATAAATCTCATTAAATATGTCAGCAACAAACCACAAATGAGGCATCAGCTTGGCAGCCAGGCACGTGGCGGTCATAGGGTTAAGTTTTCGTAAAAGTAGCTATAGTTTAGGTTTTAAAATTACCCAATTCTCTATAGCCTAGGCTCTGATACCAATCTGTCACACCCCCAAAATCGGGTCCAGCGGAAGCTTACGTGTCGCTGGGGTGCAACTCAATTGGTATCATAACATAAGTGTAAAGAACGGTTTTCACATCAATCATTTAGAATATATTTGAGAAGTCAAAAGTGTTAAATTTACATTATGAAAAGTGGTGCGGAAGTTGGCCCATAAAATAAGTTAAGCGGTCCCAAATGTTTTATCAGAGTCTTCTATGACCATGCCATGCCCTGCCAAAAGCCTCCAGTAGCGTGCTATTGCTTAGTTCCTGAAAATACATGCTAAAGTGTCAACACGAGGTTGGTGAGTTCACAGAGTTTGTTTAACAAGTAAAGTATTTGAAATAAGATTTTCCCAGCAAAGGCATTGTAAATCCACTCAGTTGCAAATCTCGTCCATAACAACACTTGCAACCTGAGTGTTTACAACCCACTGCTAAAATATAGCTTGAGTAAGACATGCAAGTATACGATATGCGTTCTATATCACTAGTAGACCTTATGCTGCTCACTAGGAGACTTATGTTGCTCACGAGGAGACTTATGTTCGGCTACCCCAAGTGTTAGATACTTAGGTCCGTGATATGTTCTGTACGGCTACCCCAAGTGTTAGATACTTAGGTCCGTGATATGTTCTGTACGGCTACCCCAAGTGTTAGATACTTAGGTCCGCGATATGTACTGTACGGCTACCCCAAGTGATAGATACTTAGGTCCGCGAGTTGCTTTCAAGAATAACGCAAATAAGTTTAACACAATCATGTATGTAAGCAAGCAGTTTAAGCATGTATCTCCCCCAAAAGTTCAAAACGTATAAAGTAGGGGCTATGAAACTCACCTGATGCGATAGCAACAATGATAATAATGGATAAGATGAAATGAGGCTCGATCTCTAACCGCGACCTATTATGAATGATATGATCTAGCGTAAGCAATGATACAATGCTACACATGCAAATACGTATGTTAACGATACCACTCGTTAGTTTTGAAAATAATGTTTATCGTCGAAAACTACATTTTTGACGTCTCGGCAAGTTATGAACTACTTTTCGTGTAAATATGTTGAAACGGCACTCCACGATCCTTGTTTGATGTTTTATCGCCAAATAAAATAGTTTCGTCGCAAAATAACCCTTTTTACAACTTGTGAAAATATGACCAAACGGCCTCGCAAAACTAGTCGCAAAATATTGTACGTTAAGAGTTAGGAATAGAACTTGACGTTTTTGAAATCCTTGTAACATAATCTTCATGTCGTCTCATTTGACTTTTGATCATACGCGCCTCGATCATATAGAAAATCGGCCATGAACTTAGTGACTTGCTAGTTTTACACTTAGAAAATATATGTGTTGTAATGCTGTCAAAATAAGTATAGTTCGTCGGCTTTTCAAAAATTCATATCTCGGTCGTTACAAGTCCGTTTTCAACGTTCTTTATATCCACGCGTTCGTCATAACATGAACTAACATATTTTCAGTAGCTCGGCCCTCCTAGATCACGTCTAACGCCTCGTTTTGTCCCTTGAAGTTCGGCAAACAGCAAGCTTATTTTCAGAAAATAGTTTTTCGTCGCCTAACTTGTAAAAATCATATCTCCTTCGTTATAAGTCGGTTTTTAGTGATTCAAGCGCCCACGGTTTCGTTTTTGAAAGTATTTTCTGAATATGAAGGCCAAAATAACTCAATGTTTACTGAAATTTCCAGATTTCACGTTTTTGGACAGTAGCTTATTTAGATTGCTAAAAACTCATTTTCTTGGTTCTAAACTTGTTTATACCACTTCCAATCAACTCCACAAGTACTCTAAACCTACCATACACCTTCTCAAGATGTCATGGGGTCCTAAACATCACCAAAAATGATGGGTTTCATGAGGATGATAATAAAAATGATGGATCTATGTTTAAAATGAATTTTTGTGTAAAGTGGTATGTATAACATATTTATTTGCACAACTAGCTACTATCAAAACTAGAAAATATAACAAATGAAGGCATGAAAAGATTGAAAATGTTTCTTGAATCTTACTTGAAGATTAGAAGAGTTTGGATGAAAAAGATCTACAACCTTGGAGTTTTTATTTCAAAACTCTAACAAGGATGTTAAAATGGACTTGTTAAACACTTGATCTTCAAAAAATTTTGTGTTCTTCCTCCTTGTTCTTGTGAGCCGTGGAGTATAGAGAGAGAAAAGAGAGTGTGTTTGTGATTTTTTTGTGAAAAAAGAAGCTAGTTTAGGCTTTATATAGTCCAAGGGTAGTTTGGTAATTTCAATGAAAGGGTATAATGGTAATTTCACTATATTTTCGAAATATCTAGATATTTTTGAGAAAATATCTAGATATTTTAGGTTGGATATTTATCTTTGACATACGGAGTGGGTTTTGGTCCCGTTACTTGCTAACTGTAAGTCGTAAAGTCACAAAACTTAAAACCGGGTATCCTAAAATTCCTAAATTCATGAAAATGTCACGGAAGGTGGAAAACATATATTTCTCTTGTTGGTAATGTTGTTTGGACATATCGGGATGCCTAAATGATGTTTAAACCTTAAGGTAAATCTCGGACACGGTTTCGTGATTCTTGCAGAAATTATCCGACGAGTACCAAAATCTCGGGTTATCATTAAAATAGTTTAACTTACGAGAATATGAAATAAAAAATTTGGAATGAATAGTGCCAGTGAATAGTAAAAATGAATAGTAACTCGTGAATAGTAAATTGTCGAGGTTCGGGAAAATGGCCTGGAATTACGAGTTGTGACAGTTTGTTTTAGTTTGACTTATGTTATCGTGTTCTGTGTTGATGGATTTGTGTTAATCATGTAACGTTGATTTTCATTCGTTTTCATACATTTTCGTTCGTTTTCTTACGTATTCGTCCATTTTCATTCGTTTTCATCCGTTTTTAAATGTCTTTGGCTTTTTTCAGACGTTTTCATACATTTCTGAAATCACGAGTGATATTCTGAGTATCACAAGTGATATTCTGTGATATTCAAAATATCACAAGTGATATTCTGAATATCACAAATGATATTTAGAATATCAAAAGTGATATTCTGTGATATTCTTAGTATCACAAGTGATATTCTGAATATCCCAAGTGATTTTCAACTAATGTTTTGTAACATGAAAATCACAAGTGATATTCAGAATATCATAAGTGATATTCAAAAAATCACAAGTGATAGATATTCAGAAAATCACAAGTGATATTCAGAATATCACCAATGATATCACTGGTGATATTTTGAATATCAATTGTGATATTAAAAAACGTATAAGAATGGAAGAAACGTAAGAAAACGTATGAAAATGGACGAAAACATAAGAAAATCATAAGTGATATTCAGAAAATCACAAGTGATTTTCTGAATATCACTTGTAACTTTCAAAAACGTAAAAAAAAGACGAAAACATAAGAAAATGGACAAAAATCTAATAAAACGGACGAATACGTATGAGAACGGACAAAAACGTATGAAACTGTAAAAACACGTATGAAAACGAAAGAAAACATATGAAAAATAGACGAAAACGAAAGAAAACGGATGAAAACAGACGAAAACGTATGAAAACGAACGAAATCGTAAGATATTGGATGACAACGTATGAAAATGGACTAAAATTAGCAAAAACATAAGAAAACGGATGAAAACTTAAGAAAACGAACAAAAACATAAGAAAACAGACGAGAATGTATGAAAGCGTAAAAACACGTATGAAAACGGACGAAAAATGGACGAAAACAAAAGGAAACAGATGAAAACATATTAAAACGAACGAAACGTATGAAAACGAACAAGAACATAAGAAAATAGATGTAAACATATGAAAACGGACGTAAACGGGCGAAACGTAAGAAAACGTATGAAACGGACGAAAACGTATAAAATCGGACGAAAACATCTGAAAACAGACGAAAATGTCTAAAAATAGACGAAAAAGTAAAAAACAGACGAAAACGTATGAAAACGGAAAAAGAGACTGAAAACGGACGAAAACATATATAAACATATGAAAACGGACAAAAAAATATGAAAACGTATAAAAACGGATGAAAACGTATAAAAAAGGACGAAAATGTTTGAAAAGAGACGAAAACGTATGAAAGTAGACGAAAATGTATGAAAGAAGACGAAAGTGAAAGCGGAAAAAAAACTTGAATTAAAAAAAACGTGAATTATTAAAAAAGAAAAAAAAAAAAAAACCTTGAATTAAGAATAAACGTGAATTAAAAAAATTGAATTAGAAAAAAAAAAAAAAAAAAAACAGTAATAATAATAAGAAAGACAAAAAGACAAAGAAAAAGAAATGAACTTAGGTTTTCATATTTAATATTAAGTTAATCTTCATCATTAGATTAAACTAAATGGATAGTGATGATTTTTTCTTTTGGTAAGTACAATGACTTACCGGTAAAAACAAAAAGACAAAGAAAAATAAAAAAAGAAAGAATATATTTAATTTTAGAGTAAATTACACGGATCGTCTATGTGGTTTGTCCAAAATCGCTGGTTTAGTCCCTCGAGTTTCAAAGTTGCGTGTATGGTCTCTCTGATAGCAAAAGAATAACACCTATGGTCCCTATCGCTAACTGACGTTATATATTCCGTTAGCAAGTTTCAAAGTTAGTCCATTAACCAAACAAGCGTTTACAACGTTAGTCCTTTTCCTAAACGGCCGTTTGCAACGTTAGTCTTTTTTTGAAAAATATTCGAAAAATTTATAAAAATTCGAAAAAACTTATAAAAATTCGAAAAATTTATAAAAATTCAAAAAATTTATAAAAATTCGAAAAAATTTATAAAAATTCAAAAAATTTATAAAAATTCGAAAAAATTTTAAAAATTCGAAAAAACTTATAAAAATTCGAAAAATTTATAAAAATTCAAAAAATTTTAAAAATTCAAAAAATTTATAAAAATTCGAAAAAATTTATAAAAATTCAAAAAATTTAAAAAATTCAAAGCAATTTTAAAACTTCGAAAAAACTTAAAAAAATTATAAAAATTCAAAAAACTTTATAAAATTTCGAAAAAATTTATAAAAATTCGAAAATTTTTTAAAAATTCGAAAAAACTTATAAAAATTCAAAAAATTTATAAAAATTCAAAAAATTTTAAAAATTCCAAAAATTTATAAAAATTCGAAAAAATTTATAAAAATTCGAAAAAGTTATAAAAATTCGAAAAATTTATAAAAATTCAGAAAATATTAATAATTCAAAAAATTTATAAAAATTCGAAAAAATTTATAAAAATTCGAAAAATTTATAAAAATTCAAAAATTTTTTAAAAATTCGAAAAAACTTATAAAAATTCGAAAAATTTCTAAAAATTCAAAAAAATTTATAAAATTTCGAAAAAATTTATAAAAATTCGAAAAATTTATAAAAATTCGAAATTTTTTTTAAAAATTCGATAAAACCTATAAAAATTCATAAAATTTATAAAAATCTATATAAATTCAAAAAATTTTAAAAATTCCAAAAATTTATAAAAATTCGAAAAAATTTATAAAAATACGAAAAAGTTATAAAAATTCGAAAAATTTATAAAAATTCGAAAAAACTTATAAAAATCCGAAAAATTTAAAAAATTCAGAAAATATTAAAAATTCAAAAAATTTATAAAAACTCGAAAAAATCTATAAAAATTCGAAAAAATTTTAAAAATTCGAAAAAACTTAAAAATATTCAAAAATTCAAAGAATTTTAAAAACTCGAAAAAATTTATAAAAATCCACAAAAATTTATATAAATTCGAAAAAAGTTATAAAAATGCAAAAAATTTATAAAAATCCAAAAAAATTTAAAATTCCAAAAACTTATTAAAATTCAAAAAAATTATAAAAATTCAAAAAAAATTTAAAATTCAGAAAATTCATAAAAATTCAAAAAACTTTAAAAATTCCAAAAATTTATAAAAATCTTAAAAACTCCAAAAATTTTAAAACATGTGTAAGGTAAACGTGTGAGGTAATTATTCGAATTTTTATAAATTTTTCGAATTTTTTTGAATTTTTATAAGTTTACTGAATTTTTAAAATTTTTTGAATTTTTATTATTTTTTTGAATTTTTATAAGTTTTTTCGAATTTATATAAATTTTTCGGATTTTTATAGATTTTTTCGAATTTTAAAAATTTTTTGAATTTTTCGAATTCTTATAAGCTTTTTCGAATTTTTAAAAAATTTTGGAATTTATAAAAAAATTTCGAATTTTTATAAATTTTTTCGTGTTTTTTATAAATTTTTTGTATTTTTAAGATTTTTTGAATTTTTATATATTTTTCGAATTTTTATAACTTTTTCGAATTTTTATAAATTTTTTCGAATTTTTATAAATTTTTGGAATCTTTAATATTTTTTGTTGGGAACACGTTTTGTAATATTTCAAGTATTGATCATTTGTAATAGGTTGCTTAGGCCTTTAGGTTTGTTATTAGGCCCAGCCCGTGTAGAAGGCCCATGGGTTGTGTCGTTTTATCATTTATTATTGTTATGTATGTATTAAGTTAAGTATGTTGGGCTAGTAGCCCATTCTCTTGTAAAACTATAAATACCCCTCCCATTCAAGGGAAGGGTGTTGGTTGATGAATTCATAATATTGTTCCTAAGTGTGTGTTATCATCTCCCTTCCATCTCTTTCTCTCTCTAACTTTCTCTCTCTAGATTTAGTAGGTAATTAGTTGGTAATTAGTGGTAGCTTAATACATAATAGTATAAAACATCAAGTGGTATCATTCGCCTAGGGGTAATTTAGGTTGTTAGAAGGTTAGATCTAAGAAAAATTAAGAAATCCGAATTGTTAGTGTTCATCCGAGTTGTTACTGTTCGTCAGAGATATATTCATCGAATTTTTGTTCATCGAAGATTATTTGATCGAATTTGTACGTTCATCGAACTATTGATTATTCACCAAGTTAGGTGATATAATCGAACTTCTGGGTTAATCGAACTTCTTGATCGAACTTTCGTAACCAAAATTTCACTAGTTGAACTTCGATTTAGTCGAACTTCCGATTAGTTGAACTTTGTTTAGGCGAATTTCAGATTAGTCGAACTTCAGATTAGTCGAACTTTGCTCTAGTCGAATTTCAAATTAGTCGAACTTTGATGATCGAATTTCACTAGTCGAACTTTTGTTTAGTCGAACTTCCGATTAGTTGAACTTTGATTAGTCCAATTTCAGATTAGTCGAACTTTGTTTAGGCGAACTTCAGATTAGTTGAACTTTGATTAGTCCAATTTTAGATTAGTTGAACTTTGTTTAGGCGAACTTCAGATTAGTTGAACTTTGATTAGTCCAATTTCAGATTAGTCGAACTTTGTTTAGGCGAACTTCAGATTAGACGAACTTTATTAGTCCAATTTCAGATTAGTCGAACTTTGTTTAGGCGAACTTCAGATTAATCGAATTTTGTTAGTCCAATTTCAGCAGTCGAATTTTAGGAGCCAAACAACTTTGATAGAACAAGTGTTTAACCGAACAATTAATTGATTCTTATCTAATCTTCACACAACAACCGTCTTTATCCTTTGAAGATCCTTAACCGTCACAAGCTACTACACGATGTCTCAACCACCACACTTTAATTACTACTACCAGCTACAGCAATATCCTCAGCAACAACAATACTCTCAACAACAACAACAATTTCCTCAACAATATCCACAACATCATGCATATGTGCAACAACATCAATTCAATCTTCCACCACAACTATCTCCACAACAAATAATGCAACAAAATTACCTTCAGAACAATCCTTCAGTGTCCAGAGAACCTCACTGGTTTCATAAGATGTGTGAAGCTATAAGCAGTCAGCAATCTCGTCATGAGGCTGGAAATCAAGACACTCCACCCATGTTAACACCTGGAAACTACGTGCAGTGGGCAAGCAGGTTTCTCCGATTCATTGAACTCCGCAAACCCCATGGACCGTATTTGAAGCATGTCATCACTGTGGGGCCCTTTCCAGAACCAGTAATTGTTGTTCCAGCTACTCCTGAAAGAGAAGAAACATCCACTCCTATTGCTGTTTCCAGCTATACAACTGAACAAGTTTTACAACAAGAAGCAAATGGAATGGCAATGGCATTCATTCTTCAGGGAATTCCAAATCCCATCTATCGAAGTGTTGATGCTCAGAAGACTGCTAAGGACATGTGGGAGCATGTGCATCTTCTGATGGAAGGAACAGAGCTCAATCAGGAAGATCTTGAATCAAAATTGTACATGGAATTCAACAATTTTATTATGGAACCGGGAGAGACAATCGAATCATACTACCACCGTTTCACCAATGTTGTTAACGACCTTGATCGTCATGACATGAAGTTTCCAAGGATTGCAATCAACTCCAAATTTCTGGGATGCCTCGGTCCCGAATGGCAGAAATATGCAACGTTTGTTAGGCAATCGAAGAAGATTGGTGAGATCAAATATGGATTGATTTATGATTTTCTCAAACAACATCAATCAGAAGTGGACAAAGAAGTTGCAGCAAGAGGAGGTTTCATACCAGGACCACAACCTAATTCGCTTGCACTAATGGCTCAACCAAACTTCTCTCTACCGTCTCAGGAATTTGGAAACTCATCTTATCAACCAAGCTTTCAACCTCAAAACCAACTTGTCCCATATGAACCACCATCTCTACAATCAGGCAACCAATTGGTAACATATCAAAACACTGATTCCAACTTTTACACCAACAGTGAATATGATGAAGAAGAAGAAGCTTTCAGTTCCCTCAATGAAGCATTTGGGTTGATTGCTAAAGCGTTTGGTAAATTCACAAACAAATCAAACAATCGCCTTCGCTCATCTTCAAACACAAGGAATCAGGCAGTGGTTAATGATGGTCGGGTAGAAATTCAGAACAGATCATCGGGAAGGTTTGGATCAGGGAACAGAGGAGGATATGGGTCACAAAGGTTTCAAGCTGGAGAACAAAGGTTTCAGTCTGGGGGTAATAGGAATTATATGGGGGCAGATCAGAACAGGAATCAATTGACTGGAAAAGAATCAAAAGGCATTGCAAATACCTCAGTTACATGCTACAACTGTGGAGGGAATGGTCATATGGCTAATGCATGTCCGAAGCCTCGAACCATGGGCAGTGCATATCACAAAGAAGCTCTCTTGATGGCACTTAAGGATGAGAAAGCAAGCTTGATGAATGTGAAAGAAAACAGCTTCATGGCAAATGCAGACTCAGAAGATGATATGGAGGATCTTGAGGCAAACGCAGCTGTCATGCTCATGGCTAATATGCAGGAAATGAATACATCCGAGACAGGCCCGGTCTACGATACTGACGGTCTTTCTCAGGTACTTGATCCACCATGTTTACTACATGAGATTGCTTCACCTTCCGCATCTTCATTCTCAAATGAACATTCTGTTCAAAATGATTCATCATTCTCATCTTCTTTAGATAATCAAATCAACACTGATATATCATTTGATGATGATAGAACAGTTGTCTCATTTGATGATCTAATAGAAGATGACAATCATGATCAGATTGAACAGAATGAGAATTTGAATGATCAAGATTCGGAGCTTCAGGCCTTAATCATGTCCACCCAATCACAAATTGAAAAATGCAATGAAATCAATACAAATCTGAAAGAAAAGATTGCATTGTTAACTAAGGACAATGAGTGCTATAAACAACAACTTTCTGGATATCAAAACCAAGAAAAACGAGAACAATCTTTTGAAATCGCTTTCCAAAAAGAATATGTCAAAGTTCAAGATTTGCAAAACCAAGTACGTGAATTAACCAATTCTAAGGCGGAGCTTATCTCTCAAAAAGAAAAGGATCAATTTGAATTCAAAAAACAAATTGATGCTTTAACTTCTGAGTTGTTAAAAACTCAATCAGAGCTTTCAACATCTCAGCAGGATCTTCTTGACGAAAAGCAAGCCACAAAGAAACGTGTTGACTCATATCTTGAGGAAATTCTGGATCTGGAAACCAAACTCAAAGATTTTCAAAATGTTGTGTATAAAACGGGTAATTCTGTAACACAAATTCAAAAACTAACTGTGAAACCAAGTCCTAAAGGAGTAAGTTTTGCACTTGGAAGTGACACACCCCGTAATTCACATAAAGCACTCAAAGATAATCCTAAGTTATACAATGCAACATTTTTGTTAGATGATTCCTTTCAACGTGTTGTTATGCATTCTATTGATGAAGAAACTGATTTTCTTGCAAACGAGATTGAGGGTCGATCAAAGTCACAAAACGAATTTTCAAGAGTACATTACGATTATAATGAACGACCTCACATAAGCAAATCATTTGTGCCACCAAAAGATAAACCAGAACAAACGCTGATACGTACCTCAGATCAAATATATCATCTCTCCCAAAATGATGCACATCTCGACAATTATTTGACAGAGAATGATGTTGATCCTCAAATGCCTCCAGCTTTTAAAATTGTCAAACATTTTGAGACATTTATGGAAGACATCAAATTTTTAGAAAATGAAATTGCGTTTAATTCTAAAATCACTGTCTCTTCTTTTTTCTCTCATGTGGAAAAAGAAAAGATAGAAATTCTTCAAAAGAAAATTTTACCTCATGTCAAACACTTGAAGAAATGTGCATCACAATGGGAAGAAGATCTAGTTGACGAGGTTCTATCAATGAAGAATATTTTCAAAGCAAAAGACTCCAAAATTCAAAAACAAAAACTTCAAAAGAAGAATTTGGAAAAAGAAAATGATCGACTCTTGCAAAATATTCTTTGTTGTGATGTTGTTTCTGTGTTGATGAATGCACTTTATGAATCTGGTAATGAGTGTCTTATGCAAAATCATGTTGTTGATACTAAGATGTTGCAAATCGAAATTAAGAATCTAGTGAAAGAGAATGATGATCTTCGACAAATCAACAATGATGTGGAAAACAAAGTTTTTAATCTTCAAAAAAGGCTTGATTGGTGTCAAACTCAAAGTTTTGAATTTGAACAAAAATTTCAACATCTCATAGGGTCTTTATCATTTCAAAACAGTCATGTTCCTGAAAAATATAAGGAAACAAAGGCTTTCTTAAGACTTAAACTGTTTCAAAATGAAAAGGAACTCGATGAAATTCTTCAAAACAGGAATGACACAGTCCGCCTTAACAGAAAAATCGATTCACAAAATCAAGAATTCCAACACATCATTGTTGATCTGAAAAAGAAAATCAAAGTTTTAGAAACAGGCAAAAACAAAGTTGATAAGACTGTACCAAGGATGCAAAAAGTAGACAGCGCCCCTAAGAATGCATCATCAAATATAACCACTAATGCTCTTACTTCACCTTCCACAGGATTAGTTGAACCATCTAAGGATAGAAGATCCAAGACCACCAAGAGACCAAAGAAGACTAGTATCTGGCTACCTAAGAGTGGAACATCTAAGAGTGGAGAAGTAGAAGTTAATGCATCTAGTGAGAATAAAACGCATGTTATGTCTAAACTAGAATCTAGCTTGGCTAAGTGTAATTCTACAAAAGATGTAATGAATGCTGAATCTTTACCAGTTATGAATGATGTTAATGCTTCTTGTGTGTTTTGCCATACTCATATCTTATCTGGTACTCATCAAAACTGTGTTGCTAAAACTTTGCTGAAGAGAAAAGCACAACGAACTAGTGGCCTCACTAAGTTTAACCTAGCTGCCAAATCAATTTTAGGGACTCCACCACTAGCAGTTTCAAAGCAGACCATAGTTGCACCCATCACTAATCACAAAAAGAACAAATTACCTAGCTCATTCCTTAGGAAGAAAGCAGAAAGTAGTAGGAAATGGCAACGTTGGCTAGAGAACACAACATATTTTAAATGGGTACCTAAAATACTTAACTCATGTGCTTCTAACCCAACGGGTCCATCCGTTACTCCATCTGTTTCTACTAATTGTGGTGCAGGTGGTTCAAATCGTTCTTTGGATTGTTGATAGCGGCTGTTCCCGACACATGACCGGCAATCTCAAGCTTCTCCAAAACTTCGTTGCTAAGTTTATAGGAACGGTCAGGTTCGGGAATGACCACTTCGCCGCAATCATGGGTTATGGCGACTATGTTAATGGGAACATCGAAATAAGTCGTGTGTATTATGTTGAAGGTCTGGGTCACAATTTATTCTCGGTTGGTCAATTCTGCGATGGAGACTTAGAAGTAGCATTTAGGGAGAAAACCTGCTTTATTCGTGATCTTCAGGGGAATGATCTGATGAAAGGAAAACGGGGAACTAGTCTTTACACCATCTCTTTTGAAGGAATGACAGCTTCGACTCCTATATGTTTACTCTCCAAGGCTCATCCCACGAAAGCATGGTTATGGCATAAACGCTTGTCTCATCTTAATTTCAAAACCATGACCGACCTGGCTAAGAAAAAATTGGTAGATGGTTTACCAAAATTCAGATATGCCAAGGATCATCTGTGTTCTGCATGTGAACAGGGAAAAAGTCACCGAGCACATTTTCCACCAAAAACAGAACATAGCACAGACCACGTCCTACAACTGCTTCATATGGATTTGTGTGGTCCAATGCGGGTTCAGTCTGTAAATGGGAAAAGATATATTCTGGTAATAGTGGATGACTACTCAAGATGGACATGGGTATATTTCCTCCGCACAAAAGATCAAGTTCCGTCTATAGTTACCACGTTTCTCACAAAGATTCAAGTGCAAGTCCGCAACACCGTCAGAATCATTCGTACCGACAATGGCACTGAATTCAAAAACCAAATTCTTCGGGAATTTACAGAGAAACATGGGATTGTTCACCAAAATTCTATAGCTCGCACTCCTGAACAGAATGGCGTAGTTGAACGACGAAACCGTACGCTTGTGGAAGCAGCTCGAACTATGTTGATCAATGCCCAATTGCCAGATTATCTTTGGGCTGAAGCTATTAACACTGCTTGCTACACTCAGAACCGCGGCATGATCACCAAAAGACATAACAAAACTCCATATGAGCTCATACATGGCAGAAAACCCAATATCAACTATTTCCATGTCTTTGGAGCTTTATGTTACCCAAAGAATGATAAAGATGATCTTGGTAAATTGAAGGCAAAAGCAGATATAGGGATATTTGTTGGTTATTGTGAGAACTCCAAGGGATACAGAATTTGGAATCGTCGGACCGGAGACATTCAAGAGACGATACACGTTAATTTCGATGAACTCACTGAAATGGCTTCTGAGCAAGACCGCTTGGAACCCGCAATCAACCGTTTGAACTTCCCAGAATCTTCAGCTGAACCGTTACCTTTCAAAAGGAAAGATCTGGAAGATCTGTTTGCTCCTCTGTTTGATGATAGTTTGATTAACAGTGCGTCAGAGGCTTCCACAAGTTCCGCTGCTCAACAACTCTCAAATCAAGCACCTGATCCATCAGCATCTACCTCTACAGTAGTTGCTGACGATGCACCACAATCTGAACCATCTTCATCCATAGATAAAACACCTCAACCAGCAGTTGAAGATTCTTCTCCCATTTCTAACCAAGTTCCACCACCATCAGACTTTGACGGAAATGCATTTTTCAACCCATTTGCTCCACCCCCAACCATTCCCGAACCAGGAGAATCTTCCTCGAGCAACATGGAACCGTCAAATCTGAATAACAACATTCAACACTACCCATCTACTCATAAATGGACAAGGGATCATCCGTTAGTTAATGTGATTGGCAATCCAGATAAACCAGTTATGACACGACAGAAACTCCACACAGATGGTGAAACTTGCATTTACGCTCTCACCGTTTGTCAAGCTGAACCGAAAAATATCAAAGAGGCCATGACTTATGATAATTGGATTGAATCAATGCAAGAGGAGTTGGATCAGTTCAAAAGATTGGAAGTCTGGGAACTCGTTGAAAAACCTGATGGAGTTTATGTTGTGGGCTTAAAATGGATTTGGAAAAATAAGTTGGATGCAGAAGGCACGGTTATTCGTAACAAGTCTCGGTTGGTTGCTAAAGGGTTTTGTCAAGAGGAAGGAATTGACTTCGAGGAATCTTTTGCACCAGTGGCTAGGCTTGAGGCAGTTAGAATGTTCCTGGCATACGCGGCTCATAAGAACATCACCGTTTACCAAATGGACGTGAAGACAGCATTCCTGAACGGACAACTTCGTGAAGAGGTGTATGTATCACAACCTGACGGCTTCGTGGATCCAGAACATCCTAATCACGTATACAGGCTTAAGAAAGCTCTCTACGGCCTTAAACAAGCCCCGAGGGCCTGGTACGACAAACTTTCAGCATTCCTTATTGCTAATCATTTCACTAAAGGCTCTGTAGACCCGACTTTGTTTATACAAAAACACGGGGAGGACATTCTCATCGTACAAATTTATGTGGATGACATCATTTTTGGGTCTACCCACAAAAAGTACTCAAATGCTTTTGCAAAACTTATGAAACAAAACTTTGAGATGTCCATGATCGGTGAATTAAACTTTTTTCTAGGATTACAAGTTCACCAATCACCTCGTGGTATATTCTTGAGTCAGTCTAAATATGCACAAGAGATATTAAAAAAGCATGGCATGACATCTAGTGACACCTATAACACCCCTATGTCCTCCTCATCCCCGAAGCTAGATGCTGACATTCATGGGAAACCCACTGATCCTACAAATTATCGTAGCATAATTGGGTCTCTCATGTATCTCACCGCTAGCAGACCGGATGTTGTATTTGCCACATACCTATGTTCACGCTATCAGTCTAACCCAACAGAAAGACATTTATCTGCTGTTAAAAGAATCCTTAGATACATTAAGGGAACCATTAATTTGGGGATCTGGTATCCAAAGGATTCTGGTTTTGCACTAACTGCTTTTTCAGATGCGGATCATGCGGGATGTATTGATACAAGAAAGAGCACATCCGGTGGTGTTCAATTCCTAGGTGATAAGCTGGTGTCCTGGCAGTCAAAGAAGCAAGATTGCACGTCTCTATCATCCACGGAATCAGAATATGTAGCCATGTCTGCCTGTTGTGCTCAAATCATTTGGATGCGATCACAATTGATGGATTATGGTTACATATTCAACAAAATCCCGATGTACTGTGACTCCAAAAGTGCTATCGCTATCTCGTGCAACACCGTGCAACATTCCAAGTCCAAACACATCGCTCTCAGATATCACTTCATCAAGGAGCATGTGGAGCAGGGTACCGTTGAGCTGTATTTTGTGGGAACGGAACACCAATTGGCGGATCTTTTCACGAAGGCTTTACCTCATGATCGTTTTGTGAAACTGGTTCACCAAATTGGAATGAGATGCCTGACTCCTCAAGAATTAGCGAATTTCCTCAAAATCAACTAATCGGGTCATGATCTCTCACTATCTTGTCTATATATTTGTTAAAAAAAAAATAAAAAAAAAAAATAAATAAATAAAAAAAAAAATAAAATAAAAAAGAATAAAAAAAAAATAAAAAAAATAAAAAAAAATAATAATAAAATAAATAAATAAATAAAATAAAATGTGCAAAGGATTGATCTTAATCAAAATATGTTTTTTACCAATTGTTTCAAAGTTTAAAATTTTTCCACAATATCACATATTTTGAGGGGAGAAACTTTTGCACATTTATTCATAAAATTCTTCGTCATCTTTCTAAATCATCGTATATTGTTTGTCATCAGCTTACGTTAACCATGGACTTAATATAAAAAGAAAAGCAAAGTTAAAAGGTTAAATATGTAACATGGATAAGAAAAAAAAAAAAGGACAATAACAGTCAATTCGTGTAAACTCAACTCTATATAAACACTACTCATTGACTTATGTCAAATTCTTATCACTATCAAAAATACAAAGTCCCTTTTCTTCACAATACACGCGCGCCTCAATTTAATCCTTCATATCTCTACATTCGACTATTTTGCTTTAAAAAGTAAGTCTTTCATTTGATTACTTTGCATAGGTTTTGGAGCGAACTGTGGTACTGATTCATTGTTAGATTTATATTAGATTGTGAATCTGATTTAGGGATTATGCTTGTGCTTATTATTTTTGAGAGATAATTGATTTGTATGCTTATTGTTGTGTGTTAATCTGTTTGTGTCATAGTTGATTCATGTTTAAGCGTTCAAATGAATAATCGAATTTTATTGTGTTAATCGAACTATAGTCGAACTTTTGGAGTAATCAATGTTTAGGACTGATCTCCGAGTTAGGAGTATTATGTCTGATTTTGATCGAACTATGAACGAACTTCGATTTAGTCGAACTTCGATTTAGTCGAACTTCGAATTAGTCGAACTTTGATTTAGTCAAACTTCGATTTAGTCGAACTTCGATTTAATCGAACTTTGATTTAGTCTAACTTCGATTTAGTCGAACTTCGAATTAGTCGAACTTCGATTTAGTCGAACTTCGATTTAGTCGAACTTTGATTTAGTCGAACTTCGATTTAATCCAACTTCGAATTAGTCGAACTTTGATTTAGTCCAACTTCGATTTAGTCGAACTTCGATTTAATCGAACTTCGAATTAGTCGAACTTTGATTTAGTCCAACTTCGATTTAGTCGAACTTCGATTTAGTCGAACTTTGATTTAATCGAACTTCGAATTAGTCGAACTTCGATTTAGTCCAACTTCGATTTAGTCAAACTTCGATTTAGTCGAACTTTAATTTTTAGTCTAACTTCGATTTAGTCGAACTTTGATTTTTAGTCGAACTTCGATTTAAGTCGAACTTCGATTTTTAGTCGAACTTTGATTTTTAGTCGAACTTCGATTTAGTCGAACTTCGATTTAGTCGAACTTTGATTTTTAGTCGAACTTTGATTTATTGTCGAACTTTGATTTAATCAAACTTTGGTTTAATCAAACTTTGGTTTTTGATCAAACTTTGGTTTTGATTAAATTATGGTTTTGATAGAACTTTGGTGTGATCAAACTTTGGACTAATAGAAATTTGGTGTGATCGAATTTTGGTGTAATCGAATTTTGGACTGATCGAATTTTATTCTTGTGTTGTTTGGTCGAATTTTTTGCATGATCGAATTTTAGCGAACTGAACTTTGCTTGCATTAAAAGAATATGATCAAACTTTAGTTGATTGAATTTTTGTTTTTTGATCAAATTTAGTTTTGTCGAACTTTAGTTTGATCAAATTTAGTTTAGTCGAACTTTAGTTGATCAAATTTTGTTTAATCAAATTCCGTTTGATCGAACTTTCTTTGATCAAATTTAGTTTAGTCGAACTTTAGTTGATCAAACTTTGTTTAATCAAATTCTGTTTGATCGAACTTTCTTTAATCAAATTCTGTTTGATCGAACTTTCATTGATCAAATTTAGTTTAGTCGAACTTATGGTTGATCGAACTTTATTTAATCAAATTCTGTTTGATCGAATTTACTTTGATTGAATTTTGTTGAAGCAAACCTTGTGTGATCGAATTTCAGTTAATCGAATTTTGATTAACTGAACTTTGATTGATTGAATTTTGATTAACTGAACTTTGATTAATCAAATTTTGATGAACTGAACTTTGTGTGAGCAAATTTTGATTAACTGAACTTTGTGTGAGCAAATTTTGATTAACTGAACTTTGATTGATCGAATTTTGATGAACTGAACTTTGTGTGAGCAAATTTTGATTAACTGAACTTTGTGTGAGCAAATTTTGATTAACTGAACTTTGATTGATCGAATTTTGATTAACTGAATTTTGTTTGATCGAATTTCGCTTGATCGAATTTGCTTAATCGAATTTTGATTAACTGAACTTTGATTGATCGAATTTTGATTAACTGAACTTTGTGTGATCAATTCTTGATTAACTAAACTTTGATTAATCAAATTTTGATTAACTGAACTCTGTTTGCTTGTACATGACTGATGGAATCTTTGATTGATCAAACAATTAATTTTTTCTTCGAAGTTCAGAACTGAGTATGCAATAATGGATGAGTAACTAAGTAACTTTGGCTGTTATGAAGAAAAATCATATATTGAATTGTGTTTACTGGATGAGTTAGTTTCTATCTGTGCTGTACATCATGTATCCTTATGCTCTGCTGTTCAGAAGTTATATGTGCATCAAGGTGTTTGTTACTTAAGTGATGATGCTAGATTATGTGATTAGTGATGAAAAGTGTTCTATTGCTTAATTGTCTGAACTTGTGTCTATATGATGATAAGCAATTTAACATACAAAGGGCATATCTAACATATTCACTAACAATCATAATATATGCTCTTGCGTATTGTTGAATGTTTGTGTTATGCAGTCAAAACATGTCACGTGCATTATCTCAAGCATCACACACATCCAAGAAGGCCACTCAAGCTACGGAAAAGCCTAAGATCGTTCGTTGCAATTCAAGAGTTGACTTCGATAATCTCAAGTGTCATCCGTCATGTCAAATCATCGCAGAAATCCTTGCTAGACACTTCATTCGTCCTGCTTTAACCAAGACAGCAAGTGTTCCAATGGTTTTTCTTAATCAGTTCTGGGAATCAATGACAGTCAACAAAGACCAAACATCTATCACTGTCACTCTGGATGCTCTAGAAATCACATACACAGTTGACACTCTGAGGGCCGTTCTTGAGCTACCCAAGGAAAACTCAGGGAACTTTGAGAAGTTTCAAAATAACCCAACATTTCAAGAGATGGCAAGAACTCTAGAAATGCTGGGATATGATGAATCAACTGAAGTAATGTCTTCAATCTATAAAGTTGAAAGAAAGTTTTTTCCACAACCTTGGTTAACAATGTTCGGCATCATTAATCAATGCATCACTGGAAAAACCACCGGCGTAGATAAACCAAGATTTGAAAACCTGCAGTTTTTCTGTGGTATTGTCAACACAAAACATCTTAACTTTGCACAGTATATCTGGGATGACATGATCTTTCAATGCAAGAAATTCCAAGAGAGCACTAAAGATTCATATATCCCTTTTCCTCGTTTCACCAAACTCCTCATCGCTCGTGTTTTGAAAAAACACCCAGAGTTACAACGTCCAAATTCTGAGCAGATGCATACCGAACAACATGATCATGTCCTCACTCGCCTCAACATCCAGATGACCGATACAGACAAACAAGGTGCTCCAATCCCTGATTATTTCTTGAGTGAAGAAATTAGGAACACAGCAGCTTATCTTACATATGACAAAGCATTTAAGGCTCAGAAAGTGGGGTTTGCTCAGAAAAAGGAAGTATTATCCAAAGGATCAAAGTCTAAAGGGAAGAGTCATTCACTCCCAGATCGAGCCACTATCTGCAGATCCAAGAAAGCTGAAACTGCAAAGAAAGGAAAACAAGTCACCAAAGCTTCATCAGCATGGCAACTTCGTGATGAATCAAGTGATGAAGGAAATGACGATAATGTTGGGATAAAGAAGGTCAAAGCACAGAAGGGGCTTGAAAAGCTGAAATCTATTATGGGTCCATCTGATGAGAAACTTAAACAAGGCAAGGGCAAGTCCATCAAAGCAACAGATGTTAGTTTTTCACCGATTCGACCAAATGTAAGCTCAGAAGAAGAAGGTGACGAATCAGATCAACACACTTATACCCCATCAGGTTCTGAAGCTGAAGCATCAGATGATGACAGACAAAGTGAAGATGATGAAGACAAAGATGAAGAAAGTGACAAGGATAGCAAAGACATCAGTGTGAACAACGATGAAAGTGATGATAAAGATGAATCTGAAGATGACCAAGATAATCCAGGTGCTCAACCACACACAACCATTCTTCAATCACCACCTACATCTTCAGTGGCTCAATCATCAACTGCCATAAGTCAGCTAGAAAGTAAACTGAATCAAGTATTGAGTAATCAAGAAGCCCGTGAAAAGGAATATCAAGAAACTAAACAGAAATTGTCGAGTCTTCAGGAGCAGGTGAACAAACATTTGCTGAAGTGTGATAACGTTGATTTGAAAAAGGAAGTTGCTGAACTGGTTCCAACTGAGGTCTTCAAGACTCTTCAAGAGGCATTTCCTGACATGCTCAACAACTATGCCAAGAAGAATCTGGAGGAGGTTGTGGCAAAGTTGATGCAGACAATACCAATCACTATCAGGACGTTACCTCCACAACCATCTGGATCAATTCTCAGACAACAACTTCTTGAAGAAATTCGAGAAAATCCTGCAGAAGATGAGCTCAGGCAAGCATTACTTAACTCAATCAAGCGAGCTGAAAAACAAGATGAACCATGCAAACCAACCAAGTCATTGAAGCGACGACAGGATGACCCAGAAGATCAAGGAAAGAAAAGACGGAGACATTCATCTTCAAGCCATGGTCCCATAGCACAATCATCCGGAAAAGGAAAACAATCAAGTGGACCAGTCTTCAGTCCCATTGGAAGTGGTCAATTTGAGGACGTAGAATTTCACGAGAACATCAGTGCAGATGATGAAATACCCTATGTACCTACAAGTGTTCAAGAAGCTGTGGTTCCTTCGGGTCAAGTTAATGATATACCGCTACCAGAATGGGTCAATCCAAGAGCCTCAAAGTATGACTGGTTTGAAGATATGGTTGATGCTTACCCTGATGAAGTTGACGGCACACCCGTGGAAGGATCAATTGTAGACTTTACCAAAAGATTGAAAAAGGCTATCAAGGTTCAGAAGTTGGGGTTGTCAGATATCATTCGAGTTCGCAGTTCAGGCTTCACTGAATTCAAGACGGTAACTACTACTGAGATAGAGTTTGAGTACAATCTTGAACAAGTTGCACGAGCTCTTGGAGATAACATTGCTGATGAACAAACCCATAAATCAAAAGAACCATTGCACTATAAGGACTACACCAAACCCCTACCCCTCATCGGTCACCCAAAGAATCCTAAGTTACCAAAAGAATACTTCTTCAATCGAGACCTAGCCTATCTCATGAGTGGAAGCACGGATCATATACGATATGCAACATCACTTTCCAAGTATCCAGCAGCTTCATACTCCATAGAAGATTTGGAAGTAAAGGTCGACGACTTATGGAACCATGACGTTTATGTCTACAATGATGATGCTGTTTTTGGGATTCTTCATTGGCGACATATGAGGAGATTGTCCTACAAATACTTGGTCACCACGAAAGTTTCAGGAAACATAGATAGGAAGAACCCTAACAGAATTCTATCCATAACCAGTGTTGAAACCGAGCCGCTGTACGGGTATAACTTTCTAACCAAGATCACCGTGAGAAGATCAGATGACAAAGAGTACTCGTTCTGTGAAGCTGACTACCCATACTTGTCCCGCAATGATATAGAAGACATGTACCTACTGAAGATTCAAGGGAAACTTGAACATCTTCCTGGCCGTCTTCAGTATGACATCATCAACTCCATTCTAATATTCATCCGCAGCATTGTCATAAGGCATCGAGTTGAGGACATCCAACTTGGGGTAGAAAGCTACCAAAAACGAGTTAATCTCATCAAGCCAGATCTTGACCGGCCGGGTATTCATGGTCAGCCTCCTTATACGTTCATGGATAGACCGTTTGGAGTCGTTTACAAACGAAGCAACTGCAGTCCACACTTCATGGGATTTGAAGAACTGAGAAAATTTGGGGATACGACATTGGAAATGGTCAAGAAAGAACTTGAGTCAATCTTGGATATATACTACAAGGGTTCAAAAACGGGAATAATGCAAGAGGTCAAATGGAACAGAAATGATGCCAAGCAAGCAGTCAAGTTCATCAAAAGAATCAATGACAAGCTTCAGTTTCGGACTCAAATGCGAAGATTGGAGAGTTATGTGGGAGGACGAGCAAGACTTCCAAACATTCTCACCTTCCGACGTCCTGCCTAAGTTGATTGGTACAATTTGCTTAATTTGATCATCATCATTTCATTTCATTTTCATCATTCACTTTCGTATATCACTACGGCTTGTGCACACATCACAGTGTACAACCCGCTCTTGTAAAGAAAGGACCCTGAGGTACGCATCAGTGCCTCAATCCTGAAAAAGGAGCGAAAGCTTCTTACTTATGAGCAGAATTAAAACCAGAAAATTTTTTCAAAGTTTTTTAAACAATTCTGCTCATAAGGACAAGTACTCCCTTGTTAAGGGGGAGTATTTGAAAACATCTTTGTTCAAAACTACCAACGTTCTTGACATTCTTCCACAAACACCTCAAAAAGAGCATATTTTAATCAACAGTTTTTTCAAAAACAACATTACTATGCTATTTTTGAGGGGAGAATGAAAATGTGATTAAAATATGGTATCTTATTGCTGGAATCTCATGAGTGTAAGACTCAAGAATTGACCCTCGAATTGACGATAACAACAGTCAGTAGTCGAAAAGGTATATCCGGGACGGGTAATAATTTCAAGCCAGTCCAACTGGTGATGTAAGCGTGTCTCGCGAAGGATATATCTGAGTAGAATGTACCAATTTCGAGCGACAATCTTTGAATATGACCGGGACGGGTAATAATTTCAAGCCAGTCCAACTGGTGATGTAAGCGTGTCTCGCAAAGGTCATGTTCATTGAAAGTCAATCAATTCAAAAAGTGCCAACTCTTCCCGACATGTGCAAATTTCAAAGTGATTTACATATGAGCATATGTTAAGGGGGAGTTCTTCTGAAAAATAACAAAACTCTCAAAGTGTTAACAAAATGTGTTTTACAATCATAAACACTTTGAGAGATTTTCAAAAGGTTTGGTATATGGCATCATTAGGATAGTCATGGAGTTATAAGGTGACTAAGGTTAGGGAAAACCGTCCTATGATCCGCCAGAGCCGGAGGGATCTACCCAAGGACAACACTAATAGTTTAGAACTAGAAAGTCCTAGGTATGATTTAAAAAGGAGAAAATGAATGAACGGAGAAAGAAGGGGTTGAAGAATTAAAAAGAAAAGCAAAGAAAAGGGTGAAAAGAAATAGCCCTCCATTTGTTCAACCTTAGGGCAGACACCGGGTTCAATACATAATCTACTGGTTGATCAAGAATCACCGGTATTGAAGATCAAAGTCGTCATGGACCCAGTGACGCACTGTACTAAACCTTCTTAGCTACTCAAGTGTCTCTCAAAAGACATTTGTTTCATTCACACGGAGAACCCTTCATAATCTATCGACCTCTCATTCCGAGAGTGTTGATATTGAAAAGGAGGCAATCTGCTCCACGCCTCCGACTACCAAACAAATGTGCACTAATTGAGTCTAGAGCCATGAGATTCATAAAAAGATCTCTTAGGTACACTTAGTATTACTCTGCTGTTCTACATCATGGACAGCAGATGTAAAATTAAGAAAGTGTCCTTCGCAGATCTTAGCAATCTGCCGAGAACATTCATGAGAAAAATTACATATGTGATTATCAATGATTGAATGGAAATCCTGCCAGAGCAACATCAAACAACTCTGACAGCAGGTCATTTCGGTAACTCCTTGTGGGTTACGCTTAGTGTTTTGTCCCAAACGGTCTACAGTCGTGGGGTGATCTCCAGCGACTCACTGAATCGTGGGTGCACTTCGGTGTGTCCGTGTAAGCCTTCTCGGGGGTATCCGGTTCAGAACGGCCTGGGCAAGGATTAGAGAAAGTCTTCACACTATGCTGTTGACAATCTCGAAGTCTGAGCTTGTAAGTGCCGGTTGGTTCGTGCTGCTGCTGCTGCTGCTGAGGAGCTTGGAGACCTGGAGTTCAACCATCACCAAGACTCCATCATGTTCATGTCCTGAAGATTAGTTCTCACCAAGACTCAGAATAATCAAAAGTTCAGAATATGTTTAAGAAAAGTCTAAGTTCGAGCACTACAACCTTTCATATGTTAAAGATTGAAGAAGTGAGAACAACTTGAAGAACGAAAGTCACAAGTCATATGAACATGATGGAGAGGACACGAAGACACCAGTATCAAAAGATCGTTGGAATACGGCAGACCACCACCATATCACATCACATCATTTTCAAGAACAAAGAACAAAGGTTATGAAGACGTCAAAGCCAAAGAAGCAAAGACGACGTCATGCAACCTTGATGACCAATACTTAGGGGGAGATTGTTGGGAACACGTTTTGTAATATTTCAAGTATTGATCATTTGTAATAGGTTGCTTAGGCCTTTAGGTTTGTTATTAGGCCCAGCCCGTGTAGAAGGCCCATGGGTTGTGTCGTTTTATCATTTATTATTGTTATGTATGTATTAAGTTAAGTATGTTGGGCTAGTAGCCCATTCTCTTGTAAAACTATAAATACCCCTCCCATTCAAGGGAAGGGTGTTGGTTGATGAATTCATAATATTGTTCCTAAGTGTGTGTTATCATCTCCCTTCCATCTCTTTCTCTCTCTAACTTTCTCTCTCTAGATTTAGTAGGTAATTAGTTGGTAATTAGTGGTAGCTTAATTCACAAAAGTATAAAACAACATTTTTTGAATTTTTATAAATTTTTTGAATTTTTATAAGTTTTTTCCAATTTTTAAAAATTTTCCAATTTTTAGAAATTTTTCGAATTTTTATAAGATTTTTCGAATATTTAAAATTTTTTTCGAATTTTTAAAATTTTTTCGAATTTTTATAAATTTTTTCGTGTTTTTATAAATTTTTTGAATTTTTATTATTTTTTGAATTTTTTTAAATTTTTAGAATTTTTATAAGTTTTTTCGAATTTTTATAAATTTTTCTAACTTTTATAATTTTTTTCGAATCTTTATAAATTTTTGGAATTTTTAAATTTTTTTGAATTTTTATAAATTTTTTGAATTTTTATAAGTTTTTTCGAATTTTTAAAATTTTTTCAATTTTTAGAAATTCTTCGAATTTTTATAAGTTTTTTCGAATTTTTATAAATTTTTTGAATTTTTATAAGTTTTTTTCGAATTATTAAAATTTTTTCGAATTTTTATAAATTTTTTCGAATTTTTATAAATTTTTCGAATTTTTATAAGTTTTTTTCGAATTTTTATAAATTTTTTGAATTTTTAAAATTTTTATAAATTTTTCGAATTTTTATAAGTTTTTTCGAATATTTTTCAAAAAAGGACTAACGTTGCAAACGGCCGTTAAGGAAAAGGACTAACGTTGCAAACGCTTGTTTGGTTAATGGACTAACGTTGAAACTTGCTAACGGAATATATAACGTCAGTTAGCGATAATGACCATAGGTGTTATTCTTTTGCTGTCAGAGGGACCATACATGCAACTTTGAAACTCGAGGGACTAAACCAGTGATTTTGGACAAACCACAGGGCCGATCCGTGTAATTTACTCTTAATTTTAAGTTAATATCCAACGATTAGATTAAATTTTTTCTAGTAATAATAATAACAGTTTCACAGTTAGGTTTCCATATTTAATAAGAAAGATAAAAAAAGAAAGAAAGAAAAAAAAAAAAAAAAAAAACATGGAATTAGATTTTAACTTAATCCCCGCAATTAGATGATGGATGGTGGGCCTTTTCTCTAGTAATAATAATAACAGTTTCACACTTGTTTCGATTAGTTTACTGGAATCGAATCCGGTGAAAACAGTGACCGGATCTTTGTCGGCGATATTCCGGTCACCGGAGCTGCAGTTCTTCCTTGAACCTGATTGTCATCAACATTCTATCATCTTTGACATTACAACCACTAAGGTAGTATAATAATCAGTATCTGTATTTTTTATTCGTTTAATTGATTAATTAGGGGGTGTTTGTTTCGGCTTATATAGCCGGCTTACGGCTTATTTGGTTTTGGGTTTATGTTTCATAAGGGCATTTTTTGTGGCTTATTTTGAAACTTTTCGGTTTATAATCATTATATAAGTTCATTATGACATAATGAACTTACATAAGCCGAAAAGTTTCAAAAAATGCCCTTATTAAACATAAACCCAAAGCCAAACAAGTCGTAAGCTGGCTATATTAGCCAAAACAAACACCCCCTTGTATAGCTGGCTTATGGCTTATTTGGTTTTGGGTTTATGTTTCATAAGGGCATTTTTTGTGGCTTATTTTGAAACTTTTCGGCTTATAACACTTATATAATGATTATAAGCCGAAAAGTTTCAAAATAAGCCACAAAAAATGCCCTTATTAAACATAAACCCAAAGCCAAATAATTCGTAAGCTGGCTATATTAGCCAAAACAAACACCCCCTTGTATAGCTGGCTTATGTCTTATTTGGTTTTGGGTTTATGTTTCATAAGGGCATTTTTCGTGGCTCATTTTGAAACTTTTCGGCTTATAATCATTATATAAGTTCATTATGACATAATGAACTTATATAAGCCGAAAAGTTTCAAAATAAGCCACAAAAAATGCCGTAAGCTGGCTATATTAGCCAAAACAAACACCCCCTTGTATAGCTGGCTTATGGCTTATTTGGTTTTGGGTTTATGTTTCATAAGGGCATTTTTTGTGGCTCATTTTGAAACTTTTCGGCTTATAATCATTATATAAGTTCATTATGACATAATGAACTTATATAAGCCGAAAAGTTTCAAAATAAGCCACAAAAAATGCCCTTATTAAACATAAACCCAAAGCCAAATAAGTCGTAAGCTGGCTATATTAGCCAAAACAAACACCCCCTTGTATAGCTGGCTTATGGCTTATTTGGTTTTGGGTTTATGTTTCATAAGGGCATTTTTTGTGGCTTATTTTGAAACTTTTCGGCTTATAATCATTATATAAGTTCATTATGACATAATGAACTTATATAAGCCGAAAAGTTTCAAAAAAGGTACTTATTAAACATAAACCCAAAGCCAAATAAGTCGTAAGCTGGCTATATTAGCCAAAACAAACAACCCCTTGTATAGCTTATTTGGTTTTGGGTTTATGTTTCATAAGGGCATTTTTTGTGGCTTATTTTGAAACTTTTCGGCTTATAATCACTATATAAGTTCATTATGACATAATGAACTTATATAAGCCGAAAAGTTTCAAAATAAGCCACAAAAAATGCCCTTATTAAACATAAACCCAAAGCCAAATAAGTCGTAAGCTGGCTATATTAGCCAAAACAAACACCCCCTTGTATAGCTGGCTTATGGCTTATTTGGTTTTGGGTTTATGTTTCATAAGGGCATTTTTTGTGGCTTATTTTGAAACTTTTCAGCTTATATTATAAGCCGAAAAGTTTCAAAATAAGCCACAAAAAATGCCCTTATTAAACATAAACCCAAAGCCAAATAAGTCGTAAGCTGGCTATATTAGCCAAAACAAACACCCCCTTGTATAGCTGGTGTTAGACCCGTATCCCGGTGTTGAGTAGACCCCACCCTAGATGAGGTTGACCCGGGCCTAAGCATGTTTGACTAAGAGTATGTGGTTGTCTAAGGGCAAATGGTTATAGTGTTAAGTGTTAGTCTGTTATAGCCTAGATGCGGCGCATCCAAGAAGTTACATGCGGCGTATGGTAGAATGGAAAGTAGAACCGACTTGTTATAGTCCATGCGCCGTATTGGAGAAGGAGATACGGCGTATATAAGGGGTAGCATGGATGCGGCGTATCTATGCAGATAGATGCGGCGCATCGACCTTAAATAAGCAGAATTGACAGAATTGCCCTTGTAGCTAGAAACTTCCCCATTTATCTATAAGTTTCCACACTCTCCTGTAAAAGAGAGTGTTTTCTGTGGGTGTCGAACCAAAGGAGAAAGAGAGGGAAAGATGATGAGATGATGATGGTTTAGTGGTGATAATTCAAGGGTTAAGTCTATAGCTTGTTCCTAGCATGGTTATCAAGTAAGTAATGATGTTTAATTAGTGTTTAATTGGTGATTAAGAAATTAGGGTTTGTAAACCCTAACTTGGGATTAAAGGGTAAATGGTGTTTTAAGATAATTAAGAGGTAATGATAATTATGTGATGAGTTTATAATGGGTTTAAGTTAGTAAATGGTGGGATTGATTATCATATAATCAATATATGATTATATGATGATTAGAAGTGTTTAGAGGTTAGTTATGGTTGTATTAATCATGATTATAGTTAATGATTATGTATTATATGTTATGTATGATCATGTGTTTTAGGATGATTATGATGATGATGATGGTTAGAAGATGTTGTTGGTGGGATTTGTGTTAGTAGCTTAGCTTGGATTGAAGGTAAGTAACTCTCTCTAAAACATGTGTTATGTATGTATTTATCATGTATGTGTTATGATTGTGTAAGAATAGGAGATTTGGATTTGGAATGGTTATGAGTTGGAAATTAGGTGACTAGTGACTTTGGTTAAGAGTAAGATAGCTTGATGGGCTTGGACTAGCTAAGGTATGTTGTTTATTATAGTTGTGATGAATGGATGCAATTGTATTATGAAGTTGTGTGTGATGTGGGAGGTATGAAGTAGTTTAGTGGCTTTTATGTGATTATGATGCTTATGTGAAAGTATGTGTATGATATATGTTTTATGATGGGTTACTTACTAAGCGTAAGCTTACCCCTTTAGTTGTTAACGTTTTGTAGGCTTAAGTGCGGTGGAATGGAAGGCTTGGATTGTAGCATGAGGATTTGGAATGAATTTGGAAGATAATAAGCATTAGGAGCTAGGTAGAATACCGAGCTCGAGTCAAAGTTGTACCCCGAGAGTCTATTTTATGAGTCGAATAAAGTGTGTCAAGGTCGGGTAACGGTTTGGGGGTTTAACGAGTCGTCAAGTGTGTTTTAAGTGTTGTAGTGAATGTTTAAAGGAGCGTTTGGATTTAAGCATGTTTGTACCCATTTTGGAGTCAAACGGGTCAATTGCCGTGTATTATAGTTTGATATGGTTTTGAATGTAAAGTGAGTGTTTTGATTACAAGTTATAATGTTGTATGGAGGTCAAAATGGTTTGTGGATAAAAGTTGAGTTTATGCAGGTCGTTCTGCTGATGTTCTGAGTCGGATGGGTAGATACGGCGTATCTAATATATTAGATGCGGCGTTTCAGAAGTTTAAGGTGATGCGACGCATCACTTCAGGTTGATACGGCGCATGGTCTCTCAGCTTAGATACGGCGTATCCCTAAAAAGGATACGGCGTATCATTGGCCTGAAGGGTTGTTGGTTGTGTTATACAATTGATTAGGAAATGTTTTGAAAGGTGTTCGAGTATATGTTCTTGCAAGTATTTTAAAAGGGTTAAATGTGATAGATTCTGGGTATGTAAATGAAGAATTTGTATGAGTCAGTTTCAGTCAAATGTTTCCGCGTCAAAAGTTTTAAATTTTAAGTCTAAACGGGTATGGGGCGTTACAACTTGGTATCAGAGCCAGGTTTAAGTGAATTAGGTTTCCTTTAGGTTGCCTAGACTTAAACCACTCGTAGACGCGTTAAGTTTAAGTTTGAGATAGTCGGGCTAATAGTTTGTAAGTTATAGGATATGAATGTTGAGTTTTGAAATGTATTATGTGATTGCGTGCTATGGTAGCTTAGCGAGGGCGAATGGATGTAATAAGTAGTGTGGTGAGTTGTAAGAAATGTGACTAAAAATGAAAGTACGCGACTTGTATGATAGTGATGACCAAAGTATGGTCCTATGAGTAGCTATACTTAGTGTGATGATCCTTAATGAGGTATTAGAGATGGGTTAGTGGAGAGTCAAAGTATTAGGAGCATGATTATGAACACGTGGTAACGTTGAATGTGTGTGGTGAAGAAATGATATAAATCTATGCATGATAAGTCAGTGACGAACTTAGTAGAGTTACAAAATGAGAAAAGGCATAGGGTTGAGTAAATGATGGAATAGAACGAAACTTCCTAAGTAATAATAGCTAAAATGAGATGAATATGTGTGAAGCTAAGGTGTTGTCATGAAATAATTATATTACGGCTAAGGCGATTGGCTGTAATTATTAATAAATAATGAACGTGTTGTAGTTGACGATCTATGTAAGGTCTACATGTAAAGGAAGCGAGTGAGACTAAAAGAGTAATAGTAAAGATGCGGAATTAGTTAACGAGGATTAAATAATGTAAGTTGTGGTAAGATGTGTAAACACGTGATGAAAATGTATAAATGACTAAAATGTGTAGGAAAAATGAATGATGCTAACGAATGTAGTTAAATCCATGCAAGGTTTAAACACGGAAAAAGAAATGGATAGGCTAAAGGTAAAATAAAGATGTGAAAATAACTAATGCGGATTAAAAACGTAAGAAAGAATGAGAGGAGTATGTGTGAGATAAAGACGTTGTCTTGAAATTATCATATTACGGCTAAGGCGATTAGCTGTAATCACCATAATGAATGCATGAGTTTCGGTTGGTAAAATGTGAGAAGTCTATATGTAAATGAGTCGAGTGGACTAAAATGTAAAGTAAGAATGTGAAAATGATAAATGAAGGCTAAGAATGCAAGAGGTAAAGTAAAGATGTGAAAATAACTAAAGCGGATTAAGAATGTAAGGAGTGTGTATGAGATAAAGGCGTTGTTCTGAAATTATCATATTACTGCTAAGGCGATTAGCGGTAATTACTATAATAAACGAATGTAATGATGTATGTAAAATGTTAATGGCTTGGATCCGATGTTAAAATGTGAAAATGGTAAAGTGATGAATGTTAATGATCATTCGAGATGAATGTTAAATGTGGTATCCATCGGGATGACCAAGTAAAGGAATGTTAAGGAATCCTTCGGGATGAATGTTAAAGATCCGTCGGGATAAAATGCATTGCCTTCACCGGCAAAGATTGCCTACATCCTTGGCATGTGTGAAAGTCCTTTCGGGGAAAATGTTAAAGTAAAGCGGATCCAAGCTAGAAAATGGAAGAATTTAAATATCAAGTGAAATATAAAATGAAAATGAAATAATAAAAGTTAGATTGGGAAATAGGAGTGGTAGTGTTATGTCGGGAGTACATAACCATGAGTTTATATTTCTTGATTTACATCGATTGGGACGCCTCTCCATGTAAATGAGGAATTATAAACGAGTGGGCTATGTGTTGCCGACACGGCACGAGTAAGGTTAGAGAAGTAGAAAGCGGGAGTTTAGAGTTGGTTAGGAATTGTAAGGATTAAGATAGGAGGGTTAGAATTAGACCATGGCTTTTAGATGAGACTTAGAAGGACCTTGATGGGATGGAGAAATTGTAATGGTGGCATAATGTGCCTTGCGGTGTGGTACAAAATATGATGAACGAAAGTAACGGAATGTGAACGTATTAGTCGAGTATGATTATGTAAAGTCAAATAGTACGAGTTTCTTAAGTATCAAGTAGTCAAAGAATGAGGGAAGAGGATAAGCAAATGGGATTGTGAAGTAACGATAATAGAGTGGATTAGAATGATAGCTAGTTGTAATAAGTACGTTTTGTATTATGTAAATATAAGCGAAAGTTGTGTGGTATAAAAGTAAGCGGGGTAATGTGGATTAGGACATGTGATGCGTTATAGTAAGCACAGAGTTGCGAGGTCACTTAAGTCGTTGCACTAAATAAACTAAGAGTTAAGGGGCTAAGAATGAGAGGAGTTATGAGACAAAGTATGGTTAGGAATAGAACGACAGATTTCGGGGACGAAATCTAAATAAGGGGGGTAGAATTTTTAGACCCGTATCCCGGTGTTGAGTAGACCCCACCCTAGATGAGGTTGACCCGGGCCTAAGCATGTTTGACTAAGAGTATATGGTTGTCTAAGGGCAAATGGTTATAGTGTTAAGTGTTAGTCTGTTATAGCCTAGATGCGGCGCATCCAAGAATTTACATGCGGCGCATGGTAGAATGGAAAGTAGAACCGACTTGTTATAGTCCATGCGCCGTATTGGAGAAGGAGATACGGCGTATATAAGGGGTAGCATGGATGCGGCGTATCTATGCAGATAGATGCGGCGCATCGACCTTAAATAAGCAGAATTGACAGAATTGCCCTTGTAGCTAGAAACTTCCCCATTTATCTATAAGTTTCCACACTCTCCTGCAAAAGAGAGTGTGTTTTCTATGGGTGTCGAACCAAAGGAGAAAGAGAGGGAAAGATGATGAGATGATGATGGTTTAGTGGTGATAATTCAAGGGTTAAGTCTATAGCTTGTTCCTAGCATGGTTATCAAGTAAGTAATGATGTTTAATTAGTGTTTAATTGGTGATTAAGAAATTAGGGTTTGTAAACCCTAACTTGGGATTAAAGGGTAAATGGTGTTTTAAGATAATTAAGAGGTAATGATAATTATGTAATGAGTTTATAATGGGTTTAAGTTAGTAAATGGTGGGATTGATTATCATATAATCAATATATGATTATATGATGATTAGAAGTGTTTAGAGGTTAGTTATGGTTGTATTAATCATGATTATAGTTAATGATTATGTATTATATGTTATGTATGATCATGTGTTTTAGGATGATTATGATGATGATGATGGTTAGAAGATGTTGTTGGTAGGATTTGTGTTAGTAGCCTAGCTTGGATTGAAGGTAAGTAACTCTCTCTAAAACATGTGTTATGTATGTATTTATCATGTATGTGTTATGATTGTGTAAGAATAGGAGATTTGGATTTGGAATGGTTATGAGTTGGAAATTAGGTGACTAGTGACTTTGGTTAAGAGTAAGATAGCTTGATGGGCTTGGACTAGCTAAGGTATGTTGTTTATTATAGTTGTGATGAATGGATGCAATTGTATTATGAAGTTTGTGTGTGATGTGGGAGGTATGAAGTAGTTTAGTGGCTTTTATGTGATTATGATGCTTATGTGAAAGTATGTGTATGATATATGTTGTATGATGGGTTACTTACTAAGCGTAAGCTTACCCCTTTAGTTGTTAACGTTTTGTAGGCTTAAGTGCGGCGGAATGGAAGGCTTAGATTGTAGCATGAGGATTTGGAATGAATTTGGAAGATAATAAGCATTAGGAGCTAGGTAGAATACCGAGCTCGAGTCAAAGTTGTACCCCGAGAGTCTATTTTATGAGTCGTATAAAGTGTGTCAAGGTCGGGTAACGGTTTGGGGGTTTAACGAGTCGTCAAGTGTGTTTTAAGTGTTGTAGTGAATGTTTAAAGGAGCGTTTGGATTTAAGCATGTTTGTACCCATTTTGGAGTCAAACGGGTCAATTGCCGTGTATTATAGTTTGATATGGTTTTGATTGTAAAGTGAGTGTTTTGATTACAAGTTATAATGTTGTATGGAGGTCAAAATGGTTTGTGGATAAAAGTTGAGTTTATGCAGGTCTTTCTGGTGATGTTCTGAGTCGGATGGGTAGATACGGCGTATCTAATATATTAGATGCGGCGTTTCAGAAGTTTAAGGTGATGCGGCGTATCACTTCAGGTTGATACGGCGCATGGTCTCTCAGCTTAGATACGGCGTATCCCTAAAAAGGATACGGCGTATAATTGGTCTGAAGGGTTGTTGGTTGTGTTATACAATTGATTAGGAAATGTTTTGAAAGGTGTTCGAGTATATGTTCTTGCAAGTATTTTAAAAGGGTTAAATGTGATAGATTCTGGGTATGTAAATGAAGAATTTGTATGAGTCAGTTTCAGTCAAATGTTTCCGCGTCAAAAGTTTTAAATTTTAAGTCTAAACGGGTACGGGGCGTTACAGCTGGCTTATGGCTTATTTGGTTTTGGGTTTATGTTTCATAAGGGCATTTTTTGTGGCTTATTTTGAAATTTTCGGCTTTTAATCATTATATAAGTTCATTAAGACATAATGAACTTATATAAGCCGAAAAGTTTCAAAATAAGCCACAAAAAATGCCCTTATTAAACATAAACCCAAAGCCAAATAAGTCAGAAGCTGGCTATATTAGCCAAAACAAAACCCCCCTTATACAGCTGGCTTATGGCTTATTTGGTTTGGGGTTTATGTTTCATAAGGGCATTTTTTGTGGATTATTTTGAAACTTTTCGGCTTATAATCACTATATAAGTTCATTATGACATAATGAACTTATATAAGCCGAAAAGTTTCAAAATAAGCCACAAAAAATGCCCTTATTAAACATAAACCCAAAGCCAAATAAGTCGTAAGCTGGCTATATTAGCCAAAACAAACACCCCCTTGTATAGCTGGCTTATGGCCTATTTGGTTTTGGGTTTATGTTTCATAAGGGCATTTTTTGTGGCTTATTTTGAAACTTTTTCGGCTTATAATCATTATATAAGTTCATTATGACATAATGAACTTATACAAGCCAAAAAGTTTCAAAATAAGCCACAAAAAATGCCCTTATTAAACATTAACCCAAAGCCAAATAAGTCGTAAGCCGGCTATATTAGCCAAAACAAACACCCCCTTGTATTGCTGGCTTATGGCTTATTTGGTTTTGGGTTTATGTTTCATAAGGCCATTTTTTGTGGCTTATTTTGAAACTTTTCGGCTTATAATCACTATATAAGTTCATTATGACATAATGAACTTATATAAACCGAAAAGTTTCAAAATAAGCCACAAAAAATGCCCTTATTAAACATAAACCCAAAGCCAAATAAGTCGTAAACTGGCTATATTAGCCAAAACAAACACCCCCTTGTATAGCTGGCTTATGGCTTATTTGGTTTTGGGTTTATGTTTCATAAGGGCATTTTTTGTGGCTTATTTTGAAACTTTTCGGCTTATAATCACTATATAAGTTCATTATGACATAATGAACTTATATAAGCCGAAAAGTTTCAAAATAGGCCACAAAAAATGCCTTTATTAAACATAAACCCAAAGCCTAATAAGTCGTAAGCTGGCTATATTAGCCAAAACAAACACCCCCTTGTATAACTGGCTTATGGCTTATTTGGTTTTGGTTTATGTTTCATAAGGGCATTTTTTGTTGCTTATTTTCAAACTTTTTCGGCTTATAATCACTATATAAGTTAATTATGACATAATGAACTTATATAAGCCGAAAAGTTTCAAAATAAGCCACAAAAAATGCCCTTATTAAACATAAACCCAAAGCCAAATAAGTCGTAAGCTGGCTATATTAGCCAAAACAAACACCCCCTAGTATAGCTGGCTTATGGCTTATTTGGTTTTGGGTTTATGTTTCATAAGGGCATTTTTTGTGGCTTATTTTGAAACTTTTCGGCTTATAATCATTATATAAGTTCATTATGACATAATGAACTTATATAAGCCGAAAATTTTCAAAATAAGCCACAAAAAATGCCCTTATTAAACATAAACCCAAAGCCAAATAAGTCGTAAGCTGGCTATATTAGCCAAAACAAACACCCCCTTGTATAGCTGGCTTATGGCTTATTTGGTTTTGGGTTTATGTTTCATAAGGGCATTTTTAGTGGCATATTTTGAAACTTTTTCGACTTATAATCACTCTATAAGTTCATTATGACATAATGAATTTTTATAAGCCAAAAAGTTTCAAAATAAGCCACAAAAAATGCCCTTATGAAACATAAACCCAAAACCAAATAAGCCATAAGCCAGCTTCAAGGGGGTGTTTGTTTTGGCTAATATAGCCAGCTTACGACTTCTTTGGCTTTGGGTTTTATGTTTAATAAGGGCATTTTTTGTGGCTTATTTTGAAACTTTTCGGCTTATAATAAGTTCATTATGTCATAATGAACTTATAGAGTGATTATAAGCCGAAAAGTTTCAAAATATGCCACAAAAAATGCCCTTATGAAACATAAACCCAAACCAAATAAGCATAAGAGCTACAAGGGTGTTTGTTTGCTAATAAGCCAGTACGACTTAATTGGCTTTGGGTTTATGTTTAATAAGGGCATTTTTTGTGGCTTATTTTGAAACTTTTGGCTTATATAAGTTCATTATGTCATTATGAACTTATATAGATAAAGTAAAGTTTCAAAATAAGCCACAAAAAATGCCCTTATTAAACATAAACCCAACAATAAGCCAATAAGCGTATAAGTGTTTATTTGGCAAAAATAACCAGCTTGTTACGTATCTTATTTGGTTTGGGTTTATGTTTATAAGGGCATTTTTTGTGGCTTATTTTGAAACTTTTCGCTTTATAAGATCATTATGTTCATAATGACTTATATATGATTATTAGCCGAAAAGTTCAAAATAAGCCACAAAAAATGCCCTTATTAAACATAAACCCAAAACCAATAAGCCTAAGCTGCTATATACCAAGGGTGTTTGTTGTAATAGCAGCTTACGACTTATTTGGCTTTGGGTTTATGTTTCAATAAGGCATTTTTTGTGGCTTATTTTGAAACTTTTTGGCTTATATATAGTTCATTATGTCATAATGAACTTATATAATGATATAAGCCAAAAAGTTTCAAAATAAGCCACAAAAAATGCCCTTATTAAACATAAACCCAAAGCCAAATAAGTCGTAAGCTGGCTATATTAGCCAAAACAAACACCCCCTTGGAAAGCTGGCTTATGGCTTATTTGGTTTTGGGTTTATGTTTCATAAGGGCATTTTTGTGGCTTATTTTGAAACTTTTTGGCTTATAATCATTATATAAGTTCATAATGACATAATGAACTTATATAAGCCGAAAAGTTTCAAAATAAGCCACAAAAAATGCCCTTATTAAACATAACCCAAAGCCAATTAAGTCGTAAGCTGGCTATATTAGCCAAAACAAACACCCCTTGTATAGCTGGCTTATGGCTTATTTGGTTTTGGGTTTATGTTTCATAAGCGCATTTTTTGTGGCTATTTTGAAACTTTTCGGCTTATAATCACTTATAAGTCATTATGACATAATGACTTATATAAGCGAAAGTTTCAAAATAAGCCACAAAAAATGCCCTTATTAAACATAAACCCAAAGCCAAATAAGTCGTAAGCTGGCTATATTAGCCAAACAAACACCCCCTTGGAAAGCTGGCTTATGGCTTATTTGGTTTTGGGTTTATGTTTCATAAGGGCATTTTTTGTGGCTTATTTGAAACTTTTTGGCTTATAATCATTATATAAGTTCATTATGACATAATGAACTTTATAAGCCAAAAGTTTCAAAATAAGCCACAAAAATGCCCTTATTAAACATAAACCCAAAGCCAAATAAGTCGTAAGCTTGCTATATTAGCCAAAACAAACACCCCTTGTATAGCTGGCTTATGGCTTATTTGGTTTTGGGTTTATGTTTCATAAGGGCATTTTTTGTGCTTATTTGAAACTTTTGGCTAATAATCACTATATAAGTTCATTATGACATAATGAACTTATATAAGCCAAAAGTTTCAAAATAAGACACAAAAAATGCCCTTATTAAACATAAACCCAAAGCCAATAAGTCGTAAGCTGGCTATGTTAGCCAAAACAAACACCCCTTGTATAGCTGGCTTATGGCTTATTTGGTTTTGGGTTTATGTTTCTAAGGGCATTTTTGTGGCTTATTTGAACTTTTCGGCTTATAATCATTATATAAGTTCATTATGACATAATGAACTTATATAAGCCGAAAAGTTTCAAAATAAGCCACAAAAATGCCTTTATTAAACATAAACCCAAAGCCAAATAAGTGTAAGCTGGCTATATTAGCCAAACAAACACCCCCTTGTTAGCTGGCTTATGGCTTATTTGGTTTTGGGTTTATGTTTCATAAGGGCATTTTTTGTGGCTTATTTTGAAACTTTTCGGCTTATAATCATTATATAAGTTCATTATGACATAATGAACTTATATAAGCCGAAAAGTTTCAAATAAGCCACAAAAAATGCCTTATTAACCATAAACCCAAAGCCAAATAATCGTAAGCTGGCTATATTAGCCAAAACAAACACCCCTTGTATAGCTGGCTTATGGCTTATTTGGTTTTGGGTTTATGTTTCATAAGGGCATTTTTTGTAGCTTATTTTGAAACTTTTCAGCTTATAATCATTATATAAGTTCATAATGACATAATGAACTTATATAAGCCAAAAAGTTTCAAAATAAGCCGCAAAAAATGCCCTTATTAAACATAAACCCAAAGCCAATTAAGTCGTAAGCTGGCTATTTAGCCAAAACAAACACCCCCTTGTATAGCTGGCTTATGGCTTATTTGGTTTTGGGTTTACGTTTCATAAAGGCATTTTTTGTGGCATATTTTGAAACTTTTCGGCTTATAATCACTCTATAAGTTCATTATGACATAATGAACTTATATAAGCCGAAAAGTTTCAAAATAAGCCACAAAAAATGCCCTTATTAAACATAAACCCAAAGCCAAATAAGTCGTAAGCTGGCTATATTAGCCAAAACAAACACCCCCTTTTAAGCTGGCTTATGGCTTATTTGGTTTTGGGTTTATGTTTCATAAGGGCATTTTTTGGGCTTATTTTGAAACATTTCGGCTTATAATCATTATATAAGTTCATTATGACATAATGAACTTATATAAGCCGAAAAGTTTCAAAATAAGCCATAAAAATGCCTTATTAAACATAAACCCAAAGCCAAATAAGTCGTAAGCTGGCTATATTAGCCAAAACAAACACCCCCTTGTATAGCTGGCTTATGGCTTATTTGTTTGGTTTATGTTTCATAAGGGCATTTTTGTGGCTTATTTTGAAAACTTTTCGGCTTATAATAAGCCGAAAAGTTTCAAAATAAGCCACAAAAAATGCCCTTATTAAACATAAACCCAAAGCCAAATAAGTCGTAAGCTGGCTATATTAGCCAAAACAAACACCTCCCTTGTATAGTGGCTTATGGCTTATTTGGTTTTGGGTTTATGTTTCATAATGGCATTTTTTGGGGCTTATTTTGAAACTTTTCGGCTTAAAATCACTATATAAGTTCATTATGACATAATGAACTTATATAAGCCGAAAAGTTTCAAAATAAGCCACAAAAAATGCCCTTATTAAACATAAACCCAAAGCCAAATAAGTCGTAAGCTAGCTATATTAGCCAAAGCAAACACCCCCTTGTATAGCTGGCTTATGGCTTATTTGGTTTTGAGTTTATGTTTCATTAGGGCATTTTTTGTGGCTTATTTGAAACTTTTCGGCTTATAATCATTATATAAGTTCATTATGACATAATGAACTTATATAAGCCGAAAAGTTTCAAAATAAGCCACAAAAAATGCCCTTATTAAACATAAACCCAAAGCCAAATAAGTCGTAAGCTGGCTTTGTTAGCCAAAACAAACACCCCCTCGTTCATAGCTGGCTTATGGCTTATTTGGTTTTGGGTTTATGTTTCATAAGGGCATTTTTTGTGGCTTATTTTGAAATTTTCGGCTATAAATCATTATATAAGTTCATTATGACATAATGAACTTATATAAGCCGAAAAGTTTCAAAATAAGCCACAAAAATGCCCTTATTAAACATAAACCCAAAGCCAAATAAGTCGTAAGCTGGCTATTTAGCCAAAACAAAACCCCCTTGTATTAGCTGGCTTATGGTTATTTGGTTTTGGGTTTATGTTTCATAAGGGCATTTTTTGTGGCTTATTTTGAAACTTTTCGGCTTATAATCATTATAAGTTCATTATGACATAATGAACTTATATAAGCCGAAAAGTTTCAAAATAAGCCACAAAAAATGCCCTTATTAAACATAAACCCAAAGCCAAATAAGTCGTAAGCTGGCTATATTAACCAAAACAAACACCCCCTTGTATAGCTGGCTTATGGCTTATTTGATTTTGGGTTTATGTTTCATAAGGGCATTTTTTGTACTTATTTTGAAACTTTTCGCTTATAATCATTATATAAGTTCATTATGACATAATGAACTTATATAAGCCAAAAAGTTTCAAAATAAGCCACAAAAAATGCCCTTATTAAACATAAACCCAAAGCCAAATTAAGTCGTAAGCTGGCTATATTAGCCAAAACAAACACCCCTTTGTATAGCTGGCTTATGGCTTATTTGGTTTTGGGTTTATCGTTTCATAAGGCATTTTTTGTGGCTTATTTTGTAATTTTCGGCTTATAATCACTCTATAAGTTCATTATGACATAATGAACTTATATAAGCCGAAAAGTTTCAAAATAAGCCACAAAAAATGCCCTTATTAAACATAAACCCAAAGCGAAATAAGTCGTAAGCTGGCTATATTAGCCAAAACAAATACACCCCTTGTATAGCTGGCTTATGGCTTATTTGGTTTTGGGTTTATGTTTCATAAGGGCATTTTTTGTGGCTTATTTTGAAACTTTTCGGCTTATAATCATTATATAAGTTCATTATGACATAATGAACTTATATAAGCCGAAAAGTTTCAAAATAAGCCAAAAAAATGCCCTTATTATAACATAAACCCAAAGCCAAATAAGTCGTAAGCTGGCTATATTAGCCAAAACAAACACCCCCTTTATAGCTGGCTTATGGCTTATTTGGTTTTGGGTTTATGTTTCATAAGGGCATTTTTTGTGGCTTATTTTGAAACTTTTCGGCTAATAATCACTATATAAGTTCATTATGACATAATGAACTTATATAAGCCGAAAAGTTTCAAAATAAGCCACAAAAAATGCCCTTATTAAACATAAACCCAAAGCCAAATAAGTCGTAAGCTGGCTATATTAGCCAAACAAAACACCCCCTTGTATAGTTGGCTTATGGCTTATTTGGTTTTGGGTTTATGTTTCATAAGGGCATTTTTTGTGGCTTATTTTGAAACTTTTCGGCTTATAATCATTATATAAGTTCATTATGACATAATGAACTTATATAAGCCGAAAAGTTTCAAAATAAGCCACAAAAAAATGCCCTTATTAAACATAAACCCAAAGCCAAATAAGTCGTAAGCTGGCTATGTTAGCCAAAACAAACACCCCCTTGTATAGCTGGCTTATGGCTTATTTGGTTTTGGGTTTACGTTTCATAAAGGCATTTTTTGTGGCATATTTTGAAACTTTTCGGCTTATAATCACTCTATAAGTTCATTATGACATAATGAACTTATATAAGCCGAAAAGTTTCAAAATAAGCCACAAAAAATGCCCTTATTAAACATAAACCCAAAGCCAAATAAGTCGTAAGCTGGCTATATTAGCCAAAACAAACACCCCCTTGTATAGCTGGCTTATGGCTTATTTGGTTTTGGGTTTATGTTTCATAAGGGCATTTTTTGGGGCTTATTTTGAAACTTTTCGGCTTATAATCATTATATAAGTTCATTATGACATAATGAACTTATATAAGCCGAAAAGTTTCAAAATAAGCCACAAAAAATGCCCTTATTAAACATAAACCAAAAGCCAAATAAGTCGTAAGCTGGCTATATTAGCCAAAACAAACACCCCCTTGTATAGCTGGCTTATGGCTTATTTGGTTTTGGGTTTATGTTTCATAATGGCATTTTTTGGGGCTTATTTTGAAACTTTTCGGCTTATAATCACTATATAAGTTCATTATGACATAATGAACTTATATAAGCCGAAAAGTTTCAAAATAAGCCACAAAAAATGCCCTTATTAAACATAAACCCAAAGCCAAATAAGTCGTAAGCTAGCTATATTAGCCAAAGCAAACACCCCCTTGTATAGCTGGCTTATGGCTTATTTGGTTTTGAGTTTATGTTTCATTAGGGCATTTTTTGTGGCTTATTTTGAAACTTTTCGGCTTATAATCATTATATAAGTTCATTATGACATAATGAACTTATATAAGCCGAAAAGTTTCAAAATAAGCCACAAAAAATGCCCTTATTAAACATAAACCCAAAGCCAAATAAGTCGTAAGCTGGCTTTGTTAGCCAAAACAAACACCCCCTCGTATAGCTGGCTTATGGCTTATTTGGTTTTGGGTTTATGTTTCATAAGGGCATTTTTTGTGGCTTATTTTGAAATTTTCGGCTTATAATCATTATATAAGTTCGTTATGACATTATGAACTTATATAAGCCGAAAAGTTTCAAAATAAGCCACAATAAATGCCCTTATTAACCATAAACTCAAAGCCAAATAAGTCGGAAGCTGGCTATATTAGCCAAAACAAACACCCCCTTGTATAGTTGGCTTATGGTTTATTTGGTTTTGGGTTTATGTTTCATAAGGGCATTTTTTGTGGCTTATTTTGAAACTTTTCGGCTTAAAATCACTATATAAGTTCATTATGACAATAATGAACTTATATAAGCTGAAAAGTTTAAAAATAAGCCACAAAAAATGCCCTTATTAAACATAAACCCAAAGCCAAATAAGTCGTAAGCTGGCTATATTAAACAAAACAAACACCCCCTTGTATAGCTGGCTTATGGCTTATTTGATTTTGGGTTTATGTTTCATAAGGGCATTTTTTGTATCTTATTTTGAAACTTTTCGGCTTATAATCATTATATAAGTTCATTATGACATAATGAACTTATATAAGCCGAAAAGTTTCAAAATAAGCCACAAAAAATGCCCTTATTAAACATAAACCCAAAGCCAAATAAGTCGTAAGCTGGCTATATTCGCCAAAACAAACACCCCCTTGTATAGCTGGCTTATGGCTTATTTGGTTTTGGGTTTATTTTTCATAAGGGCATTTTTTGTGGCTTATTTTGAAATTTTCGGCTTATAATCATTATATAAGTTCATTATGACATAATGAACTTATATAAGCCGAAAAGTTTCAAAATAAGCCACAAAAAATGCCCTTATTAAACATAAACCCAAAGCCAAATAAGTCGTAAGCTGGCTATATTAGCCAAAACAAACACCCCCTTTTATAGCTGGCTTATGGCTTATTTGGTTTTGGGTTTATGTTTCATAAGGGCATTTTTTGTGGCTTATTTTGAAACTTTTGCTTTATAATCATTATATAAGTTCATTATGACATAATGAACTTATATAAGCGAAAAGTTTCAAAATAAGCCACAAAAAATGCCCTTATTAAACATAAACCCAAAGCCAAATAAGTCGTAAGCTGGCTATATTAGCCAAACAAACACCCCCTTGTATAGCTGGCTTATGGCTTATTTGGTTTTGGGTTTATGTTTCATAAGGGCATTTTTTGTGGCTTATTTTGAAACTTTTCGCTTATAATCATTATATAAGTTCATTATGACATAATGAACTTATATAAGCCGAAAAGTTTCAAAATAAGCCACAAAAAATGCCCTTATTAAACATAAACCCAAAGCCAATAAGTCGTAAGCTGGCTATATTAGCCAAAACAAACACCCCCTTGTATAGCTGGCTTATGGCTTATTTGGTTTTGGGTTTATGTTTCAAAAGGGCATTTTTTGTGGCTTATTTTGAAATTTTCGGCTTATAATCATTATATAAGTTCATTATGACATAATGAACTTATATAAGCCGAAAAGTTTCAAAATAAGCCACAAAAAATGCCCTTATTAAACATAAACCAAAGCCAAATAAGTCGTAAGCTGGCTATATTAGCCAAAACAAACACCCCCTTGTATAGCTGGCTTATGGCTTATTTGGTTTTGGGTTTATGTTTCATAAGGGCATTTTTTGTGGCTTATTTTGAAACTTTTCGGCTTATAAATCACTATATAAGTTCATTATGACATAATGAACTTATATAAGCCGAAAAGTTTCAAAATAAGCCACAAAAAATGCCCTTATTAAACATAAACCCAAAGCCAAATAAGTCGTAAGCTGGCTATATTAGCCAAAACAAACACCCCCTTGTATAGCTGGCTTATGGCTTATTTGGTTTTGGGTTTATGTTTCATAAGGGCATTTTTTGTGGCTTATTTTGAAACTTTTCGGCTTATAATCATTATATAAGTTCATTATGACATAATGAACTTATATAAGCCAAAAGTTTCAAAATAAGCCACAAAAATGCCCTTATAAACATAAACCCAAAGCCAAATAAGTCGTAAGCTGGCTATATTAGCCAAAACAAACACCCCCTTGTATAGCTGGCTTATGGCTTATTTGGTTTTGGGTTTATTTTTCATAAGGGCATTTTTTGTGGCTTATTTTGAAATTTTCGGCTTATAATCATTATATAAGTTCATTATGACATAATGAACTTATATAAGCCGAAAAGTTTCAAAATAAGCCACAAAAAATGCCCTATATTAAACATAAACCCAAAGCCAAATAAGTCGGAAGCTGGCTAAAATTAGCCAATACAAACACCCCTTGTATAGCTGGCTTATGGCTTATTTGGTTTTGGGTTTATGTTTCATAAGGGCATTTTTGTGGCTTATTTTGAAACTTTTCGGCTTATAATAAGCCGAAAAGTTTCAAAATAAGCCCAAAAAATGCCCTTATTAAACATAAACCCAAAAGCCAAATAAGTCGTAAGCTGGCTTATTAGCCAAAACAAACAACCCCTTTTATAGCTGGCTTATGGCTTATTTGGTTTTGGGTTTATGTTTCATAAGGGCATTTTTTGTGGCTTATTTTGAAACTTTTCGTCTTATCATTATATAAGTTCATTATGACATAATGAACTTATATAAGTCGAAAAGTTTCAAAATAAGCCACAAAAATGCCCTTTTTAAACATAAACCCAAAGCCAATTAAGTCGTAAGCTGGCTATATTAGCCAAAACAAACACCCCCTTGTATAGCTGGCTTATGGCTTATTTGGTTTTGGGTTTATGTTTCATAAGGGCATTTTTTGTGGCATATTTTGAAACTTTTCGGCTTATAATCACTCTATAAGTTCATTATGACATAATGAACTTATATAAGCCGAAAAGTTTCAAAATAAGCCACAAAAAATGCCCTTATTAAACATAAACCCAAAGCCAAATAAGTCGTAAGCTGGCTATATTAGCCAAAACAAACACCCCCTTGTATAGCTGGCTTATGGCTTATTTGGTTTTGGGTTTATGTTTCTTAAGGGCATTTTTTGTGGCTTATTTTGAATCTTTTCGGCTTATAATCACTATATAAGTTCATTATGACATAATGAACTTATATAAGCCGAAAAGTTTTAAAATAAGCCACAAAAAATGCCCTTATTAAACATAAACCCAAAGCCAAATAAGTCGTAAGCTGGCTATATTAGCCAAAACAAACACCCCCTTGTATAGCTGGCTTATGGCTTATTTGGTTTTGGGTTTATGTTTCATAAGGGCATTTTTTGTGGCTTATTTTGAAACTTTTCGGCTTATAATCATTATATAAGTTCATTATGACATAATGAACTTATATAAGCCGAAAAGTTTCAAAATAAGCCACAAAAAATGCCCTTATGAAACATAAACCCAAAGCCAAATAAGTCGTAAGCTGGCTATATTAGCCAAAACAAACACCCCCTTGTATAGCTGGCTTATGGCTTATTTTGTTTTGGGTTTATGTTTCATAAGGGCATTTTTTGTGGCTTATTTTGAAACTTTTCGGCTTATAATCACTATATAAGTTCATTATGACATAATGAACTTATATAAGCCGAAAAGTTTCAAAATTGATATGAGCATTAGTCAGAATTTGAAAGTCAAAAGGAGTCAAAGAAGGAAAGTCAACAACAACTGAATAACCACCCAATTCATTTTACATTTCACTTGTATAAATACCACGCTTGTCATTTACATTTAGCATCTATCAAATTGTACTTTACTCTCTTCTATTGTAAACAACTCATTACTCTAATAACAAATCCCTTTCTTCATATTCGAGTTCTATTCATATTTTCTGGAATTCCTATATGTTGAAGAGACTATCTTCGATTCTTTGAATCCTGGACAAGTCATATCCTTTTGGTACATATCATTTGGTATCAAAGCCACTTTCCTGGCCAGATACATTCAAGATTATCACATTGATAAATCTTGAAATTCCGGTTGTGTTCTCCGGTCAAATTCCGGCGAGAAATCAAGATTCCGGTACGAAATCAGCCACCACTGATTTCACTGTTCTGTTTACCTCTGGTTAGTGTCAATCATCTGTACGGCCACAAGATTAGCCCATAAGTGGTTAAATTCTCTAATCTTGAACAAGCTGGTCAGAAGCATTTGGATTGAGTAACCCAGAACAGTCCAGTTGTCATTATCCCAATTGGTCAGTGATTAGTCATTGTTTTCAGTGATTAGTCATTGTGATGAGTGATAATACGATTGGTACAATGGTGGAAACAAGAAATACATCAAGGAGTCAAGAATCAACAATGGAGTCTTTGCAACAAACTGTGGTTGAATTGCAGAGAATGGTGGAACAAATGGGTAATGAAATGAGGCAAATGAGGTCGGGTGCAGGAACCAGTAATGAAAGTCAAGAACATGGTGGATTTCATGGTGGTCAAAACATGCAGTTTTCCAGGGTATCCAAGATTGACTTCCCAAGATTTGGGGGTGATGATGTTAAGGGTTGGATATTCAGATGTGAACAATTCTTCAAAGTGGATCAGGTGCATGACAATAACAAGGTCAATCTTGCTTCAATTCATCTTTATGATTTGGCACTTATGTGGCATAGGCAGTTTGTGAAATTTGTTGGTGATGATGTGAGTTGGGAAGTGTATAAAGTGGCAATTCTTAAAAGATTTGGTAAAGAATATGATGATCCATTGGGTGAAATCAAGAAGTTGAGGCAAGTAGGATCTGTGCAAAATTACATTGATGCATATGATACATTGTTGAGTAGGGTGGATTTGGAGGAAGATCAGTCAATGAGTTTCTTTATGGCTGGATTGCAAACCGAGATTGAATTGGCTGTTAGGATGTTTAAGCCCAGGTCATTGGCAGAACTGTATGGTTTGTGTAAGTTGGAAGAAGCCAAGATTGGTGCAATGAAGCAGAAACAAAGAATGCCCCTACTTCCTACACCAAGATTTCAACATACTTCCAATATTGCTAGCCCAAAACCTTTGGCATTGCCTGCACCAAATGCTAATTGGAGGAATAAGTCATCACCTTCAACTAGTACTCAATATAGGAAACAGTTAACTCAAAAAGAAATGGAAGAGAAAAGAATGAAAGGATTATGTTTTTACTGTGATCAAAAGTACTTTCCTGGCCATAAGTGTAGCAGTCAAGTGTTTTTGTTAGAATTCATTGTGGACCAGGAAGGAGATGAGCAGGAACAAGGGGAGGTTGAGGATGAAGAGATTGTGTGGCAACAAGAAAATGTGCAACCTTGTGAAGTGGTCCCACGGATTTCTTTGAATGCTCTTACTGGTGTTTACAATTATCAAACTATGAGGGTAATTGGATATGTGGGAAGATATGAATTGCACATCTTGATTGACTCAGGGAGTACTCATAATTTTTTAGACAAAAGCACATCAAACAAATTGGGCTGCAAAACCAAACAAACCTGTCCCTTACAAGTGTCAGTAGCAGGGGGAAGTAGTTTGGAAAGCACTACCATGTGTCATGATTTTACTTGGTCTTTGCAAAGGGAATCATTTTCTTCTACTGTGATGATATTGCCTTTAGGGGGATGTGAGATGGTTCTTGGAATACAATGGTTATCTACTTTGGGGGATATCTGTTGTAACTTTAAAAATTTGAAGATGAGTTTCAACTATAGAGGCAGGCAAATGACATTGAGAGGTACCACTAAAACATCTGTTCAATGGTTGAATGGTAAGCAGAATGTGAGAGCTCAGTGTAATGCAATGTGTTTGTGTGTGTATCCATCTGCTATGGTGAACATGGTGACAGTTTCAGAAGAAAAGGGGAAAGATAGTGGTACTAAAGAGAGTATGTGGGAACCCATTTTATCAGAATATGAGGATGTGTTTGCTATCCCTACTACTTTACCTCCACACAGATCACATGACCATAAGATACCTCTTAAAGAAGGCACTCAACCTATCAATATTAGACCATATAGACACCCTCCAACACAGAAGGATGCTATTGAGTTAATGGTCAAAGATCTATTGGAATCTGGGGTTATAAGGCATAGTCAAAGCTCCTTTGCATCACCCATTGTTATGGTTAAAAAGAAAGATGGCAGTTGGTGTATGTGTATTGACTATAGGCAGTTAAACAAACACACCATCAAAAATAAATTCCCAATTCCACTCATTGAAGAGCTCATTGATGAACTACATAGATATGTGATTTTCTCCAAACTGGATTTGAGGTCTGGCTATCATCAAATCAGGATGTTTGAGGATGACATATCCAAGACTGCTTTTAAGACACATGAGGGGCATTATGAATTCCTAGTTATGCCCTTTGGACTCACTAATGCTCCTTCTACATTTCAGGCCTTAATGAATGATGTTTTTAGGCCCTTTTTAAGGAAGTTTATATTGGTTTTCTTTGATGATATCCTGGTCTACAGTCCATCCATTGAGGTTCATTCAAAACATTTGAGGGAGGTATTGCAGACTATGAGAGAACACCAATTGTATGCCAAACAAAGCAAATGTATTTTTGGGGCTACACATGTGGAGTATTTGGGGCATATCATCACTGACAAAGGTGTGGAAACTGATCCTGCTAAAGTGGAAGCAATGAAACAGTGGCCTGTACCAAAAACTTTGAAGCAGTTGAGGGGATTTTTGGGTTTAACAGGGTACTACAGGCGATTTATTAGAGATTATGCCCTCATTAGTCAGCCTTTGACTGCATTGTTGAAGAAAAATAGCTTTAAGTGGGGAGAATCTGCTCAAGTGGCTTTTGAAGAACTCAAACAAGCAATGATGCATGCTCCAGTGCTACAAATGCCAAATTTCAATGAGCCTTTTGTGATTGAGACTGATGCCTCAGGAATGGGTATAGGAGTTGTACTATTGCAAAAGGGTCATCCAATTGCATTCATGAGTAAGGATTTATCCTCTAAACACCACTCCCAATCTACCTATGAGAAAGAGTTTTTGGCAGTCATCCAAGCATTGGAGAAATGGAGAGGGTACCTAATGGACAGACACTTCATCATAAAAACTGATCACTTGAGTTTGAAATACCTTATGGAGCAGAGGTTTACCACACCAACTCAACTGAAATGGCTTCCTAAACTTATGGGTTATGACTATGAAATTGTGTATAAAAAGGGACCTGAAAATGTTCCAGCAGATGCACTATCTAGAGTTTCAAACATTGGAGAAGTCTTGCAAATGACTGTAACTAGATTATCTGCTGATGTGTACCACAAGATTGAGAATGGATGGGCTACTGATGACAAGTTATAAGCCATTATTCTCAAATTACAGCAAGACCCACATTCAGTTAAGTACTATGAGTGGACTGCACAAAAGCTGCTAAGAAAAGGGAAATTAGTAGTGGCTGATGATAAGCAATTAAGGCAAGAATTGTTCCACTTCTTCCATGATAGTTCACAAGGAGGACATTCTGGTATGCAAGCTACTTTAAAGAGGATGGGTGCACAAGTTTATTGGAAAAAAATGAGAAAGGAAGTTAAGGATTGGGTGAGAAATTGTCATGTGTGCCAAAGATTTAAGCCTGAATTGGTCCCTTATCCAGGTTTATTGCAACCCTTACCCATTCCTGAGCAAGTTTGGGTTAGCATTTCCATGGATTTTGTGGATGGATTGCCCATGTCAAAAGGTAAAACAGTTTTAATGGTGGTGGTAGATAGGTTGAGTAAGTATAGCCACTTCATTTCCCTTACTCACCCTTATACTGCAGTCACTGTGGCACAAGCCTTTCTAGACAATGTTTATAAGCTACATGGTTTACCTAAGGTAATAATCAGTGACAGAGACACAGTTTTTCTGAGCAGATTTTGGTCTGAGCTATTCAAACTCTTAAAAGTCAGTCTGCATATGAGCTCAGCCTACCATCCACAATCAGATGGACAGACTGAGGTAGTAAATAGATGTGTTGAGTGTTACCTAAGGTGTATGTGTGGGGACAATCCTAAGGAGTGGGCTCAATGGATTCCACTTGCTGAATATTGGTACAACACTTCCTTTCATACTGCCATCAATACTACTCCTTACCAAGTTCTTTATGGTCAAGCTCCTCCTGCTCACATTTCATACACTGCTGGTGATAGTGCTAATCATGCAGTGGATAGGTCTTTAAATGCAAGGGAAGCTGCAATCAAGTTATTGAAATTCCATTTGCAAAGGGCACAGGATAGAATGAAGGTAATGGCAGACAAGCACAGAACTGAGAGGGTGTTTGATGTTGATGATTGGGTCCTACTTAAGCTCCAACCATACAGGCAATCAACACTTAGAAAGTACAAACATCACAAGTTAGCACCAAAGTACTATGGTCCCTTCAGGATTATAGCAAAAATTGGACAAGTAGCTTATAAATTGGAGTTGCCAAGTGGTTCTCAAATTCACTCAGTTTTCCATGTGTCCCAACTAAAGAAGTTCAGAGGTGATCTTCCACATGAACCTGCTAAGCTTCCACAATGTGATTCAAATGGAGTTATAGCTATGGCACCATATGCTGTTCTGGACAGAAAAATGGCTAAAAAAGGGAATGTAGCAGCGGTTTATGTTCTAATTCAATGGATCAATGAAAGCCCAGAAGATGCCACTTGGGAATTATATGATGATATTGCTGCACGATTCCCTGATTTTGATTTGAATGCTTAGGTTGCTTGTGGTCAAGCAACATTTTAAGGAGTGGGCATTGATATGAGCATTAGTCAGAATTAGAAAGTCAAAAGGAGTCAAAGAAGGAAAGTCAACAACAACTGAATAACCACCCAATTCATTTTACATTTCACTTGTATAAATACCACGCTTGTCATTTACATTTAGCATCTATCAAATTGTACTTTACTCTCTTCTATTGTAAACAACTCATTACTCTAATAACAAATCCCTTTCTTCATATTCGAGTTCTATTCATATTTTCTGGAATTCCTGTATGTTGAAGAGACTATCTTCGATTCTTTGAATCCTGGACAAGTCATATCCTTTTGGTACATATCAAAAATAAGCCACAAAAACTGCCCTTATTAAACATAAACCCAAAACCAAATAAGCCGTAAGCTGGCTATATTAGCCAAAACAAACACCCCCTTGTATAGCTGGCTTATGGCTTATTTGGTTTTGGGTTTATGTTTCGGAAGCTCATTTTGAAACTTTTCGGCTTATATAAGTTTATTATGTCATTTATGTACACGGACACACGGTATTCTACGGTTACTTTTTTGGAATGTTTTCTAAGGTGGTGTTTGTTTAATAAGCTTATTTTTTTGGCTTATGAGCTTATCTTATTACGGCTTATGTTTCATAAACGCATTTTTTTGGTGCTTATTTAGGTATTTATGGGCTTGTATAAGCTTGTTATATAACAAGCTTATATATAACCCAGTAAGTTTTGGAGTAAGCCTGAAAAATTGGACTTATGAAACATATGCCGAAATGAGATAAGCTCGTAAGCCAAAAAATAAGCTTACTAAACAAACATCTCCTTAGAAAACATTCCAAAAAAGTGCCCGTTACCGGAATACTGGCTGTATGTGTTGCTTATAAAATGCTTATATATAAGCACTAAAAATAATAATTCAATAGAAATTTTTAATAGAATGTTTTTAGTTTTAATATGATGGCAAACTGTAATTTTGGTTTAGTATTAGATAACCAATACCAAATAAACAGAAAGTGTGTGGATGGAGAAATGCCGAAGCAGAAAAATAAGCAATCACAAACACCTTATTGAGGCATCGAAGATAAAATATTTTTAGCTTAAACGGTTAGCTAAGATGTGACATTCTAGCTGGTTATTTCGGCTAACTTATGTCTGGTAACCTATTTCAACATGACACAAAAACAAAAACCTTACATTGTACAATGTTTTCAACTTCGATACCTTAAATTGAGTTAAAAAAAAAGTTGAACACCTTATAGTTAAACTGGCTTAAAGTATGATACTTTCTGTGCCATTTTCCCTTTGATTAATGGATGTTTTGAATTTCTTACGTTAGGTAAGCATTGATGCTTTGATTATTTGTTATACATTTTTTTTTAATTATTATTATTATTATTATTTTTATTTTGCTATAGTTTAAATTAGGGTTTTGTTTTGGTTTGATTTGCGTTATTGTGCTAATTTAGCAACATTGCTATTAATTACGCTGTTTGATTTGTTAATTGATTAGTGGAAGTTGCGAATTTATGCGATGCGTTAAGCTTGATGCATTGATCATATGTGTACTAATTAGAGTATTGTTTTGGCTTTATATCTATTATTGTGTTCTATACTGTTTGTAAATGTTAATCATGCAACACTGATGTTGAGTGCTTACCATGTCAGAACCCACTTATTATATGCTGTTTGAGCTGTAAAATTTTCCATTTTGTGGGTCCTGTTCATGAGGATTTTGTGTTGGACTTTGGATGGAGATGATAGATTGAGTAAAACAGATTTTAAGCTCTTTTGTTTTTATTTTGTGTGTACATGTTAATTTCTTATTGTTTTGGATGTTTCAGCTTTACAGGTTAAGTGAAGTTCAATCACTTTGTGTATCCGAAGGTTCTGAATCGACGAAAGAGGTATGCCATTGCACTTGGTTCGTATCAGTTATTGTGACCTATAGACTGTAGGTTTATGTATTTTGTCTGATCAAGTCATCAAACTTGCTTAAACGAAATCACATGTATTCTTCTAGTATGCTTCCTTATTGCTTATGCATACATTGGTTGATCGTAAATGTTGGTATTCTTACACTTGAAACAGAAATCTTATTCAAAGGGAATCACTATCCAATTTAAAGACGAGGAGGAAAGTAGCTCCTTCCATGGTGCATTTGAGCAATGGAAAAAGGAAGTAGTTATTCAAGGTCTGTTAAATTATTCAAAGATTATTCTTCATATTGCGTTGATACCGGCTTTATAAATGCTTGTACTTTCCTTTATCATCTGACTACATATATTGACATATAATAGAAGAGAGATTTTTTTTTGATAACTGAAGGATGGTTATGGTAATTACATTGCATGAAAGTTATGTTCTTGAAGGAGTAAATGACTTGATTATTTATTGTTTCTTTTTACAGGATCAAGTTTAGCAAATGGAACGGTGTCTTCCTCCAAAAGCAAGTTCGATGATAAAATTGAAGCATCATCTGCTAAGATGTATTTCCATTACTACGGGCAACTGCTTCATCAGCAAAATATGATGCAGGATTATGTGAGGACAGGTGAATATACGATCTTGTTCTTTTTTTGAGGCACATGTGTCACATTGTGCTGTTAGGTTGTACTAATTCATTTAAATACGCATGGCTCACATGACTTTTTTAGGCTTCCACGGAGCTGAATGTATGATTAATGTTGCTTTCTTTTTTAGGTTCTTACTATGCTGCGGTTATTGAGAACCAAGTAGATTTTGCTGGACGGGTAGTGGTTGATGTTGGTGCTGGAAGCGGCATACTGTCATTGTTTGCTGCACAGGTGTTACTAATGAATACTATATTCTGGTTCTAAGTACTGTCAGTGTTTAGATTTGCATTTTGGAATCCTCTGATTATTGGGACTTGAAATTGCGATATCAGTGTTTAATGTTTGGATATACATATTCTGGTTCTAAGTATATAGGGATCAAAATATATTTTCTTAACTAGTTTTGTACCGGCTACTTCAAAACAAAACAATCATGTTGTAAATAGAGATACTTATGTATCTCTTTTTTTGACCCAATCTTGGACTCTTCATATTTCCATTTCATAAAGCCTACATCCAAACACCAACACAGTATCATGTACTCTTATTGAGAAATGTGATGTCACATTTATCGACTAATTACACAGTTCATAATCCTCTTTGTTTCTTATCTTGTTTAGGCTGGCGCAAAGCATGTTTATGCTGTGGAAGCATCGGAAATGGCTGACTATGCTCAAAAGCTTATTGCTGGGAATCCTCTCTTGGCACAACGAATTACGGTTAGTGCCCTTAGTACGCTTGGTTGCTTATATTGTTGGATGCTTATCATTTGGAGGTATTCTTGGCATCGTCATGTAGGTTATCAAGGGCAAAGTTGAAGACGTAGAATTGCCTGAGAAAGCCGATATATTGATCTCAAGCCTATGGGTAAGCTCATCATGTCATGCTCATATTGTCTTATGAATGTTTATTTGATGAATAGTTGTTTGCTTGTTTATGCAATTTAGTTGGTAAAATAGCTGGTTTTTCTTTAATTTTCTTCTTTACAGGCACATTGTTAGTGAATGAAAGAATGCTCGAGTCCTATGTCATTGCAAGAGATCGTTTTCTTGTCCCAAATGGGAAAATGTTCCCTAGTGTTGGAAGGTGATTTTAACTTAATGATGCATTCTCATGTTATCATGATTTATAGGCATTTTTTGATTTTAACTTCATATATAAAAAGTTGCAGTTACTGTATCTTGTTAGCACTTTCTGAGTTTATAAGATCTTTAATTTACACAAATAATCTGGAATTTTTATTACAATATGAATATCGATGTTTACAAAGACTTCTAACCCTATTTATACTAACCTAACCGGCACAATCCTTAATGAACCGTTGTGACCGGTCTTTAACAGTTATAAACTTTCAGTTTGACCCATTACACCCCTAATCTATTTACAATGACACAATATACCCTAAACTTTACAATATACATATATTTAGTTTAACTTCAACACTCCCCCTTAAACTAAATATAGTTTAAATGAGGTCTTCATCTTTTCTTGATCCATCTTCCCATCATAGCAGTGTTGGCTCATCATCTTCTTGGATCAAATTTGCCTCATGCTCCTTTTCCCACTTTGTACATTCGCTTTTGTAGTGTCCAAGTTCTTTGCACTTGTAGCACCTTATCTGACTGTTGTCCTTGTCACTATCTTTGTTCTTCCATGGTTTCCTGTTCTTGCCTTTGCCACGTTCGGTTCTTTCTTGACTTGAATTCACATGACCGCAACGTTCACATTTGTGTTCTTTGGTCTTCTCCTTTTCATCTATATTGCTGAAAAGTAGGCTACTAGACCCATCTTCTTCCTTAACTGTCTTTTTCGTCCGTTCTTCAAAAGCTTTTAATCTCCCAATGGCTTCTTGAAATGGCATAGTATTCAAATCTGCGAACTGCTCTATCGCTGCAACAATCTGCATAAACTTTTCTGGCACTGAACTCAAGAGTTTTCGCACCATTCTTTTATCTTCCACTGTATGCCCCAAATTGCTTGCTTGTGATGCAATTTCACTAATCTTCCTGGCATACACATCTAGTGACTCATTGTCTTTCATCTTCAACTGTTCAAACTCCGACTCTAGTGTTTGAACGCGCGCCTCCTTAACTCTATCAACTCCAACATGTCGAATCTTCAACGCATCCCAAATCTCCTTTGCCGATGTAAGGTTAGCAACTTGCAATACCATACTTTCTGGAATTGCTTGATATAGCATTGCAATTGCCGAGTTATCCTTCTTTTGATCAACTTCAGTTCCTTGCGTTGGTTCAATCACTTCCCAAATTCCATGGACATTAAAGATTGCCCTAATCTTTACAGCCCAAATCGTATAGTTTGTAGAGTTTAACATTGGATACTGGAAATTCATTGACAATCCTCCTTCCTTCGCTACATTTTCATTTTTCTTTGACGAATCCCCAGACATCTTTCTTGTCCTCTTTCTTTTTCCAATCTTGATCTAATTGAAAACTTTATTTTTCCTACACTGGTTTTTACCAAAAAACCTATTGTTTACCAAAACAACGCCCTGGTTTCTTTCCCAAAAACCTACCCTGGTCTTATCGAAACCTTTTATTCTAATCACCAAAAACAGTCCCCTGGTTTTATCACAAACCTGCTATTTTTCGACCAAGACAATTCCCTAGTTTTCCAAAACCTATTGTCTTAACAACACCAAAACAATAATCCTGTTTTTTTTAAAACTATTGTTTACAACCCCGAAAACAATTCCCTGATTTAAAAAAACTATTGCTTTAATCAACAAAACAATAATCCTGTTTTCAAAAAACTGTTGCTCAATACCCTTGAAACAATCCCCTGTTTTTCAAAAAACTATTGTTTACACACCCACTAAAACAATTCCCTGTTTTCAACCCGAAAACTATTGTTTTACAAATCCTAAAAATAGTATTCTGATTTTTCCGCCCGGTTGTAAGACAAATCCAAAAACAAATTGCTTCAATTTACCGAAAACAATACCCTAGTTTTTCCCTGGTTGTCTAACAAATCCAAACCACTATTCTTAACCTTTTTCTAATTGTAATAATTCTAAATTCCTACACTAAATACCACAATTCGAAATTGAAAAAAAACTTATCTCACTGTGTTTGGTTCAGCAATTTCCTTTCCTTGTATCTTGTGTATTGCTTTTAAGAATAATCCACAGCAAAACACCCGTCCTTTAAACGGTTATCACAAAGCCCACCCAAAATCAAAATTAGGGAAAAACTTCCAACCAGTGCCTTTCGTTCCTTCAACGTGTTCGTCTGCAACAATCAACAACACGCGCCGGTTCCTTCGTCTTCAACAATTCTGTGCCAAAACAAGAACACGCCTGGTTCTTCCTTATCTTCAAGAATGCTTATCGGTTCTTCTTCCCGTCTGGGTTTAGTGCCGAATCAGGAACTAATCGATTCCGCCTTCTGGTTCGTTCTTTTCTCCGAACAGCAACAAGAATCGTACTTCTGTTTTTTTTCAAAACTTCGAACAAACAACCACAAATCTTCTGCCTCCCTCGAATCGATTTAACCATAGTCTCTGATGCCAATTGTTAGCACTTTCTGAGTTTATAAGATCTTTAATTTACACAAATAATCTGGAATTTTTATTACAATATGAATATCGATGTTTACAAAGACTTCTAACCCTATTTATACTAACCTAACCGGCACAATCCTTAATGAACCGTTGTGACCGGTCTTTAACAGTTATAAACTTTCAGTTTGACCCATTACACCCCTAATCTATTTACAATGACACAATATACCCTAAACTTTACAATATACATATATTTAGTTTAACTTCAACATATCTCTTTGATGTTTGACTTTCTATGCATTGGACGCGTGTTAGCATATTTTTAACACATAATATATAAGAAGTCAAAGTGATATCTTGTACTTGCCATATATGTACGTATATGCCTTTTGACGTAGGCGTAATGTTATCGCTGTGTTTGTTTTATTTTGTAGAATTCACATGGCACCATTTAGTGATGAGTATCTCTATGTTGAAATTGCAAACAAGGTATAGTTTATTTATTGTTTGTGATTCATTTTGTATTGTGTGTTAATGCTTTCTTGTTTTTTTTGCTCATTTATCCTTGGACAAATTATACAATGTTAAATGCTGCTGGTTCTCATGAAACATTTAGAGTAGACCAAGAGTATCTTGATTATTATATGCAAAAAGTAGCAAGTGTTCTTGATCTTTATTCCTTGTTTGTGCATGCAGGCCCTATTTTGGCAGCAACAAAACTATTATGGGGTTGATTTGACAGCTTTACATGGAACTGCATTTCATGGATATTTTTCACAGGTTTGTCTTGGTTGCATACATTACAAAATAAGCCAACATATTTGCCATTGATGTTAACACAAGGTTTACTAGAGCTTTTATGTTTAATGATCATGCTCTTGTTCGCAAACCACCAGAGAGAAGGGGGGGGGGGGTGGCCGCTGCTTGGCCTCCCCTATAGGCCAACTCCCTTTATTGTTAGTTTAGTCCAATTGCTTCATTGATAGTTTAGCCCAAGTCCAGTAAGTGTGGTTCATGTTGATTTTTAAGTTGATCCCTCTGTTTTAGCGCAAAAAATAAATGACAGTGGGAAAGTAAATAACTTCTGAAGGGTTATAGTTCTGATTATTATGGATCCACTCTCATTAACTTCACAAAGCTATATTGTTTCACTAGCAATATTAACAAGCAAAAAGGCATATTAAATAAGACATATTACATGGACAACCCTCATACATTCTAACTAATTTATTTTGCTTGTTCATGCTTTCTTTGAATTTTTAGACACCAAGTCAAAAATTAATTTGTAAATTTTTTTGATGGCTAAAGTAAAACAACAAAGAAATAACTTATTTATGAATTTTGAAGTTCTTATCGGTGTTTGCTTATTTGTTTTGAAATGTTATTGCTTGTTTCTTGTTCACACTTTAAGACGGCGCTACTAATGATATTATAAGACAACGCGACGTATGTAGCCTAACTAGCTTACAAGATATTTTGGCCCCCCTCAACGCAAAATCCTGGCTTCGCCCCTGCAAACAACTATTCTAGATTTTTAGTATTGACGATCCGTGATTGGTTTAACCCCTGATAGGATTTTTTGCAGTGGCCTTTTTTCAACTAGGGTTTATTATTTAACGCCTACTAACAGAACCGTTAAAATGAACACAAGTACTGAGATGCTCTAAGTATCAACCAGGGCTGAGCAATGGGGCAAACCGGTCCGAACCGACAAAAACGACCCGACCCGAAAACCGACAAAGGAAAAAAGCGAACCGAGAACCAAACCGAGAAATAGCTATCGAAAAAAGCGAACCGAGAACCGAACCGACAAATAGCTATCGAAATAGTTATATAAAACTGAAACCGAAACCGAATAAGGTCGGTTTGGTTCGGCCCGGTTTCGGTCGGTTTGTCGGTTCGGATTGGTTTTCGGGTGATTTTGCTCAGCCCTAGTATCAAACCATGACAAATGCACCATAACTTGGATTAAATTACTACAACAGGTTGCAAAAAGATTAAAAGTTTTAACTTTTGAAGATTAAAAGATTGAGGATCGAGTATTAAAGGATTGGAGATTAGAGCGTTAAGATGTGTATAGATTTTAAAAAATTAACAAGAAAGGAAGTATCAGTCCTAATTCCTAACATTGTGAAGATTCACTGGGGAGATTTAAGGTATTCAAAATATCATCTGTTGGAGTATTTGATGCTATCTCAAGAGAAAGAACATGCAAGATTACACTGTTCTTAAAATATGCCATATATATTCAAATGCACAATCGTAATTGCTAACTTTTTTTTTAGTTTATTTTATGGCTTTTTGATGTTGAATTTTGTTCTTGTCATTTCTCTTTCACTTGTCTAAAGTATGGTTATGTTTAATACTGTTTGCAGCCAGTGGTTGATGCTTTTGATCCAAGGTTATTAGTGGCGCCTGCAATTTCCCATGTCATCAATTTTACTACTGTCAAGGTATTGCTCTTTTTAATTGTTAATCATAGTAGATAATGTTATACCCTCTGTCCTCCTTGAAGACTTCTACGATGTTCTTTCAAAAGATAAAACTGTGTTCTCAAGTGAAGCTAGGAGCTAAAAGCCTAAAAGATCTTGGTGTTATTATGCCGAGACAACTCGATAGGGCTGAGCAAAGGTTCAAAACCGAACTGACCTGACAAAAACTGAACCGACCCGAGAACCGATTTCGTGAAAAACATGAACCGAAACCGAACCTAATATGGTCGGTTCGGTTTAGGTGTGTTTTTGTCGGTTTTGAGTCGAACCGAACCGACCCGAAACCGAAAATAGGAAAAACATGAAACCGAGAACGAACCGAAAGGCTGTCGGGTCGGCTCGGTTTTTGTCGGTTCGGTCGGTTTTGTCGGTCCTGTTCGGTTTCGGGTCGTCCATGCTCAGCCCTACAACTCGAGCTCATAAACATAATAAAATCCTAATATAACCTAAAAAGGATATTTATTCTTGATTCATGTCACTAAATGAAAATATATATCACAATTGTTTTATAAATGTCATTTTGAGGAAGAGGACTTGTACGAAATCAACATTCCTTTGAAATTCACCGCTTCTGTTGGAACAAGAATACATGGTTTGGCATGTTGGTTTGATGTTCTATTTAATGGCAGGTAATAGTTTATATGCTTAATGGGAATTTTATTTTATATGGATCGAAACAGGGTGGTTTTTTGTTGAAAGAATGATAATAATCATTTTAATATTTAGTGTTAAGTATGAATAAAAACAATTACGGAGTACAATGCATTAAAATTTTACTTTTGGCAACTTTTAACTTGTTTTTATCCCTTGAACACATTTGACCCGTTTCTTTTATCTCTACTGATTTTGTTTCTACATAAAATGTTTTGACCTACAGCACGGTACAAAGGTGGCTGACAACGGCTCCTGGTGCACCTACGACTCACTGGTACCAACTACGCTGTGTTTTGTCTCAACCCATATACGTCATGCCCGGGCAAGAAATCACTGGCCATCTTCACATGATTGCGCATAGTGCTCAGAGTTACACTATTAACTTAACCATGTCAGGTTGGTTGTCGAACTGCTATTTTGTTTTTCTTTCATTTTGCAAGTGTATTACGGCTATAGTTGTATTAGTTAGGTAGTAAATAGTTGGTTTTTTCAAGTGTTTAACAAATTTTTGTTATGAGAAACTACAGAATTCAACTAAAATGTTCAAAACCATTGATCAAATACCAAATTACCATAATGCATTCAACAAAAATGTTCAAATTAACAAATACCAAATGCCAAAAAGCCCATAATGCATTCAACTAAAATGTTCAAAACCATTAACAAAACTTAATTAGAACCATCGACTATGCCATCATCAATAATACCACCACCAACATCTCTATATTCTCTCTCTTAAAATTTAATACCACAACCAACATCTCTAATAATTAAATTAAACACTCCCATCATCTTCACCACACTACCAAGAACATAACCCCACAAACCGAACATCCGCCGGAGTTTTCACGCACCCCCCACGCGCCACCCCTTCGTGGTGGTTTTCTTGTTTTTTCCGGCGTCTCTCCCGCCAATTTCCGGCTGCCAGGACTTCCACCGCCCGCGAGTGGTGGTTCCTCACCTTTTTCCGAGGCAGATTCGACAGTGACGGACCCAGGGAAAATGGATGTGGGGGGCAAAAATTTTTTTTTTTTTTGACAATAACAACAAAATGCGGAAAAAAAAATCGTAATGATAAATCGAGTATTTTTACTTAGAGATGAAGGGTTTATAAGGCTTTAGAGCGTTGAATGTTAGGTCTTAGTATGAGGGTGGGGGGCAATTTGAGTTTTGGGTGGGGGTCACTTTCGAAAAAAGGTCAAAATTTTATAAAAATTACACTAAAATTTCAACTTTTTCGGCTAGCCATGGGGGGCACCGGCCCCCCATACTTACACTATAAATCCGTCCCTGAGATCCGAGCATCTTCGCCGCCTCAGTCTCCGTCGGCCGCCGTCGGCGGCGATTACTTCCGACCACCGGAAGGGTTTATATTGAAAACTGGAATATGTCGCTTAATATTTATGTGGGCCTGGGCCTAGGGTTTTGGGCGGTGAAGGTGGGCCTCACCCTCGCCTGTTGCCTAGGCGCACAAGGCGAGCGCCTTTAACAACTATGACCACAAGGAAGATTTCTGTAATTTACTCTTTCTCTACTCTTTCAGTTATCTGAAAAATTAATGCATAAAACGACAAATATGACATCTTGCAAAACAAAGAAGAGACGGTTTGCGAGATGCATCTAAAAGTCTCTTTAGTTTAGGTTATATGATTGGTAATTAAGTAGTTTTGTAGTTCCTGGTAGCTGATATGTGTATCTGAATACTAAAAAACTGAATATTGTGGCTTCAAATCACATTAATCAGATCATCAAGTTACAAATGCAAATAAAAAAACCACCTGTGACCTTTTTTTTATTTGTGTTGTGTAGCTAAAATGTGGGGCCCAGGTGCTGAACAAGGAGGAATACTACAAACGTCAAGCTGTAGACTGGATCTAAAAGAGCCATATTATCGAATGTCTCAACCACAAGCCTACTCATCGTCCCAAGATCAGCAGCCCAATCAGCTCTTACAATCGCAGGTACCCATTAGCTTCCTTTATTGAATGGATTATTAATATAACAACAAATAATTAGCTCTTTTAGTTTTCTCCTAAATTACCTGTGATCATATTTCTCAGTGCTTTGAATAGAAATCTACTATGCTTTTTTGAAAGTAGAAAATAGATAGTTGAGATCAATTTTCATGCACCTTGCGAACCAATTGGGTCAAAAGGTGCCCATTTATTAGAAAATGCTTTCCATCATATATGCATGAGTGAGTCTATTACAGGAATGATCCTTCCCTTGACTTGTTAGAGAAAAACGTCGCCATAATTGATCCTTCTCTTACATGAGTAAACGAGTCAATTACAGGAATGATAAACAATTGTTTGGTAGCTTTACTGTTTTTTGTTCAAATTACAGGATTTACAGCTTTCCTCTCTGGATGAAGACGGGTCGGATTTCATTCAACAACCGATAAATGATTCCGGAGTCCAAATTCATTGACCTTTCAGTGACTTAATGCATTTGATATACACAAACGGTCTAAGCTTTCTGGAAACGTGATCCATCATGTAGCATTATACTAGGCACCAAGAAATGTCAGGCAGGTTCTTTAAAGAGTGCCCTTTATTCTCATGTATCATTTCAATGCCTGTAAATTAGGTTGTCATGGTTGACCGATTTATTGCTCTTAGAGTGTTTGCATTACTATGTTGAAAAAGTTGACTAATAATTAATTTTTAGCCTCGAGATGAAGTTGATGACTTTTGTTCCCATAAAGTCCCTATCTATATGATGTGCCCTTTTAGTTAGTTCGTATCTGGGTTATTCTGGATGAGGTATATCCAAAATAACCGGACCAGTTGAGGCCGGTGTCAATTGTACGGTTAAGGCTGATCTAGCTAGGTTGAGACTGGTAGTGAGCAGGGGCCTGCTACTAGTATCAATAAGGTCTTCAATAAATCTACGGCTAGTTCTTTGTCGTAATACAAATGTATGTTACCCATGGTTCTGTTCTGGTTGGCATCTTTTGTTTTGTCTCAAGAAAACTTGACTTACGGTCTTCACTAGATGTAAATATGTCAATTTTTTATCACAAATTTGTCTAGTTTGTGATGCAAAAGAACCTGATGTTACGATGTATCTGACAAGTTTTTAGCTACAAGTCAATTAAGTAAAGCCATCTTTGATTGAAGAAAGAGTTTTATAGTTCTGAGTAACAAAGACAACCTGATATGTCAGTCTTATAGCTCTGAGAGAGTAACAAAGACATCTTGATATATTGATATGTCTGTATGAACCGTTACTAACAAAAGGTAAACTTCTCTGAGAGAGTAACAAAGACATCTTGATCTTAACTACATATAATGTTAAAATGGTCAAAGGGGAAAAGTGGAAAAGTCAAGGTTTGTGAAATGTTGAAAAACTTAATAAAGGCAAGTAATGCAAGCTAGGAGGAACCATGTGTTTGAAAAACTTAATAAAGGCAAGATTATATATTCGTATTGTTTTGAACTTAAGAACAGATTTGATAGCTTTCTGTATAAGTCTTTTGGTTTTGTTATCAATTTATACGTAGAAATATAAATTACCATTAAAGTTAGTTAACAACCATTCTATACACATTAAAGTTATATCATATCTCATTTGGAATGTACTAGTAACAATTACGTGAACTTAATAAGGCGGCAATGTCAAATTGAGTTACTTAAAAAACGAAGTGGACAGGTGTCACAATGTAAGGCCTCAATATTTTTAGAAAAATTTGATTAAGAGAGAGGTTTAAAAACTGAGTTTTATCTAAATTACTTATAAAGAGAAAATGGTCAATGGAAAAGTGAAAACTGAATTTTTGGTCAATCCCCATAATGCCTTTGTAAAATTGAATTGGTCAATGCCTTTATTGCTTGCGTTTGAAAATACACCTTGAACGATTTGATAAATTAAGGCAACTTTGTAATTAATTAAGGCAACTTTATAGGAATGATTCAAAGCACTTTGAGTTGACTTATGTTTCGTATAAATGGCAACTATATGCACGAATTAAGATATATCTTAACTACACGATTGAAAGTTGACTATAAAATTAAAATACGAATTATGTTTCATTTGTAGTAATGTTGATTGAAACTTATTTGTAGTAATGTAGTAGTAAAGTCGATAAGGATAGGAATGATTTGTTAAGATTTGATACTGACAATACAAATTCTATGCTAATCGTGTATTTGTAATGCTTTCTAAAATTAATACTTTCCAAAACATATTCTATATAAACACCACTATCCTCATTTTCATTTTCAACTTTTGCTAATTCCATGATTAACTTTTGCCATACCTATTCAGATGATTGACAAGGTTCAGGAGGAAACCAAGAACCGCACTTGTATGCTTCGGATCAAATTTACTAATTTGTAACAAAAAAGAAGACAATATTTTCAGTCTGTGTGCACTTAGGTTTTAGCTACCATAAGAAAAGGTTTGTATGATTTTTTGATTAGTTGTTTATTCATTGTTTTGATCACAGATAGAAAACCACCAGGTGTAGGACGTGGAAGGGGAAGAGGTGGTAGGGATGATATTGAAGGTGGCAGGGGGCAAGCTAAAGGTGGTATGAGGGGACATGGTGGCATGGATGAAGGTGGTAGTGGTAGGAGCCAAGGAGACGGCTATGGCGGGAACCCAAGTGGCAATAAAGGTAAATTTTGACTTTTTAAAGGCTCTTTCTATTCTGGCATTTGTAACATATTGTGATGACCATTTCGAGATGTCATCACTCAAAGAGGGTTTGTTTTTTGTTGCAGTAGGAGGTCGTGGTCGTGGGTGATATTTGACATATTATGTGACTGGATGATGCATGAAGCTTAAAGCCCTATTCGATGTTTCTTTTATTGTCTGAGGCGTGTAATGTTTTGTTGGTACATCTATGGAATGTAGACATTGTGGTTGCAAACTATTAGTCTTGAAAGGGTTGGAGGATTAAGTATCTATTTGTCTGTTGTAAATCCAAGTTAATTGTGGTTTCAGTTTGGTTTTTATACTGATTGAAAAATTTACGAAATATTGTCTATGAGTCGGAGAATTAAAAAACACGATTAATAGTAATTTAGGAAACTATTAACAATTTAATATCACTTGAATGGAATGAAATAAGAAGATTTTTTATATATATGATTTCGTTTACGGTTTACAACCCACAATTTGAACACTTTTTATACGTTTCCTGATAAATTATAAAATTATTCTTTTACTTGAATTATCGTATATTACAACATTATTCAATTAAACTTTGATCATTTTACGTTGTATGAATAAATGTTACACAAAAACACTTAACAAAAATATTACAATTATAATTATCTATCGCTATAAAATCTCGTTGCTATGCACGGGTACTCGTCTAGTATATTGATATGTCCTTATGAACCGTTACTAACAAAAGGTAAACTTTTCGGATTATGCTGGTTTTGTCGTGATGATTTTTAATTGCCATAGAACTATTTATCAATGACTATCTTACATACGATAAAAGTTGGTACATTTTTTCAAATGTAACGAATAGGAGACTTTTTCAGATTTTCCCTCGCAGTTCATGATCAATAAGCATTCTTCTCATCTCATTCATTCCAGCCCCGATCTAAAAAATTGTCATTTCGAAGAAGTCTCCGTGTTGGTTGCTCATTCAGGTTGCCTAAATATTGTAAAGATTGACGATATATATCAATAGTTCGCCCGTCATAAAATGTTCATGTTTGGCAAGTACCAAATGTTATTAAAGTTATACACGTTAAAACATACAGAGGATATTATCGTTAGCGTGTTTGTTTACTTAGCTTAATCTCATCTTCTTTTGTTCACTAACGTGAGTAGAGTAAACTAAGTGAACAAAAACGTCATGTATAGTAACGACAAGGATTGTTTTGATTAAAAATGCTGAAGTATTTTGCATCTGGAGAGCAACTTGGGTAGCTAGTTCAAAGCCTAGAGTATGAGTCCAACACAATCCTTGTTAATTTAGAGTTAATTACATAAATGTCTAAATGGTCACTGTTGTTGTCGGATTTTACGGGTTTAGTCACGATACTTTTTTTCGCTGGGTCATATCAGTATATCACTGTGGTTTTGTAAGTTGAGTTGTTGATCATGATGGTGTTATGGGTGTGTCCTTAGCTAAAGATGATTGACTTGTAACAGGTTTATAGTTTTCGACGATTAATATATACTTAACTATTTTACGAAGAATAAAAAGAAAGTTTGCACCGATAGAGTAATTATATACAAAATTTATCACTACTTTGTCACCTAAAACATTCCCAGTTAACCTTGACACACGATTATTGTATAAGTATGTGAACTGATGGAGATCTCACTGCTTCAACTGACTTAATTAATGAGCTCGTCCGTGATGAGTCTGTAGCGCCCGACCTTCCCGGTTTCTTAGAGCAGTGAAATCTTTAAATAAGCTATTCAAGATAATTTGTTTGATGGAGAGGTCTTGAACTCATTTAAAAGGAATTCTTGGGTGCAAGTGAATATTTGTGTTGGTTTTGGACCATCTTCGAACCAAGTCTAATCTCTTGTGATGTGGCATTACCCGTCTCCAATTTCTGTGTTTTCTTTTTGATTTCAAAGATGAATCCTGGCGATCACTGCTTTTAAAATTATCTGAAAATTAAGCTTATATGGCTAAAACTATGGAGTTGGTGGTAGTCTCGTCCTCTTCATAACCCGACATTTGGTGATATATATTTTTTCGAATAACTTAAATTATCATGGTAATAAGTGGATATCAAAGGCCTACCCGCAACCTGGTTGTCTCTTATTTGGAGGTGGCGAAACATAATTCTCTATGCATTGGACGATGCAGAGGTTGGCTCAATCCGACATGAATGTTGAAAGCAATAACAAATTAGATTTACAAAACTTTATTTCATTACTGAAATACGAGAGTACACAAGATTACATAGAAAAATAACATACGAAAACGGAAAACGTAATGGCTAAGAAAAATGATACTCATGCCTAACTTGTATGACCAAAATTATGTCTAAAAACAAGATGAAGACGTGCGGCAAGCTTATTGGTGAAGATTTAAATGGAGAAAGTGATAAATAGATTATGCTTAAAATTAGGCATATGGATACATCATTCCTTCTCTTGAGAAAATGCTTAGTCCTTGAGTTGAGAAATGCTCTTCTTAGTAGAGCTTTTCCCTAGACTAATTGATTTAAACCCTGGTGATCTAACGGTTTCATAGTTCTGTCGCCTTCTCGTCTTTTTTAGGCTGAATGTGTGGGTTTTGGGCTTCGTCTTGTAGCATTCTCTTCTTTTCTCTTTGCCTTTGAATATCATCGCTGTTTCCAAAAAACATTGGCCAGAACTCAAGGCCACATATAATGAGGCCAGACATAGGTCCTTCATGACTTGTAAATTTCATATCAATAGAAAGAGAGCCATCCTTGAATTCATGAGCTGAGTTAAATTTCCACAGTTGAATCTCCATCCATCCATCTTCCCTTTGTTTCGGAACCCGAGTGATACCATTTATGTTCAATGCGCTTGGGGTTATAAAATAAACAAATTCAGCCTCATTGTTTTCTTTGTGCAGTACGTCTCGTACTTTTACTGGACAATGCAGCCCCTGACATTTTTCTGAAAGCTTGAACACAAGGTAACACACGTATTCTGTATCTTGTGACAACATTTGACTTTTGATCATGCAATTAAGATGAAATACTTGTTGTGGTAAAAGCTCAATCACCTCTTTAAATCTGCATGTAGGATAGATTAAGAACGAAGTTATATATAAAGACAGGAAACTACATCCAAGAAGTGAAACTTTTGTCAACCATTTATTCACGAATTTTTAATTGTCAACTACAAATAAAAAAAACACTGGGTTAGAAATCTGGTTTTTCATGTGACCTCTACATATTTGGATATACAATAAAAAAAGTTTAGTGGTTAAAGCGTAGGGCTGGCAATTCGTGTTGGATTTGGGTTATTCCCCAACCTGAACATGTCATGTTTAAGTAATTGGGTCAGACTTGTGAACCCCAACTTGTTTAAACATACCTTGAACCCAACCCATTTAACCCGCTTATCTAACTCGGTTGGCTGTTTAGCGAGTTACATTGGTTAAATAGGTTAAATGGGTTGGCAGGTTGACCCGTTTAACCCATTTAACCCATATAACACCTTTAAACAACTACAGTATAAATTTAATATTTTCTTAAAAAAAAAAAAAAAAAAAACTTAAACGGGTTGTCTGGTCGACCTATTTAACCTAACCCAACCTGAACGCGGCCCGAAACCTATTAACACCCAACCATAACCCGTTTATTTCTGTATCGGTCTCGGGTCGTGTTTCATGTAGTTAAGGAATTGCCACCTCTAGTTAAAGGAAACTGTAACAAAAATAGCTATAATATAAGAAGCAAACCTGGACTTGGCTAATGGTTTTGAAGAAAAAAGATCTACGTTAGAGAATTTGTATAAAGCTGCCTTTGCCGAAAGCACTAGAAGTTTCTTTTTGTCGACTTCGCCCAACCAGAACAACTCGTCATAGCTTCTACATATCTTGAATATTTCTTCAAAGTTAGTTGGAAGTTGTTGTACCTGATCCACATTTAAGTTTGATTTCAAGACATGTTGGACTTCCTTCAATTTTCCGATTTCTTCATGTTTCACCTGTGTGCAAATCATGTTAAATATGCAACATAGATCATGGGTTTAGTTTAATATTTTGGCATGTATCCGACCTCTTTGTATAATATAAACAAAAGAGTTTATAATGGAAACAAGGGATTCAAACTTACATTGTCAATTGCTCGAAATTCAATGCCCTCAACATAAACCACACTTTCTCCACAATAGTGTGATGAAAAGCTCTCAAGTAGAAACTCAAAAACAACATCTTCGTTCTGATTCAAGAATTGGTACAACTCAATCATCATCCAGTCCTTGTCTCTCCATGTTGCGAAATATGCATGTAGAGTTTCGAGTCCCTTTTTATACTTTAGGTTAACACACATCGGTTTACTTGAAACTTTTCTTGAATCATTAAATTTGAAGACTAAATAGACTCCATAAACGACATTTGGAGACAAAAATTGAGCGTTTGTCTTTATTTCAATGTTCAATTTGGAAATATCTAACATCTCCGCTACTGACTCAAATCTGCACATATTATATATATTCAAGTCCCAGTCAGTCATAACCATTATTCCCTCAGATGTAAACTTCTACTTTAGAATTTAGTATTTCTTTAAACCAAAATAAATGAGAAAACAATTTATTTTGGAATTGGGAAAAGACTTAAATTCAAAACTGAAACTTATTGTATCCATAAATATATAATTAACTATGATAATTTTCTTATAATAACCATTAAGTTATGTATTTTCTAGAGGGATAATATCTTGAAATAGACAAGCAAGATGCTAGTAAAATTTATTATTCATGGCCGTGCAAACAGAGGGCCCAAAAAAGGGCGTACCTCAACCACGTTTAAAAAAAACCCAGAATCAAGCTACAGAGTACATATCAACAACAAGCAACATGTAAATATCATACATAAATCTAAGACTATTAGAATTAGTCAAGAAGACACTAAAATCTTATATATGAATTCCATAAATGCATACTTTAAAGAAGCTCTATTCATGTTATTCACCCTTTAATTAGTTTTATATAGGAAGAATAGTCATTTTAGTTAACATAAAATACAATCTTTTTCAAAATCGGCACTATGTAATTCAATTCCTATAAAAAAATATAATTTTATCTAAGATTGAATTTCCATTCCTTTTGATGAGCGGAAAAGTACATGTCATGCAACCTTAAGCTTGATCATTCTTTACCTAATTATCATGTTTTAACTTATAAAGTTTTTTGTGTACTTTTAGTAAATATCAAGGTTCAACGTATAAATAAACTAAAGCTTGAAGAGACTTTACGCTCTGTTCCCGAGTTTTTATTTGGAAAGAAAAGAAGAGAAGTGGAGAGGAAATTGAAAAATAATCATGTTCCCGAGATTTTTTTGGAAAGAAGAGAAGAGAAGAGGGAATGAAATTATGCCAAATTCCCGCTCCTAATCTTCTTCCCAAATTGGGATGATTTGGAGAGAAGTGAAATTTTTGGCTTAATTTGGTACCTTGTTATCTACCCATCTTCATGTAGAAGTCTAAGCAACAAAGAATTTGATGTTGTTCCACTCGGGTTTATTTACCCTTAGTATTATACAGAATTGACAAGAAAGGTACAGAGTTTATCATTATGGGGCATTAATTATTACTCTCTCGCTCATCAGAAGGACTAAGAAATCCAGTTCATGAAAATAAAATATTTTTTTTTATCAAAATTTAAGAATTTGTCAAATCGTTAACTACCAGACCTTTTGACGAGCGGAAAAAGTACCTTTGTTGGAAAAAATTTCTATTATATAATACACAACACTGCAAGAAAAAAGAACCACAATGCAAGTTCAAAATACATAGGTATGCTGTAAACTAATTATTATGCTTCCGTAAATAGATTGTCATGCATAAACCGGTAAAGTAACTACAGTTTTTCAAAGAAAAAGAAATATATACATCTAACACCAAGGCATATGTATGCTTGTCACTTATGTGCTCATAAATTTAGAGAGGTAAAGAGAATAACCTCGATTCTTGAATAGATTTCCACTCATGTGGACAACTTTTTATGTAAGAAAACATTGCCGCTGATACCATTTTATTTCTTTCTCCATAACCATCGAATGACAGGAACTGTTACATACAATGAAATATAAATCAGACTCAATCTTTATCATGCGTAAACGCATGTGTGATCTCAAATTATCCCTCAAAAAGGAAAAGATGTATAGAAAACTGGAAAACACCAAATAAACAAGATACAAGATGAACTGATTACCACTTTGTCTTGTTGAAGGAGGATTCCCTTAGAAAAAATGTTGTAAAGATCCTCTTTCTTGATGGTAGAATAGATTTCTGGGCACTTTGACATCTGGATTATTTCTTTATAGTCTGTAGGCAATTTGGGCTCCCATATGTAATAATCCTCCTGGATATACATTAATCAATTAATAAACTCATGTTTCATACAGTTTATAAAACAATTTAAGGCCATAGTCTATATATATATATATATATGAATCAAAAGTTAGCCAATGTTGTCAAGTAATAGAAACTTACTTGAAATTCCAGTGATTTCTTGAGTTGTATGACCACTTCATTAGCTGTTGGTCGTCTTTCTCTCCTGTGATGTAAGCATTTAAGGGCAATTCTAGTAAAGGTAATATACGACTGTGGCACAATTTGTTCTTTGATACCCTCGAACACTAACTTATCAAGTTTTCCTACATGATAGTGGTGTTTAGCCAAAAAGGGTAAATAAAGATACTCATCATCTAGCTTTTCGGATGACAGTTTCCCACACAATATGTCAAACAAAACCGCACCCAATGAGAATATATCAGACTCTTTAGTTAAGAAGCCTGTTTTCGAGTGTAGTGGGTCACGATATCCGATTGTGCCTGTAACATTGTCGATGACATAGTCTACATTCTGATTTGTTGGGCATACTAAGGAAAGCCCAAAACCGGTAATTTTTGCTTTCCAGTCATCATATAGTAGAATGTTGCTGCTGTTGATGTCCCTATGTATTACCATTTCTGGACTTGAAACAGTTCCATGAAGAAACTCCAACCCAATTGCAATATCGATGCATATTTTAAGCCGCATCACCCACGTAAGACTATCATCGCTCAAGTACTTATCAAGACTACCTCTGGATGCATACTCATATACAATAATTTTTTCATCCTCTTCGTCACAGTAGCCTACAAGATCAATGACATTTACATGTTTATACTCCATAAGGATGTCCAACTCTGCCATAAATTTAGCTGCTGCCAGCTCTGTCAAAACTTCAGCCTCTCCTTGACCAGACTTCTTATCCAACCGCTTTGCAGCAATGATGTTATCTCCACGAGTACTGTGAGTAGCTCCCTTGTATACCCTCCCAATATCTCCATGTCCAATGATATTGTCATGACTGAAGCCTTTCGTGGCCAACTTTATGTCTTCAAGTGACAGTTTGAGGGTGTCCTTGTGGTTCTCCTGTGAATTATTGGACAATCAGTTGATTTTTTAAGTCAAACAGAATAAAAATATTTTCCATCTAGTATTCATTCAAAATTTCATTTTGCATTTTAGAGTCTCCAGGAGTTTTACCCGTGAATCCGTAGCACATCATAAAGTTAAATTACAAAGTTGAATAAAGTTTAAGATCAAAAAAAATAAATCACAAAACTTAAGCACAAAGAAAAAACTTAAACGGTAAGATCTAATATTGAGCAAAGTTTGAGAAAATGTTGTTTTACACAAAGTATATGTATGATATGTCACATATTACTATCAATAATATGGAGAACTTAAAAAACTTTCTTTTAAAATATTTACTTATTACCTGAGAGTCTAATGCTTTTTTGAGTTCGTTGATGACAACTTCTATTGTTGGACGTTGCGCCTGAGTTTCTGCCACACATCGAAATGATATTTCCAAAAATATGTCCAGAGACTCTTTATTTGGTCCTTTACTTAAAGAAAAGACATGTTCATCGGTCTCCTCCTTTATCTTGTAATCAAGAATTTCCATTACTGTTCCCTTTTCAAAATGATCTCTTGCAATGGGTGCAATTCCCTTCTCATTCACCTTGGTGTATACAGAATCATAGGCCAACGTCCCGGTCAAGATCTCAAGCAACACTACTCCAAACGAGTAAATGTCTGATTTCTTATTTAGTTTACCATACTTCTGATATTCTGGATCCAAATACACATATGTACCTGCAATCATATTGGTATAGATAATGCTGGCCGATTGATTTGCTGGGTGGAATTTGGAGAGCCCAAAATCCGCAATCTTTGCCTTCCAATTATCTCCCAATAGAATATTATCGCTCTTAATGTCACGGTGTATCATCTTCCGTTTGTCATGATCTGTGTTGTTGTGAATGTAATTCAAACCATGTGCAATATCAAGACATATATTCAGACGTTGCACCCAAGTAAGAGTAGTCATTTTATCACTATTTCCCAAATAGTTTTCAAGACTTCCTTTTGAAGCATGCTCATAAACCAGGATCATTGCACCATTACCTTCATAACAAAAACCAAGAAGAGAGATTACATTCTCATGCTTACAAGTAGTTAGAGTTTCAATTTCTGTAATGAACCCTTGTCCTCCTTCTTGATTGTGAATGCGCTTTATAGCTACTGTGCTTCGCTTTCTGGGTAAATCACATTCATTCACACCTTCTATCGACGAGGAACTACTGCTATTAAAATGTTCAAGATCTGCTTTGTACACTTTACCGAATCCACCTGACCCGATGCAGTATGCGTCGTCAAAATTCTTGGTAGCTTCGTTTATAAGATCTAGTCCAATCTTCAAGTGTTCAAAGTTCTTCTCCTGCAACATTATGGAGTCATGCATCACCTCATTAATGCTAGTAAGGATTGGAGTGAAATAAAAGAAAAGTTTTTATAACGGATTAACATTTAGAAATATGAAAACGTTCAAAAGCAACAGTTGATTTGTTTCAAGTTAACTAGTAGGAAAATGATTTTCATCCCTAAAATCAATGTCAAAATTGAAAATAAGGATTATAAGAGAGTAAATATGGCATGTTTCAAAATGATAGGGGAAGTCAGATTGGATATTAAGTCAAATAGTTCTCCATTTGTTCACAATCATTCTCGGATGACAAATTAGTTCCTGTCTTTTAATAAATTATTCCTCCCTCTTGAAGGTTTTATCTTTATGTTGTTGCCAGTTTCCATTCTTGAGTGCCTTTTCTAAAATTGTTTCGCCGTTTCTAAAGTCAGAAAAGAGTAGTATTTTTATTAGTGGTTATGTGAAGGGGCAAAAGTAAACTATAAAAGGAGATAGATAAAGTGGGTCATAGTATGTGAAATTAGGAAAAGAATAGTTATACCAACTAGAGTTTTATTCTTATTCATACTTGTTCCTTCCCCTAGCAAAAACACTTAATCGAGACTTACCTTTATTCTTTTGTAAATGGAGACACTATTATGATTGCCTACTCAAGTATTTCACGAAAATGATTATAGTATAAGAATTAAATATTTCTATTTTGAATACATATTTTCAATTTGAAAAACAAGATACGTTTATTACATCATTACTTTTTAAGAGTTACATAATGAAAATGAACCCACTATTAAAACTTTATATAGCAAATTATTGCATACTTTCATATTCACTACATTTATTACAAAAATTTAGTTTTGTATAATATTTTTAGTTTTTATTTAATATTATAATCAAAAATTTAGTTTTGTACAAAAATTTCAATCAATCAAATATTTTTTTTTTACCAATTAAATCTTTTTCAATTGGTTAAAATGAGAAGTGAACAATTATTTTGTGACATTCCAAAATAAAAATTAGACTTATAATTTAAAAAGAGTATTCTTTTTATTGGGTATGCTTTCGCTGTAGTTTCTACAAATGTATGAAACGGAATCGAGTTTGTATCTATAAATTTTATTGTTTTCTTTAGTTAGGTGGTGTTTATTTTTCAAAAAGAGCATTTTAAAAGCCTCTTGATCTTATTCATTCAGACGCGCTCAGACATTTGGCCCAATAAGTGCATTTGTTTTTTTTTTTTTTTCTCGTTCAGACACGGTCAGTGGCTCAAACCTTTTAATCAATTAGATGTGTATGGGTATCTTAATGCCTCTTAGTGTCTCATCACTCTTTACTTTTTTATGTTTTTATATTTAGTTTTTTTTTCATTGTTTTTTTTTTCTTCATTTCGTGCGATATTTTTTCTCGACTTTTCTTTTAATACTTATAGTATATTAAAGACAATTACCCTTTTATTTTTGCTAAACAAATAATGTTCAAACTAATAATGATGATGATGCTCAAACACTTAAGAGTTTTTTCAAACAATAGTAATATATAACTATTTTGTGAAATTAAATTGTGTCACGTGTAATTTGAACACGAGCTTAAATTTTTCATTAATAAATATTTTAATAGTTATTTAACAATGTTAAGCATACTATGAAATGTTTTTTTTTCCCACAATCATTGTAAAGTGAATGATATTGACAATTTGTAAAATGATGAAGATGTTTAACCACATGGGAGTACAACACATCAGCAATATATGACTACTTTACAAGATTAAATTGCGACACAATGTCCTTGAATGTTTTGTTTAAGACATTTTATTCCCACATTGCTATACTATGTTAATTTTATGACTCAAATGCTCCAGATAATAAGAATAAAACGGATTTGTACTTATATCATTCAAACATAAAAAATAAATAAATAAATAAAATAAAAAATAAAAATATCATTCGATTCAGATTTAGACATTTACGCCTCAGATTCAAATTTAGATGTGCGAATCATATTCAAATTCAAAACTTCTTAATAAACAAACAACATCTATTGAGTTAGCTATGATTGGGGGAGGACAAATTTTACTTTTTTTTAAAATCTTCTTATGCTATTAGGATGCGTTTGTTTGGAGGGTATAGGAATCAAACAATGACATTCATAGTCATTCTAAGTTTTTGGGAGGAGATTTATTGCCAAAGTATGATTCCAACAATCACTGAAACAAACCAGTACGGAGGGGTTTCTTTTGTTAACCATTCCTGTAAAGGCCTAGATCAATCTATCATACACACTAACAATCACGAGAGGTACACGAGATAATAGTGGCTTTGAAATTCTAGTGAGAGAAACTAGAGAGATAAACTTTATTAGAAAACACACACTCATCCCTTGATACAGCCCTAAAGCACCAACACATCCAACCTTTACAAATGGGGAGGGTGATGCTATTTATAGTTTTTCTCTAATGATGGGCTTGAGCTTTCTTTTCACTAACATTTAACCTATTAGATTAACATAAAAGGCCCATTGACTATTCTACATAATACACAACGACACATTTACAAAAAATATAATTATGACAAATGACCATCACTTTTTATAAATGCTAACAATTCCCATGAGACCCGCATATTTTATTATTTCCACCGCAAAAATAATGAAATTGGAGCGTTTGAATGAACCATACTAGATGTGATACCGATACCTAAAATTTTATACCAAATAACAATAATGGAATTGATATCCGCAATCCCATACACCCCTCTAAGGTTGTGTGCAGTAAGGCGACCAAGTTCCCCCATTTTTCTCTGCCACGTCAGCTTTCTCTCTCCAGCGACCTACAGGCGATTAGGTGCCCCGGTAAGGGCGACCTACACTACAAAAAACATACCCCACAAATATTCCTTTTTAATTAAATAAAACACTTACAAAACATATAAACAATCGATCGGGACCACGACCAAGATAAAAAAAAATGGGATGAAATCGATTCCCTACAATAATGAGATCGAGATGCAATCGATCGACTAAGTCGATCGCATAAGCGGTGATCGATACTACTGCAAAGAGCCTAATCAAAATCATACCTTTAGTGATTCTGAATAACATGCCAAACGCACCCTTCGTTTAAGGGTTTATTACTTTATTTACCATATTTCTCCTAACTTTTAGATTACAAACTCTCGGGGTATGTTTGATTTAAGACTTTCGATTAAAATAATGAAATAAAAGAAAATATAGAAGTTTGGAATGAAGGGGCTTGAATTTAAGAATATAATTCATTACTAAAATTACAGGTTTTGGAAAATCCTCGTCAACAGGTAGTTTTGGTATTTAAGTTACGAAGAAAAGCATACCGAAATCACAAGCGCCATGATAACGCGCCGTCACGCACCGGAACAAAGTGGTCATCGAACATAACTTTTATCTATTTCATGCTTAAGGTCATTAGTTCAAATCTCTTGAACATAATTTTAACTTCAGACTTTTGATCGGACCAAGTTTTGCTATTCAAAAGCTAAGCCATAATTTGTTGTTTCCTTTATATAAGATTCTGACAAATACTTCTTTTAAAAAGACGTACAACTACATTTTTTTACCCCAAAAAAAAGACAGTTACTTCTTTGAAAATATTAATATTAACTTACTTATAATATTTACAAGTACATCTTGAGAAATATATTCTCTTTAGAAAAGTTCAATACGAAACAACATTTATCTAAAAAACAAATAACAAGATCTCAACCATCCATCTATTTTAAATCTAAAGGTCTAGATTAATCCTCATTTTAGTATAATTAATTATTGAAGGGTACTTTTGTAATATCATTCCAAACTAAATACACCGTCTATTGACCTCCTCATTTACGCATTTCACACACACACACGAAAACCACACCAAACCACCACAACCGTCACCAAACCAAACGCCTCTGCCACGTCACCAAACCACCACAACCATCCGATCAGATTACTAACCGCTCAACAATGGATAATGAAGATGATGATGATGAAGTGTTGTTGAGTGATTTTTTGGATCGGAACGAGGCGATGATTGAGACGGTGTTTGATCGGATAGTCAGGAGATTTGGTACAGATTATGATCGGAATGAATTGATTACACGCGCTTTGAAACTAGGTGCGTGTTTGCTTGAAGCTGGTAATCGATCTGCAAGGAGATGCGATTGTGGCGGAGGAGCCTTCAACCGCTGTTGTGTCAGCTATTGCCGCTAGTGCTGTTCCTTCGCTTGTGATGGCGCGTGGGCATTAGGTGGAGACCGTTCCTGAGTTGCCTTTGATTGTTAGTGATTCTATTGAGGGTGTTGAGAAAAAAAAACTGTGAATGCTATTCTTTTTTTATTTGAACATAACTGTGATTTTGTGAATGGAGTATTAAAGTATTAAGGTTTTGAAGGAAATTGGGGCCTACCAATTGTTTTGCACGTGTTAGGTGTACTATATGTCGGAGAAAAAAAAGAAAATGATACAAATTTTTAGAAAATGATTTGCTAACTACATGAACAACTTTTATTATCTTTAGCTAAAGCCTTTCACAAATTTGGTTATTGGGCATAGACACATTGTGAGATTATTGGGATTTTGCTCAAATCATGAGACGAATTTGTTGGTGTATGAGTATATGCATTGGGATACAAGATATAAGTTATACCGACCCATCTTCTATAGTACGTAATACCTTTTAAAACACAAGAATTAAATAATTAAAATTCATCCTCAACCCCATGTGATTTAGCATGAATCCCATGGGATTCATATTGAATCCCTTGGGATTCATGCTAAATCCCATGGGATTCATAATGAATCCCTTAGGATTTAGCATTAATCCCATGGGATTCAAAATGAATTATATGTAACTATTTGATGCATCTGGTATCATATTATAGTAGTTTATGAATCACTTAGGATTTAGCATTAATCCCATGAGATTCGTTATGAATCACTTGGGATTCATGCCTAATCCCACGGGATTCATTATGAATCACTTGGGATTCATGCGGAATCCCACGGGATTCATACAGAATCCCATGGGATTCATGCTGAATCACTTGGGATTCATGCTGAATCCCATGTGATTCAATATGAATCACTTGGGATTCATGTCGGATCCCATGGGATTCATTACGAATCACTTGGGATTCATTACGAATCCCATGGGATTCAAAATGAATCACTTGGGATTCATGCCGAATCCTACGGGATTCATACAGAATCCCATGGGATTATGCTGAATCCTATGGGATTCAGAATGAATTTCAAGTGATTCATTATGAATCACATGGGATTCACCAAAGAATCCCATGGGATTCATACTGAATCCTATGGGATTCAGAATGAATTTCAAGTGATTCACAATGAATCCCATGTGATTCATCAAAGAATCCCATGGGATTCATACTGTATCCTTTGTGATTTATCGTCTTTTTACGAATCCAGCGGGATTTTTCTGGACAGAAATTTTGAAGAAAAAAAAATTGTATTTTTACGAATCCCATGAGACTTTTACGAATCCCATGGGATATTTCTGGACGAAAATTTTGAAAAAAAAATAATCTTTTTACGAATCCTGTGGGATTTCTTTACGAATCCCATGGGATTTTTTTGGACGGAAATTTTGAAAAAAAAATTCGTCTTTTTACGAATCCCATGGGATTTTTACGAATCCCGTAGGATTTTTTTGGACGAAAATTTTGAAAAAAAAATCGTCTTTTTACGAATCCCATGGGATTTTTTACGAATCCTGTGGGATTTTTTTGGACGGAATTTTGAAAAAAAAAGTTCGTCGAAAGTATATAACAATGCATATCTATAGAAAGATAATTTTTTTTCTCGTCGCGATGGTGTATTTTTCGTAGCTTGAAGATTTACCGTTTGCAAGATATGTTGTTTTAAAAAAAAAGGTGAAAAGTGGGTTTTTATATTAAATGAGCTAAAATGTCAATTTTGCCCTCCCTTTTTTATTTTTTGATTTGATCTTAGCTATTAGATGAAAGATGGATGGATGGTTGAGATTGATTTATTTGTTTTTTAAATGATACTTGTTTTGCATTGATCTCACCTCCTTTTTGAGTCGAGTTATTTTAGAAACCAAACATTCCTCACATATCAAGGGACTCATCCCCACCATCCATCTAAAAAAAAATCAATGGTTGAGATTAAAAGCATTTAATATTTCACCCATTTTTTATAATTTAAATATCTCTTAAACCGTTAATCGTTAAGCGAAAATAATTACACCATCGCGACAAGCATTTAATTATCTTTCTATAGACGGGCATTTTGATATACTTTCGACAAAAAAAAAAATTCATTTTTTTCACGTTTTTTTTCGTAGCCGAAAAAATCATATATGATATATCATATATGATATTACATATCATATATGATATATATGATATATCATATATGATATTACATATAATATCATATATGATATGTAATATCATATATGATATATCATATATGATATATCATATATATCATATATGATATGTAATATATCATATAATATCATATATGATATGTAATATCATATATGATATATCATATATGATATGTAATATCATATATGATTTTTTCGGCCACGAAAAAAAACGTAAAAAAATGAAAAAAAAAAAAAATTGTCGAAAATATATCAAATTGCCTATCTATAGAAAGATAATTAAATTCTCGTCGTAACGGCATATTTTTTTTCGCTTAACGATTAACGGTTTGAAAGATATTAATATTTGAAAAAAAAGGATGAAAGTTGGTTTTTTAAATTGTTGGGATTAATCTCATCCATTAGATCAAATAAAGATGGAGGGTGGAGATTAGTCCCTTGGTATGTAAAAAAAGTTTGGTCCTCAAATGATCTTAAATCATACTTTTTAGTTCTATGATATTATATTATTATATTCTAAGAAATATAAAATACAATGTTAAAAAACTATAATAATGTAAAATCAAAATCACATACACGTTTTTTTTTTTTTTTTTTTTTTTTTTTTTTTTGTGCAAAGGTAAATTTATATTAATATCAACAACACCCAATATGTACATCATAAACATCTACTGATAAGGGACATTCCCCAAATCACATACACGTTTTAGTATATAACTTTTGGTATATAAGGTAATAACTTTTTGATACTTGACAAGAAACGTACTGGCATTTGTAGTGAGAATAGGTAGTGGATTAGTGGTTATATACGGTATCAGACGATAATAGTTGGTAACATAGAATAACTATTGTTTATTAGTTAGGATAATCGACCTTAAATTAAAAGTTTAAGTAAATCAATTACGTACCTTCAAGCGATTGAATGATGTACGGTCAACTGGATTTTCATGTCTCCACTGATGTTCAAAAGCTTTCTCAAGTCTTTTGACAACCTGATCTATATACGGACGCTTCGCCCGTTCCTCTTGTATGCAGAAATGTGCTGTCTCTGAGAAGATTTTGAATGCTTCTTGGTCCATCTGTTTTCGTAAATGTGGATTGATCATTTCTTCCAAATGAGATTTTTTTAGTTGACTTAATAACCCCTCTCCCAACTCTTCATCTGGGATAACTGCACGCCTCCCGCACAAGACTTCGAATAATACAACACCGAACGAATACACATCTGACTTGTGGGTCATACCGCCAGTCTTTTTATATTTTGGGTCCAGGTATGCATTCTTAACAATATCACGAGTAAGAAGAAGACGGTGCCTCCGAGCTACTGTATTTTTCAATGCAAGTTCAAAACCAGATAACTTGGGTTCCCATTTGTCATCTAGTAAAATTTTCGAGCTCCTGATGTTGCAATGTATGACACTAAAATCGCGGCCAACATCATAATGGATGTAACTCAATGCATTTGCAATGCCCAGACATATCTTCAACCTTTGCATCCATGTGAGGGTCTCGTCACTTAGATATTTGTTGAGACTTCCGTTAGCCTCTTTCTTGTATACGGTAATCAGATTCTGATCACGAAACCCAATAACAGACACTAGATTCGTATGATTGAGACTAGAAAGCATCGACTTCTCCATCCTAAACTTTTTGCTCTCATTTTTTCGATATTCACGATAGATCCCCCGTACAACAATATCGATGAACTGTCCGGAATGCAACATACGGCCTTGGTAAACATATTTAATAGTTTTTTGTCTGATGATATTATTAGAAGAAAAGTTGTTGGTTGCGGATTGTATATCTTCAAAGCTGAACTGTGAGTGAGAAAGATATCTGCGGGAAGACATTGTCTTTTTGCTAGAATTGGATTCAACGCCTGTGGATGTGGAGTGACTGGCTGATCCCTATATGTACCAAAGAAGACAACATTATGAAGTGTGCAGATTTTTAATCAAAGAGCTAGGAAATATGGTGAGAAGCCAAGTATAAGAGGGGGATCTTGTGTATCATTCTGAAGAACAGTTAGATTTTGCAAAAATTGTTGGCAAATGTGATTTTCGGTCAACATGGAAAATATTTTGCATGTATAACTAATAACTTGAACCTCAATTTAACCATAACTCACAACCACCACCTTTAATACAAATATAATAGTTTATGGGAGTGATATGCGAACGGAGTGTATTTATTTGTACACAAAATATTAACTGGAAAAAGACGTTTATATCCTTGTCCAGTAGTACCCATTTTTTTGTTTTGTTTTCTTGTAAACCTCAAAATACCCGATATATTTTTAAGCAATCCATAAACTATGTTTTTTAAACCATTCATTAGAATAAAATATAGTTAAAAATATAACTTTGAGCATCTTTGGTGACTCCACCCTGTGCGTTCTTATTATTCACAGTCAATAACAAAACTTTGAAGCTGAAAATTGCATCATAAAGTATCATCACCTAACAGTTTATAGTATATTTTGAATTCTTTTTCTGTGTACAAATAATTTTACCCCTTTTCGCATCTTTCTTTGTCCTTTCTCTTGTTTTGACATTTTCCACTTTTTTAAAGACTTCAGTGGCTTACAAAAAAAAAATAATAATAAAAAAAAAAATAATTACCTCCTCATGACTGGATGATGTCCCTCCAACTTCGTCCACAACTGATGAGTGTTCCTTTAACATCATTGGCAACAAATACAACAATGAGTAAATATTATAGAATAGTTATTGTGATAGAAAGATAAAGAAAAAAAAAGCATCTTACAGCATCTTCACGTTCCAACTGAAGTTTCAAAGCTTCCTCAAGTCTTGTGACAACCTGACCTATATCCCGGCGTCGGGATCTTTCTTCATTCAGGCAGTCATGCGCTGTTTTCGCGAAAATGTTCAATGATTCCGGATCCATTTGTTTCAGTAGATCCGGATCAATTATATCATCGAGTATTTTCTCTCTATAATGAAAAATTGCCAACGGAGCCAAATACTTGTTATCTTCACCATCAATTACTGATTCCCTACCACACAGTAGTTCAAACAATACTATCCCAAACGAGTACATATCCGACTTGTGGTTCACACTGTTCGTCTTTATATATGTTGGGTCTCCATACCCAATCACATACTCAAGTTTATTAGTATGAAATGAATGGTGCCTTTGAGACACTTCAATCTTCATGGAACATTCAAAGTCAGATAACTTGGGTTCCCAGTCATCATTTAATAGAACTCTGCTACTACTAATGAGCCGGTGGATTACGTTGAAATCGCGTGGCTCGTCATAATGAATGTAACTCAATGCATGTGCAAGACCCACAGAAATCTTCAATCTTTGCACCCATGTCAACCTCATTGGGTCACTTAGATAATTAGAGAGCATTCCCCTGGTTTCATCATACTTGGTAATGATGACCTTCTCATCTTTTTCAACACAAAACCCAACAAGAGAAACCAGATTCTTATGCTTGAGACTCGTAAGCATGGATATCTCCGTCCAAAAGTCTTGTTCTGCTTCATTCCTTTCTTTATTAAGCCTCCGAGCATTGATATTAATCAACTCACCGGACCACAAGAGCTGTCCCTTGTATTCCTTAAAAGATCTACTTGTGATGATATTTTCATCATCAAAGTTGTTGGTGGCGGATAGTATGCTTTCAAGGGGGATTTTGAGGTGAGCAAATTCGTCCTTTGGTGAAGGCATTATCTGTTTATCAAGTAAAAACGTGAATTAATACACAAGATGACACAATAAGAGAGTTTGATAAAGTGCCTACAACGTGTTTGATGAAATTCCTGAGCCTTTTCAAACACATGTTGAGGTATATACTTGCCTTGTATGTTATATTAATTAATGTTGGATTCGAGTCTAAATCTGAATATATTAATGAGTATGTTGGAAAGTATGTTGAGATGTATTTAATAATTTCCATCCTATGTAGAAATATAGGCAACTTCCGCTAACCGTCCTCCTTTCTAAAATCCTAAATAGATCTGCAAGTTTTGCTATGCTTATTAATATTTCTTTTTATTTAGTTTGTGCTACATTGTATTTTGCCTTCCCTATGCCCCACTCCTGCAAGATTGGTTGTTCGTGGTGTTGTTGTTACATTGCATTTTGTATCTCAAGATTGCCTAGACGTTTTTGGCATATCAAGGTGCTACTTGGGCTCCTGATAGTTTTACTTTGTGGTTATTTATTATTAGTTTCTTTTGGGTTTTTATTGGCATGCCTTTCATGCCCATTCGTATGATATTATTATATGTACGCTAATTTGGCCATTTTTTAGTAAGAAATCCACTATAGCTCTTTCAAAATTCCCAATTATATATTTATAAAATTTACCTTGGTATTTTATCCAAAAAAGAAAAAATGTTGACACCTCGAACGTGCAATTTTTATTCATAACTTCCATTAAAAGGAAATTTTGAAGTGAAAATAATGGCACATCATACACCCCTTTACTACGATTTTGTTAAAAGTAAGACAACATTATCTTGAATTCGCACCTACTATACCTTTATAGAAAAATAATAATAGAAAAACATTTGATGTAGCAATCTAAAAAATAGAACAATCTATTAACCAATCAGATTCTCTAGTTTTAGCCTTTGTGAGCAATAGATGAAAAATAAGAAATTTTATGGCCAACAACATTTAGTTTATATATCAAATTGTGTACAAAACTTGTTTTCATTTTTAAAAAGATGCAAGCAATTACTAAAAAGTTGTATCTTTATATTTTTACCCTTAAAAAACAAACAATAAGGTGCTAGTGGCCGAGTGGCAAATTTGTTTTTATCAAGGTTGCTTAAAGCTTTTCACCCAATTTCAAATCACAACACCTGCGTTTTTTGTGCTTTAAGCTAGTTGCTAAGCTGTTGTTTTTATATAATTCATTGTTAATTTAAATAAATTAAAAGCTTGGTAGAAGTGGCTGATCGAATAACGTGAATTTTAATTACGTTAATAACCCACAAAAATATGTAAACCGTTTTTATCACATACTTCATGCGTTAAAAATGATTACAAAACTTGGATATATATAAAATTATGGCTATCATTTATTTATTGATCAGTGGTTAAGTGTTGATAAAATATAAACTTATTAACCTTACTACATGCATGTAAGTAAAAGAGGGGTATAAGAACTGAGCAGATATAGTCTCTTTTGGTCCCCTTGAAAAATTTATATTAGCATTGCATATATTGGGAAGTCATATACAGTGGTCCAGCAATGGAAGATATATATCATATCAAGTGGCTATTAATTATCTATAATCAGGTTTATGGGTCTAGCTAACGTGCAAACTGATGTAGTGAAGAAGGTGTATAGAGAAGGCTGGAGGTCTTACAGGCATGTTTTCACGTGCGAGTTCCAACGCTTTCACAAGTCTTGGGACAATCTCATCTATAACCGGGCGTTTCGATCGTTCTTCATTCAAGCAGTCATACGCTATTTCCGCGAAAATGTTCAGTGACTGCGAGTCGATTTGTCTCCATAGACCCCAATCAATTATTTCGTAGAGTTTTTTCTCGCGATATTGGGTAATGGCCACCGGAGCCAAATACTTATTATAGTCGTCGGCTATTACTGATTTCCTGCCACACAGTAACTCAAACATTACTATCCCAAAGGAGTACATATCCGACTTGTGGTTCACACTCTTAGTCTCTATATATGCCGGGTCAGTATACCCCTCCCTATCCCAAACTTTATCAACATGGAATGAATGACGCCTCTGAGATGCTTCGATCTTCATGGAAAGTCTAAATTCACATAACTTGGGTTCCCAATTATCATTTAATAGAATTATCTCGCTGTCGATGTTTCTATGTATAACGCTAAAATCACGTGGCTCATCGTAATGAATGTAGCTCAATGCATGAGCAACACCGACACATATTTCCAATCTTCGGACCCATGTCAACAACATCGTATCACTTAAATAGTTGTTGAGACTTACCCTGGTCTCAAGGGTGATAATGGTTATCAACTCATCATTCTCATCACAAAACCCAACAATAGAAACAAGATTCTTATGCTTGAGAGTAGAAAGCATGGAAATCTCCATCCAAAACTGTTGTTCTTTTTCTTCATCCCTTTCTTCATTTAACCACCTCCGAGCATGGATTTTAATCAACTCACCGGACCACAAGAGCTGTCCCATGTAATGATTTCCAAAATCATCTTCTCCCATGAAATTTTCTTTAGCAAAGTTATCGGTGGCGGTTAGTATATTTTCAAGGGGGATTTTTAAGTGAGCAAAGTCGTCATGATTGACTGAAGACATTATGTTTCTGTTTTATCAAAGGGCGTTTGGGTTACAAAAGGATGTGAAGGAAGAAAGAGGTTATTTAGTTTAAACAAAGAGTAGTACCAACTGATGCCTGTATGTAATACTATGTATTATGTATATATAGGCAACCTCCACCGACCGACCACTATTAGTAGATCTAGAAATTTTAGTATGGCTATTGTAATATATTTATATGAATTTTTTATTTTAACAATTCTAGGTCCATAACAACCATTGATACTAATGTTAAACACATATTTTTAAAAATTTGAATGAGTTATTTTATTGAAATTTATATGTAGTCAAGTTATTATTCTAATTACTTTGTATTTTAGTTTCTACCTTTCTCATACCTACAACACTTTAATAGTTCCAAATTCAAATTTGCTTGATGAATGGTCCCAAAAACCAACTTCAAGCTAAAACGAAACAGGCTAAGTTCAAAAGTATTAATTTCACTTCGTACATATAAGCTTTGTAGGATTTTTTGCGTATGAGATCAATTGTGGAGAATTGAACATGTGAACAAATTTGGTAAACGTACATTGTTAGCAACTTAGTACTCATAAATTTTAATCGTTAGGCCATTACCCAACTTGCAATAAATATCATCATCCATTGCTTATATTTTATCGTTGGGGGCACTTCTAAGTATATCAGCGTTGTCAAAAGATTACGAATTGAAGTACTTTTAACAACAAATTTGATCATTTGATATCATACAGTAAAATGTGCCGGTTAAGAGGAGTGGATGAATGCGAAAGTAATGGAATACGCGAAAGTACGTAACTAATGTAAAGCACTATCATTGTAAGTAAACTTATAAATACGTTTGTAGGTAAGTTATGCACGCATATGAAATACTATAAGCACGCATATCATGTATACATTAATTAAAAGCACAATTGAGCCGCCTTCAACCCCATGATAATTCCATGTAATACAAAGCATTGTAATTCATGATAAACATTGAAATAATAATAAAAAAAAAGAAGTTACATACGGTTTGTGTCCTATTGGGTAGTGGCATGTGAGTGACGCTACAAGAAAATATACTTATAGTATTAATTCAACATTTTAATGACATTTTAAAAAAATATATGTAAAAACTTGAAATTTAAAGATTTAATGACATTTTTTATATACAAAATGTGCCTTAAAAGAAAAAGAAAAAAAATATATCCTATGTCACTATAAATATACTTTTACCTACTATACTTCTACCTGCACTATTAAATTGTAAGAGGATCACATAAAAAATTTAGTGACATTTTTTTTATACTTTTGTTAAACACTTCCTTACTTTTAGTGATACTTTTTTTATTAAAAAAAAAAAACTTTTAATGACACCTTTTTAAGTGTCACCAAAATACAATAATAAAACTTTTAATGACACCTTTGTAGTGTGAGTTTATCAAACAAGATGTTGTTGGTTGACGTCTAGTCGAAATATTTCCCAGATATTGTAAGATAAATGCGATTTATTTGTGTGAAAATTTTCCTACCATAAAAATATATTGGATTAGTTGCAATTTAGAGAGATAATTCAATTGACATAGAAATTTGGCTGAAGGAAAATAATCATAATGTATTTGTATATCGACAGTCTCCGCATTTTGATAGCCTAATCCCAATCACCACGCATTTTCATCTTAAATATAACAATCATTGTTATCATCATTGTAATTGACAAGGTTTGTATATGTTGAACACGAAGGTATATGTCAATGTTATTATTACACCCTATTTTCTCTAAAACTATCTTCGTTTTCATAAACTATTTATCATAAGAATCATTTGAAATTAATCAAGTAGGTGGGATTAGTTACAGGGAAAAATGACTCTATTATGTATCTGTTTGTTTGTCTGAACAAAAAAAAGGTGTGTGGGTTGTTACAGAAAGAAGCAAAAGAGTGTTTGGGTGATATACATAAATATGTTCGGTTTGTGTTTGTATATATACAAGATGTGGACAAGCGTGTGGGGTTCTGCATTATTCTTGTAGTACACCATTGACTTTTTGACCATTAACTTTACGCAAATTGTCTACGGCGCGTAATAGCAATTTTTATTGAATAATACAAAGTTTGAATATAATAAACAACAAATTATGAATGCACCTTCTCAGCAACAGGTCTTTAATGGCTGCTAGTGCGTAGTGGTTTTAGTTTATTGTTTAGGTGATGTGCTTTTATACAAGAGGAGAATATGCTTTTGCCATACTTAATCAAATACTCCACATGCTTTTGCCATTAGAATTGTCTGCCACTAAGTGACCATACATATATAATACTTTAATCTAATACTCTACATGCTTTTACAAGTTTCATTATTAACCGCACCGCAAAATAAAGCAAACTCATTGTTCAACTTATTTTGACTGAGCACATCATGTTTGTTTATCTGAACAAAAAAGGGTGTGTGGGTTGTTACAAAAAGAAATGAAGGAGTGTTTGAGTGATATACATTAATATGTGTGGTTCCTTGTTATCTTTAATGATGGAGGTCTATTTTTTGCATTATTGTGAAGACTAAAATTAACTTCTTGACTTAATGGTGAGCAAAGACTATTGACTTATGCAAGGAAACTTCCATCTCTGGCTGTACAAACGGTAAAAAGAAATTTGGTAACTTCCATATGTATTGCTTTTTAAATGAAACATCACTAATATTAGCGAGTTATTTTTAAAAAATGAAATTTGGTAATTTTTTTTGCGTATATAGGCAACCTCTTACCGATCCTCTTTTTTAAATATCATTAGTAGATCTACAGATTTTGCAAAGGCAATGAATACTTTTACATAAGGTTCCGATTTTTATAAAACTAGAATGAGTTATTTTGTTGACGTTCGTATGTAATTAAGTTGTAACTAATTGATCAAATCACAATGTATTTGAGTTTCTCGTTTACTCATACAAACTAGAATTTAACTTCGTAAAGGATTTCAAATTCAACTTTATGGGTTGAATGGTCCCAAAAGCCAAATTTATGCTTAAATGGAAATAGGCTTTTTACACAACGGCAAAATTATTTGTTCAAACGTTCTTTTAACTAATAGACCATTTATAATCTCACAAATTAATTACCATTATTACTGTTATTATCATTATACTCCATTGTCAAGACTATTTTAATGTTAAACCTATTAAGACTTTTCCAGAAATTTGAGAGTTAACGAGCGAAGACCATTTTTAGGTAAAATAGGGTGCATGTATCTAAAAATGTAGAAACCGAACCAACTAATATGGGTGTTATTGATATATGTGAGTTTTGACGTTTTCTTACATGTTGTCTAAATAATTAAATTGCAAAATGAGCTGGCCATGATGACACTTTAACTACTACTTGACCACGATGGTGATAATAAAAAAATTATGCAAATTGAGCTGCCCATGATGACACCTTAACTACTACTTGCATATATATAATTTTCATTCATAAACTATCTATCAGAAGAATCATTTAAGTAAATCATGTGAGAGATGGTGGCTATAATAAAAAAATTGACATGTTGGTTTTGTCACATCTAGTCTACTTGCAAAATGTGATACATTAACAACAACATGATCGACCTTGATATAAGACAATCATAGTCAACTATTACTAAATGATATAATAAGACCATAAAAGAAGGTTAATATTTTTATAGATTATGACTCAAGGCATCCAATGAAGACAATTTCACGTTAACTTATTCAATTTATATTTATATTGGCTACGATATATAAATTATATGTACTTACCATTGATTATATATGAAGCATTAACTGTTTTTGCCTTTTTCTAATTCTAAAGCAAAGAAAACTCATGTAAAACTTCTTTCAATACAACGCATTCCAAGTTAAGAAGGTATAGATTAAGAATATGACATTATCATGACCTCATATATTTGGATTGAAGGTTTGGGATTTTCATTATATATTAACAAAATTAATCGTTGTGTTTACTGATGTTGTGTAACTGAGCTGAAAGAATTAACCGTCCTACTTAACATGTATAACTTAGTAAAAAATGTGTAGGTAAATGACGAGGTAGATAATGTTCAAATCGTCATTGTTTTGAATGATAGTCTATTGTATAAAAGTTAAAATTAAATTATAAAGACGGCTTTAAGTTATTAAAACACGTTATTGCAAGTTGACTTTCATTTCTTATAAGCAAGTTTAGTATAGTTTGATTTAAGAATGAAAATTATATAGATGCAAGCTAAGTCATCCTCACAATTGTAAGTTGGCACGTTATAGTGCAAAAATAATCAATAACTATTGTAAGTTCACACACACAATTTTGGTTGACTTAGTTTTTTATTTAGTAATCATAACTCTTGTTTGCAAGTAAATAGCCAATTAGAATATGTTTCAATACCACGATATTGGATCAGGTATATCACTCCTTTACGGTAAACATTTATTTCACCATTCAATGAGGGTTTCAGAAAATAAATCATCGATTCAATAAAACTCATGGGTAAAGGTTACAAGACCATATGCTCCTTATTGCCTTGGGTTAGGTCGTTGGAAAAGGGTAAATTGACACTCAAAAGAGTTGGACGTGACCAGAGTTTCACCGGCGATTCAAACCTTTTGATACGTAAACTCCAAAAAGTATCACTAAACGTAACAAACTTTTATAAAGTGTTATGATATGCACATTTTGATGTGTTGTTAGGTTAGAAATAGTGAAACGTGTATGTGTTTTTCTAGTATGACAACGCATTATAATGTGCATATTTTAACACTTTATAAAAGTTTGTAACATTTAATTATATATTATGGATTTTATACCAAATGGAAACTTTTAATAGAGTTCATTGCTATTTTATGGCATTAACTACTTTTTAGTGTAAATGTTATGTCGTTATTACTTGTAGGCTAATGGGCATTTTCTATTTTTCTTGTTACTTCAAGCTACTAAGTACACAATTGCAAGTTGACAAATAATTCATTTAGTTATTGGCGGCAATTTCTGACGCTACATGAAACATGACCCGAAATTTACACTGAAATAAACGAGCATGGGTTATAGGCATGTCAACCCGTCTTAGGTTCGAGTTAGTTAAGTGTTAGACATGTCAACCCGTCAACACGTTTAATTACATAAACCATTAAAAGTATTAAAAAAAACACAAGAGTAAACTTCAAAATACATCCTTGTGGTTTACAGTTTTTGAGACCTTATATCTGTGTAAGAAACTATTGGCATGTTACATCATTCGTTAGCCAAACGTTTGCCACCCTACATCCCTCGTTTAAAATGAGGACTATCGGTGCAAATTATTTCTCCGTTATCTCTTGACGAGATAGATAATATTACACCCCTAGCCTTCAGCAGTAATGGTATTTGCACTGTTGATCCTTTTTTTTTTTACGTTTTTATCCATTTTTTTTTTACCTTTTATCAGTTTTTTATTCCTTTTTTTTCAGGTTTTATTTGTTTTTTCTACATTTTTATCCGTTTTTTACGTTTTTATCTGTTTTTTTACGTTTTTTGTAGGTTTATCCGTTTTTTATCCCTTTTTTACGTTTTATCCATTTTTTACGTTTTTATCCGTTTTTTGTACGTTTTGTCTTTTTTTTCCCTTTTTTTGTGTGTTTTATCCGTTTTTTATCCGTTTTTTACGTTATATCTTTTTTGTTTACGTTTTATCCGTTTTTATCTGTTTTTTCGTTTTTGTACGTTTTATCCATTTTTTATCTGTTTTTTACGTTTTATCTGTTTTTGAACAGATAAAAACGTAATAAAAAAGGTTAAAACGTAAAAAAAATAGATAAAACGTACAAAAAACAGAAAAAAACGAATAAAAACGTACAAAAACGGATAAAACGTAAAAAAAGGATAAAAATGTAAAAAATTGGGTAAAACGTACAAAAAATAGATAAATACGGATAAAATGTACAAAAACGGATAAAACGTAAAAAAATGGGTAAAACGTACAAAAAATGGATGAATACGGATAAAACGTACAAAAAAAGACAAAAACGACAAAATGTACAAAAACGGATAAAACGTAAAAAAACGGATAAAAATGTAAAAAGTGGGTAAAACGTACAAAAAATGGATAAATACGGATAAAACGTACAAGAAACGGATGAAAACGTACAAAAACGGATAAAACGTAAAAAAAATGGGTAAAATGTACAAAAAGTGGATAAATACGGATAAAACGTACAAAAAAAGGATAAAACGTACAAAAGATGGATAAAACGTACAAAAATGGATAAAAACGGATAAAACGTACAAAAAATGGATAAAACGTACACAAAACGTAAAAAAGAAAATGTAAAACGTAAAAAAATGAATAAAAACGTACAAAAATGGATAAAACGTACAAAAACAGATAAAAACGGATAAAACGTACAAAAACAGATAAAAACGGATAAAACGTATAAAAAACAGATAAAACCTACAAAAAACGTAAAAAAACGGATATAACGTACAAAAAACGGATAAGAACGTACAAAAACGGATAAAACGTAAAAAAATGGACCAAAAAAAGGTAAAAAAAAGGGGTAAAACATACAAAAAATGGATAGAAACGGATAAAATGTACAAAAAACATACAAACAACGGATAAAAACGTACAAATACAGATAATACGTAAAAAAAAAAGGGATAAAAACGGATTAAAACGACAAAAAAAACGGATAAAACGTAAAAAAAATGGACAAAAAACGTAAAAAAAACAGGTAAAACATACAAAAAACGGATAGAAACGGATAAAACGTACAAAAAACGTAAAAAATGGATAAAAACGTACAAATACGGATAAAACGTAAAAAAAAAGGATAAAAACGTTAAAAACGGATAAAACGTACAAAAAACGGATAAAAACGGATAAAACGTACAAAAAACGTAAAAAAAAAAGGGTAAAAAAAAGGATAAAAACTTACAAAAAACGGAGAAAACGGAGAAACATACAAAAAACGGAGATAAAGTAAAAAAATGACTAACGGTGCAAATACCGTTATTCCTGAAGGCTAACGGTGTAATATTATCTATCTCGTTAAGAGATAACGGAGAAATAATTTGCACCGTTAGTCCTCATTGTAAACGAGGGATGTAGGGTGGCAAACGTTTGACTAACGAATGATGTAATATGCTAATAGTTTCTGACAGGGATGTAAGGTCTCAAAAACTGTAAACCACAGGGATGTATTTTGTAGTTTACTCAAAACACAAATACTTAAAAGTACATATGATTAGCAGAAGTCGTAAATATATAGCTTGCTTGTACCCTCATTAATTGGATTTGTGATTTTTTTTAAAAGAATTTTGGAAGTTTATACGTGGTTTATATTTGTTTTTAATATAATATTAGTACATAAACTAATTATCACATTAACCTATCGGCCTATCAATCCGCTTAACATATTTAATTAAACATGTTACACGGGTTATAAACGGGTCATACATGTTAAACATGTGTGGATTAGGATTGAAATTCTTGACACAATTAAATAGCTGTTGTGTTTGAGTTGACGTGATGCTGATCCGCCAAGCCACCTACGTGAATAAATTAACCCAAACATGACTAAATTGTTGCCCAGCTTTTGGTAAGATATTTTATTAAAATTTAATTTAAGAATGAATATTATTTAAATGAAAATTGTAAGCTGGCACATTATTATATAAAAATAACCATAAATAATTGGAAGTTCACACGACTTTTTAAAAATTTGTTAATCGTAGTGCCTGTCCATAAATAATTGGAAGTTCACATGTTACCCATAATTTGAATATAACATTTTTTTAATGAGTAACATGGAATAACAAAAGGGTCGCACGGATTAACAAGATAAGCAAGATTTGAATTTAGATTTATTCAAGTACAATGGATCCTTTAAAATCATAGGAGTCGCCTTACTATAAGGCGCATGTTTCAACAATCTACGCATGACATGCTAGGCAAGTTTAGTTGACTTTGTATATTATAGTTCTAAAAAATTATATATTTGGGTAGTGTATTGTTTATGAGTGGTCTCAAGAAATCCAGTTTGAACTCAACTAATCCATAAATAAAGGATTTCTTTTTGGGCAAAACACCAATCTTGGTTAAAAACTTGAATTGAAACATCAAGGCGAACTGAATCCCACAAGAATACAAGTGTACAAGATCTTATAGTGAGATTTGGCTGTAAATCTTTCACTCCCAAGAATTACTAGACCTGCACGTAATTACAATAGAACATTGGCTAAAAAGTCTTCCTTTCAATGGATTGCTTTTAATTGTAAGAAACATAAAAAGTGAGAAAATACTATAACATGTGAACATGTCTTTTAAATAAATTGTTAATAACTAAATTAATACTAGAATATTGGCCAACTAGCTACACAATTTTTATATTAAATAGTCATCGCATGTGTCAATAATTAGATGCAAATCTTTTCATTTATTATTATTATTATTATTATTATTATTATTATTATTATTTATTTATTTTTTCATTTGTAAAGTTTTTAATAGTTCTTTAGTGATTCATGAAGGGATAAATAATTAGCATCTCGAGAAACTTTGTATCCTATGAAATTTGTGAAGAATAATAACTTGAGCACTGGTAAGCTTCTTTAGAATTTATTCAATCAACCCCATAATTTATCTAAAAGTTTTAATTGTTGATGTACTTGAATTTACAAGAAAATCAAGTTCTTCTCTAAAGATGTTGAAAGTTTCAACATTTTATTTAATTGATCGTAGACTTGTATATAAAATTAGCGTTTATCATGACTTCATTAAAAACATTTACATCAAAGTCGTCAGTGCAGAGATCATCCCTCAATTTCTTCATAATTAAAATTTCATAGATGCTTGTCATGATAAAACATGACATTTAAAATTCTTTGTTTCTTCTATGCTGAAAGAGTTTACTAAACTCTTCTTGCATACTCAACGAAAGAAGTACATGATCGTTTAGTACCTTCAAAGGATGACACAAGTACATGATCATTTAGTACATCATCAACTTCATTTAGATTTGGTCGAACATTTTTGTAAGCGTTTTGAACACGACGAATAAAAAAGCTAAAGAAAAATTGATTTACTAGTTCAATAATTGGATTCATCAATATTGAAACTTTTTTTAATAACATTAATTTGTGTTGGAACAATTTATAAACCTCATAAGCTTTATCCATAGTGGGTAACTTAATACAATTAAATATATGTGAAAAGTTAATATTAAGGAATCCATAGTGGGTAACTTGACATTAATTAATATAACCATTCAAGACATCCAATGAAAACAAATAGCATGGTAACTTATTCTATTTATTATTTATATTTACTACAATGTATAAAATGATGTATATTTATATCGGGTGTTATTGATATATGTGAGTTTTGACGTTTTCTTACATGTTGTCTAAATAATTAAATTGCAAAATGAGCTGGCCATGATGACACTTTAACTACTACTTGACCACTTCTAATCAAAGTCATACAAATTAAAATAAAATGACTATACAGGTTAGATTCAAGGCATCCAATGAAACATTAGGGTGTAAAAATATTTGATTACAATACTTAATTGCACAAATACCTAAAAAAACTATTAGTAGACTTGATCAAGTAAATGTGAGGTAAAGAGGGTGTTTGCGTTACGAAAGTATTTGAAGGAATGAAGGCGATATTGAATTAATACATAAGTATGTTGTATCATGCCGTTCTAAAAAAAAAAGGTATGTTGTATCATGTATATATAGGCTACGTACCTCCACCGACCGTCCTCTTTTCTTTAATACATAAGAAGTGGCTCATTAAAGATTAAACACATGGGTTTAGTAACAGGCCCTTTAGTAATACAATAGAAGGTATCAACAAAATCTTACTTTAGTGACACTTACAAAAAGTAGGTACTCGTAGAATATAACGAGGTTGTATTAATCAGACTTTTTCTGTGTATGTGCTTAGGGCATCCACTATATTAGTTTATGAAAAGGTTTATAAAATGATGAATAGGTCTAAGAACTTGTAAACTATAGTGAAGATAGGTTTATAAATAGGTTTATGATGAATAGGTCTAGAATATTAAAACTCTATAGTGAAGATAGGTTTATAAATAGGTTTATGATGAATAGGTCTAAGAACTTGTAAACTATAGTGAAGATAGGTTTATAAATAGGTTTATGATGAATAGGTCTAGAATATTAAAACTCTTTATAATTTAATGCATTTAAATTTTGTATAATTTTAATAAAGCTTTATGAGGTTTATATATAGTGAAGATAGGTTTAAGGTTTGTTAATTAATGTCATAATAAAACTATAAACCTTTATAAAGGTTTAACATAGTGGATGCTATTAGTGTAAATGAACATCATAAATAATTGGTTGCTAGCTGACTTTCAATATAAATGACTAATTAAGCCATGATGTAGCTAACTCGAAAAACTATCATCAAATGCTTTTTTACTCATTTAATTTGCGAAACCCAAGTGTGTTATTGTCATTGTCGAAAATGTAATTTTTACGTAATTAATATCATGGTAATCTAAATCATTTGAATCATGCAAAAATCAGAACTTACGTATAGTTTCATACCAGACTTTTTTTTTTTTTTTTTTTGAAAGGCAACTAGAAATAAATTTGACTATTTAGTTAAGTTACACGGGAGATTCATAATAGCAACAAATATAAGATGTCTTCTCAAACACCAATAAAATTCCAAGTTATAGGGATCTCCTAAAACAAAAGAAATCCAGTTGATCCCATCGTCTTATGTATTTTAAAATACATAGGCATTAAATTCGAGATATTGATGTAACTACCCACAATTTGAATATAACATTTTTTTAATAGGTAACATGGATTAACAAAAGGTCACATGGATTAACAAGATAAGCAAGATTTAAATTTAGATTTATTCAAGTAGAATGGATCTTTGAAAACCATAGGAATCGCCTTACCATACGGCGCATGTTTCAACAATCTACACATGACATGCTGGGCAAGTTTAGTTGACTTTGTATATTATAGTTCTAAAATCATATACTTTATTAGGGTAGTGTATTGTTTATGAGTGGTCTCAAGAAATCAAATTTTTAGATCTGAATTCAATGTTTCGAGAATCCCAAGCTTTCGTTGCTCACCTACCCCTCTGTGGTTAGACTGTTAGAGTAGTTGTCTAGTTTAATCATTCACGTTTCGTTATGATTATCTAACTATAAAAGTAGTGTATTGATTTTTACTACTGGATAATTATGAAATGATCAAGGAGTTCTTTTTGGCAAAACTGATTATTGTTCTATGGAAACATCAACTTCAACAAAATTGAGATTTGATTGTAAATCTTACATTTCCATAAATTACAGTACGTTACATTAGAACTAGGGATGGAGGTGGATCATTATATAGATCGGGTGAAGCCGTATCTACGTCCAAATCCATTTAATTTTCCATCATCCATATCCATTTACATTTACAGAAAACTTATTCGTCCAAAAAAATCCTGATTTCCGATCAAGTTAAAACATAGATAGTTAGACAAACTTATCGGTTGCATAATAAACAATGTTCCAATATACTTTAAAACACAATTCATACCAATATGTCATCTGTAAAGCTCTAAACTTACCACTTTATCACACAACTAAACCTATATTATACGTGACACTCAACAAGATAAGAAACATAGATGAGAGAATGGATCGTTCTTAATATTAAAACCGTGTATATGATATTAGCTTGGAAGAGAAGCAAATACAAGACACACACATAAAGCACACACACTCTCACCTATACGTACCACTCTATGAGGCACACTAACTTTGGTGGTGAGAGTGTGTATTTATTGATAGGATGTGACGCCCTAGGTCCGTGTGGATGGGCTTTGATGGGCTTTGTGTTGGACTTGGACTTTTGAATATTACATGGACTTGTCTAATACAAACTAGCATAGTCCAACACAAAGCCTGCATATACTATTCTATGGCATACAATCGACACATACTTACAAAGTTAATTAAATGATAAATGACCATCACTTCAACATATAATTTAAATGCTAACATCATCAGACAATAAATTTTTTAAAATAGTCTTCGATTTTTATTTTATAAAGGGAAAAAAACCCGAGGCTTCACTAACCCTGCAAACCTATAGAACTAAACCACTACTATTACTCAAAAATATAGATTGTTTCGCATGAGATGGTTGTCCTTGGAGGTTGAAGTTGTCGTGATTTGAACCCATAATCTCTCATGATGAATCGCAACATGCCACTTATAAGGTAAAAGTTGTTTAGCGTAATTGTACAATGCTTATAATAATTGCATGTAACTAATCCATATATGAACGATTTCTTTTTGGGCAAAACACCAATCTTGGTTAAAAACTTGAAATGAAACATCAACGCGAATTGAATCCCACATGAATACAAGTGTAGAAGATCTTATAGTGAGATAAGGCTGTAAACCTTTCATTTACATTAATTACTAGACTTGCACTTAATTACAACATAACTTTGGTTAAAAAGCCTTCTTTTCAATGGGTTGCATTTAATTGTAAGAAACACAAAAAGTCATAAAATACAATTACATGTGAACATGTCTTTTAAATAAATTGTTAATAACTAAATTAATACTATAATATTGGCAACTAGCTACACACTATTTATATTAAATAGTCATCGCATGTGTCAATAATTAGATGCAAATCTTATTATTATTATTATTATTATTATTATTATTATTATTATTATTATTATTTATTTATTTTTGTCATTTGTAAAGTTCTTAATAGATCTCTATAGTGATTCATGAAGCCATAAATAATTAGCATCTTGAGAAGCTTTGTATCTTATGAACTTTGTGAAGAATACTAACTTCAACATTGGTAATCCTCTTTAGAATTTACTCGATCAACCCCATTATTTATCTAAAAGTTTCAATTGTTGATGTACATGAATTTACAAGAAAATCAAGCTCTTCCCTAAACATGTTGAAAGTTTCAACGTTGTGTTCAATTGATCGTAGATTTGTTTATAAAATTAAGTGTTTATCATGACTTCATTAAAAAATACATGAGAGTCGTCAGTGCATAGATCATCCCTCAATTTCTTCATAATTAAAAATTTCATAGATGCTTGTCATGATAAAACATGACATTTAAAACTCTTTGTTTCTCATATGTTGAAAGAGTTTACTAAACTCTTCTTACATACTCAACGAAATATCTATCACCAAATTGAAATCGTCTCTTTACACTCACTTTTACCCGAAAAATTATGGGCTTGACCACACTAAGATTATTATGATTACATGGCCGATATAATGAATAAAATATGAAAAAGGACACTATGCAAATGATTCCCAGACTTGCAACTAGCTTTAAGTTAAACATACGGGAATAATAAAATCTACCACAGATAAATTACAAGAGTACTAGTAATTAATAGTATTAAGAATTATAAGGTATTTTGTATGAATCCGGATCATCAGTATCGCTCCATGGTAAAGATAACCTAAGTAAAATGAGCAATATGAACCCCCTTTGTACTTGTATTGAAGTAGACATGAATTTTCTAAGCTAATCGAGTTCATTTTAACTCTAGTGAGACCAAATGTAATTGTGTAACAAAAGCGTGTTGTAACCTATGAAACAACTCCATCTTCAGATAGAAAATATGTGACTAGAAGCATTTGCATTCATGGTAATTTACCCTTGATTTAAAGTTCCATCACCTTCATTGCTCTAAAAAAAGATAGCCTGCGTTATCACACCAGTAACACAATGACATATTAAACAATTTCAAGAGTACCTTCAAAGGATGACAAACGTACATGATCGTGTAGTACATCATCAACTTCATTCAGATCTGGTCGAACATGTTTGGAATCGTTTTGGACATGACGAATAAAAAAGCTAGAGAAAAGTTGATTTACTAGTTCCATAATTAGATTCATCAATATTGAAACTTTTATTTACTAACATTAATTTGTGTTGGAACAATTTATAAACCTCAAAAAATTTATCCATAGTGGGAATAGGTTCATGATATGAAAAGCTTTATGAATTATTGACATTATTTGAGGTGGGCTTTTTATAAACTTTTTGATAGGTTCGCCATAGTTGATGCCCTGAGTTGGAAATAGTGATACATTAACTAAAGCATGATCGACCATGATATATGATAATCAAAATCTACGATGTGAAATTAAAATAATCGGACCATAAAACAAGACTGACATTAATAAATATAACGATGCAAGGCATCCAATGAAAACAATAGGATGTTAACTTATTCTATATACTATTTATATTTACTTGAAAAAAATACACCGTTGGTCCCTAAACTTTCCAGAAAACATCGCAGGGGCCCCAAACTTGGGAAAATCATCGCCGTGCGTCCAAAACTTGTGTTTTTGAGGCCGATTGCGTCCTTTTGACCGTAATGGTTAGGTCAACGTCCCGTTACATTTCCTAAAATCCCGTTATCCGTTTAGTTAGGAGGGTATACTCGTCTTTTTACCGAGACGAGTTTTTCTCTCTCTCGATGTACTATCCAGCAGACGTCTAATCCATTGTTCCGTCATTATGTCTAATATAAGTAGGGCGTGTGCTCATTGCTCATCCCCAAACTTGTTTTGGAATCCTAGCCACAAAACCCTAATGCAATGTCACTCATCAAATCTAAAAATCTAAGTAAAAAATTAACAAGCACCAACCTTGGATTTACTCTATGGTAAATCAGAGAAGAACCTTTCTTTGATGACCATGAGACAGAGCGAATGTGTGCAATCAGAAGATATGGTAAGTATTTTTTAGTGATAATCGTTTACACTGATATGTTTTTTAGATTGTTTAAGGTATTTCCATTTTAGGTAAGATAATCGTAATAATGTTTTGTTATGTGTTTCAACAGCTGGCCAATCTGGTTCGTTTAGCATGAGGTTTCATCACAACGGCACGTTCAAAAACTGGCCAAGGAGAATCTATGAAGGAGGTAAGGAATGCCAGGTTGATTTTGTTGAAATTAATGAGGTAAGTGTTGATGAATTTGATGCTCTCATGACCGAAATCGGTTATGATGAAGGACAGACCAATTATTACGACTTTGTTAAGCCTGGTAGTACACTGGATGATGGTTTGTATAGCTTTCGTGAGCCTATGAATCTTGACTTATTGAAAGACATTGTCAAGGACCATAAATTGATAGATGTGTTTGTTGAAATAGGTAAGACAAGATTAGAGTTGTCTGAAATGTCCCCACAATCTATTAAAACTGTTTTTTTTAGATGGATGAAGAAACTAGAAAAGTAGCTAGTGCTGCTATCCAATCGTGTTTTAGACGATTGGTTTTAATTGACCTTGATAAAGAGCCCGTACTTCAGCCATATATGCAACTAACACAAGTACCTATGGACGTCGATTATCTTGGGGAATCTAGCCAGTTGCTACACATTGAGCCTGTTTTTTCAACCCTTGACATGTCCTTTGCCAGCCAACCTGTTGATAACAGTGAGGGTGCATTAGTACTTATTGATAAGGACAATAGTTTTCAGGACCATGATAATTTTGAGGTTAATCTGTTCCGAGTGACTCAGGATATGCAGTTAGACAAAGCAGGAAGAGCACTTGTTGATGCCAATAACAGGTTTGAGGAGCCTGATGTGGATGTCACTCTGTTCCAAGTGACTCAGGATAAGCAGTTAGAGAAAGTAGGAGGAGCACCTGTGGGTGGCAATAACATGGAAGAGGGGCCTGATGTTGATATCACTCTGTTCCAAGTGAGTCAGACTAGTCACTTAGGCAATGTAGGTGATGACACAATTCTGGTAAATGAAGAGAATATTAGTGAGGAGAATGATGTACAAGTTGCTTTGGTCCAAGGGAGTCAGAGTCCTGAGTTAGGCATCGCAGGAACATCTACTAATATAAGTGATGACATGAATTTGGAAACTGAGTTACCTGTGATGGATGATGATGCCTTTTACACTGCTTATGCTTCTGACACAGACATAAGTAACTCTGGGGTGCCAAGGGTTAGCTCATAGTCCGTAGTCAAGGCTTTGATAGTGCAAAACATGTCAAAGAGAAGGTAAGAGAGCATTCCATAGAAACTAGAAGGGAGTTGCTTTTTCTGAAGAATGACAAAAGAAGAATAAGGGTCAGATGTGTGGGTTGTGTTCCACTTTCAGGCCCAAGTGAAAGTGCTGGATTGGGTATAGGCCCAGTTAGAGGTCCATTAACCAGAAAGGGTTTAGAAGCATTAATTGCTGGAAAAAATGTCCCTTCCCAAATACTCTGCCCATGGGTGTTGTTTGTCGGCAAGGATGGTGAAAAAGGTCCTTGGACAGTCAGAAAATATAATGATCAACACACATGTTTGCAATCAAGGGCACTCAGAGCTTTTGACCTTAACTTTATCTCAAAGAAAATAACTGAACAAATTCAAACCAATCCACGGATTCCAGTGAAGTCTGTTCATAATCAGCTTACCAACCAATTTGAGCTTGAAGTGTCAATGCAGAAGGTTTTAAGGGCCAAAAGAATAGCAGTAAGAGGCATTAGGGGTGAATTCAATCTACAATTTACCATGTTGAGAGAGTATATTCAAGAGTTGCAGAAGATAAACCCTAATATAACAGTTCTGCTGAATGTGGAACGGCCTGCAGATGATACTCTTCCAACAAGAGAATTCAAGAGATTGTATGTTTCTTTAGGTGCATTGAAGGAAGGATTTAAAGCCTGTCAGTGACAGTTGTTGGGGATAGATGCTTTTCCTATTGATGGTCCTTTGAAGGGTCAACTTCTAACAGCTGTGGGAATTGATAGCAACAATGGTATATACCTATTAGCTTATGCTTTTGCAGAATCAGAAAACAAAGGACCATGGACTTGGTTTCTTCATTGTTTATCTGATGATCTTGAACTTGAGCCAAACTCAATCTTCACTGTTATTAGTGACATGCAAAAGGTACTCCCTTAAACTGGTACTGATTTCAAGTTGCTCTATTTTTAAACAGATACTAAATATATGTGTTTTTGTGCAGGATATCATTGCAGCTTTAAGAGAAGTTTTTCCAAATGCAGAGCACAGATTTTGTCTTAGAAGCATTCATGAGCAAATGAAACTTCATTGGAAAGGTAGGGCCTTCAAAGACCATCTGTGGAGATGTGCAACAGCCTCAACTGTTGTACAGTTTGAGAAAGCTATGGATGCTTTCAAGATATTTAGTCAACCTGCCCATGCTTGGTTAAGTCAGAAACCACCAATCCATTGGTCAATGTCACATTTCTCATGTAAGTCGTCTATCAGTGTAACTTAAGTGGTATATAGTTAAAGTAAGTAATGAAATGTATAAGTAATATCAATTATTTGTCTTATTTTAGGGAGACCTCATTCTGATGTGTTACTTAATAACATGTGTCAAGTGTTTCATGGGAAAATAATTGAGGGTATAAACAAACCAATTATTACAGCCTTAGAATACATCAGGGAATACTGTATGAAGAGGATAATGCATGTTATGATGGTCATTGAGAAGAGTAATGGGCTACTAACATCAACTGCACAACACATGTTAAATGGTATTAAGAAAGAGGTTGTTAGGTATAATGTTTTATGGAATGGGGGAGATAAGTTTCAGGTTAGTGGACCATGGGGAGACCAATGTGTAGTTAATGTTATAGACAAGTCTTGTACTTGCAGAAGATGGGAGATTACAGGTTTACCATGTAAACATGTTGTTGCTACCAATTGGAATATGGCTTTAAATGGACAACAAGTAGGAGCTGTGGAAACATGGGCTCATCCTTGTTACTATCTTAATACTTGGGAAGCAACCTACAAACACCATGTCCAGCCCATAACTAGCAATGAGCATTGGGAAAATCATCTGTGCCAACAACTATTATTCCACCAAAACCTCAAATAAATGCAGCTAACTCAACTAGTAAAAAAAGAGTAAGGTTAGCTCCTGAAACTGAAGAGATTGTCAAGAATGATAAGCTATCTTAGGCTTGGAAGAGTGTAAAGTGTAGTGTTTGTGGCATTGTTGGACACAACCAAAAAACATGTCTTGGCTATGGTGGAACCCAAAGTAGTCAAACTGGCCCTAAACAAAAATGTTCAAGTGCTAAGGGAAAAGCTAAACAAGTGCCTCAAAAGGTTGCATCAAAGAAGACACATCCTACAGGTAACAAAGTTGCAGCAGATAAACAAGCTGAAGGTACAGGTGTTGATGAAAGTCAAGATGTTGCAACAGACAAACAACGTGAAGTTCCAGGTGTTTAATCTAAGAGTGAAGTTCAATTTACTGATGATCCCAGCATACATGATGAATCCAAGTCTCAATCTCAGGTCCATTCAAGTAGTGTGCAAGCAGTTTCTGTTTCATCCCAGCCTACTGCACGAAGATTGACAAGGCAGCAGGCTGCACTGGATAGAATGATGCCCTCACCATAGGTCAATTATGTTATGCTAATGAACTAGACAATATTTCTTTATGTTTGCTATGGACAAGTTATGTACTATAATTATCATGCTTTGAAAAGTATGCAATTTTATGCATTTGGAATTATATCCATTTGCATTATCTATGGTGTTAATACAAATAGCGTCTCAAAAACGTTATTTATATTCTTTGATCTTTCATTAGTTTTGTTAATGACAAATATAAGGAATATCTTTTAGCAAATAATAAATACTAGCTTAGTCTCTTAAGTACACACTTTACACTTCACATATTAACTAAGAATTACAAGTTTAGTAACTTGTTTCCTTAAAAGGAAACTTTAATTCTAAAACCATTCCATGACATCATTGCATACATCACATAGAAGATCTTTGATATATCTTGGTTAGATTTGCAAGATACATAGTTGACATTTGAAGATCTTGGATGATTTGGTAAGATACAACTAAGATATGGTAAGAGACAACTATACCTTAGCTGTCATGTCCCACGGATCCAAATCACATAAGTGACGGATCCCTTTTGAGGGATCCGTGGGATCCGTGAGCTGAAGATCAGCTTGCCTATAAATAGGAAGCTGATCATTTGGCTCTCTCATCACTCATATAGCTTTAACACATATATTCATTCAGTACATATCTTACTAACATCATTCATAGTTGCATTTCACTTTGATCTTTCATTTTGTAGAAAGGAGATCAAGCATTCAAGGATCTACAGAACCGTAATCCTTTAGTTGCATTACTGTGTGATATTGTAGTTCGTTTCACACAACATATCTATCATTTGTAATCAGTGAGTGTGGTTAGTGCTTTAGTCCTTAAAGCACAAGGAGTGTAGGGAGTAGTTGTACCCGTGTAAAGAACTCGACATCTAGCTTAGTGTCGGTAAAGTAAATAGGCGACGTCAGGTTGGTTCTACCTTGTGAAAGAACCCGGTGTTTAGCTTAATACCGGAAAAGGAAGTAAGCGATGTGTAAAGGTTTTCTCCACCTAGGAAAGGAGTTTGTTTCTTAGTGAAAGATAAACTCTCGAGTAGGAAACTCGGGGAGTGGAGTAGGGCAAGGAAGAGAGTCCTTGTAGCCGAACCACTATAAACAACAGTGTCGTGTGGTTTGATCTTTCCTCTCTTTATCTTTTACTTATATTGTGTGATTATTTATTTGTGGTTGTTTCCTTTGAAACTAACATATAGTAACAAAGCATATAAAACTTTAAAACGGTAAAAACTATTCAACCCCCCTTCTAGTTTTCCACAATTGGCATCAAGAGCTACGTTACTTAAGATCTTTAAAATATATTGTATTTTAAAACTTAAAACGATCCATGGATTTTGAAAACTTTAAAGAAGGGCAATCTATGCAGAGACCACCTCTATTTGAACCAAATTGTTTTATTTATTGGAAAAATCGCTTTGAGACTTATGTAAAGTCAAAGGACATAGATCTATGGTATATTATAGTTGATGGTGATTACAAACCTATTAGTAATAATATTTCGGGTGGTCGGGATGAAGGAGCTACTCTTACTCGTCACAGTGATGAGCAAAAGAAGCTAATTGCCAAAAATAATGAAGCCAAAATGATGCTTTATAATGCCTTACCTAAGAAAGAATATGAAAGAGTTTTTATGTGTAAAACGGCTAAGGATATTTGGCAATCTCTTATTATCACACATCAAGGGAACTCACAAGTAAAAGATAACAAAATTGATCTTCTTGTCCAACAATACGAACAATTTGTTATCTCTGAAGATGAGACCATTGATAGTGCGTTTGCTAAGTTCAATACTATTATTACATCACTTAAAGCACTTGATGAATCTTTTTCTAGTAAGAATTTTGTCAGGAAATTTCTAAGAGCACTCCATCCGAAATGGAGAGCAAAGGTGACAGCTATTGAAGAATCTAAAGATCTCTCAAGCATGACACTAGATGAGCTCATAGGAAACCTTAAAGTTCACGAAATGATTATGGAAAAAGACTCGGAAATTGTCAAAGGCAAAAGGGAGAAGATTAAGTCTATTGCCTTGAAAGCCAAAGTCGAGTCAAGTGATGATGATGAGTCTTGTTCAAACAGTGATGATGAAGAATATGCCATGGCCGTGAGGGATTTCAAGAAATTCTTCAGAAGACGAGGAAAGTTTGTAAAAACACCTCGTGATGAAAAGAAATCCTCTCGGAAAGATCGTGACGATAAGAAAGGTAAGGTTGATAGGAAATGCTATAGGTGTGGTGACTCCAGTCACTTAATAGGAGATTGTCCAAAGCCTCCAAAGACCAAGTCTCAAAGAGCCTTCGTTAGTGGAGCTTGGAGCGATAGTGAAGGAGATGATGATGATGAGCCTAAGAACAACGAAATGGCACTTATGGCTAATGACTCGGAAGAGGTACATTCTGATTCATACTCCTCTATAGATGATGAAACCTTAGAAGTAGAATATAACAAACTGTGTGACGTAACTTTAAAAATCATAAACAAAAACAAGTTTTTGAAAACAAAGACATCACTTTTAGAAAATGAAGTATATTGGCTTAAAGAAAAAGCAATACGAATTGAAAAAGGTAAAGATAGTAAAGAAACGTGTGTGTGTCTTGTCAAGAACTAAAACTTGAATTAGAAACCTTAAGAAACACACAGGAAGATTTAATCAAACAAAATTCAAAGTTTAAAAGGTTTGATAAAAACATAAGTTGTGCAGATGAAATAATGAAAATGCAAAAGCTACCTCATGATAAAACAGGACTAGGCTTTATGAAACTAGGAACTTTAAGTGAGTATAAGGAACAGACTGTGAATAAAACTGATTCAACCAAGTTGGACACTCACGGATCCGACGGATCCAAAAATTTGGATCCGCCAAGTGTATCCAAAGGATCCGCGGGTACTCAAGTTGAACAGAAGGTTCACAAAGTCGACCGTTCCGAATTTGTTAAAGTTACTAAGAAATCTAACAGTAGTATAACCAATAATAAACATAAACCAGCAGTATCTTTAGGAAGAGGACAAGCTAGAAATGAATATAGAGTTAAAACGGATCAACAGAGATCTCAAATGAGTTTTCCCAAACACCCCTTTCCAAAGAGTATAGTTAATCCACAACATACTTATCAAAATAATTGGAACCAAAACATGCCTAGAAACTTTCATGGTCCTAGCTATATGTCATGGAACAATGGTCCACCATTTACTTACATAAACCATGATAATGTCATGTTTAACCCAAACGGACCCATGAGATATTGGGGACCAAATGCTTGAGTCTTTTATGAACTTAGGTATGCTTGAAAGTTGATCTTGAACCTGATGAGTGGATCAAAGATAGTGGGTGCTCAAGACACATGACGGGAAACAAAAATTTTTTCTCAACCTACCAAGTATATGACGGAGGTAATGTCACATTCGGTAGCAAGCTTAAAAGTAAAATCATCGGAAAAGGTACAATCTCTCATGACTCTCTATCTATTGATGATGTTGCTCATGTAGATAATTTAGGTTTTAATTTACTTAGTATAAGTCAATTATGCCGCAAAAAGTATAACGTCCTTTTCAGTGAAAATGGAAGTAAAATACTTAAAGATGGCATAACCGTAGGAAAAGGTGTTTTAAAGAATAATGTCTATGTTATGAAATTAGATAAAACACCTAAAGATAAGTTATGTCTTACCTCCTTGGACGAAAACTCAACTCTATGGCATCGACGTTTAGGTCATGCTAATATGAGGCTTATTCAATCTTTGTCATCCAAAGAACTCGTTAGGAACCTACCCAAGTTGAAATATGACCAACACTTTTGTGATGCTTGCAAAATTGGAAAACAAGTACATAGTAGCCATAAGGCTAAAAACATGGTATCTACATCTAGATGCCTAGAATTATTACATATGGATTTGTTTGGCCCGTCGGCTATACAAAGTTATGGAGGAAATTTTTACACTTTAGTTATAGTAGATGATTACTCTAGATATACATGGACAAGGTTTTTGAAAACAAAAAATGAGGCATTCGACAAATTTGAAATTCTAAGCAAGAAAATTCAAAATCAAATAGGAAGTAATATAGTATCTATTAGAACTGACCATGGTCGAGAATTTGACAATGAAATTCAGTTTGGAAATTTTTGTGATAATAATGGAATAACTCATAATTTCTCGGCTCCTCGTACACCTCAATCTAATGGTGTAGTAGAACGTAAAAATAGAACAATTCAAGAAATGAGTAGAACTATGTTAAATGAACAAAACATACCACAAAAGTTTTGGTGTCACGCTGTAGATACTTCTACATATATCCTAAATAGAGTTTTAATTAGACAATTTTTAAATAAAACTCCTTATGAAATTTATCGAGGCAAAAAGCCTACATTAGGATATTTTAGAGTTTTTGGAAGCAAGTGCTTCATTTTAAACACAAAGGACTATCTCACTAAGTTCGACCCAAAGTCGTATGAAGGTGTATTCCTTGGGTACTCACAAAACAGTAAAGCATACATTGTATTAAACAAGGAAACATCAAGAGTCGAGGAATCATTGAACGTAACATTCAACGAAAGTCCACCTCCCTCTAAGACATCACCTTTGGTAGATGATGACTTAGTTGAAAGTCAAATGGTTAATGATATAGAAAACATTGATAATGACAATGAACCCGTAAAAGGAGAAATAGTCAATATTAAAGAAACTAAAAGTCATCCATTAGAAAACGTCATAGGAAAACTTAATGAAAGAACATTAAGATCCAAAGCTCAAAATGAAAGTAATTATTTTTTCTTTATTTCAACCATTGAACCTAAAAATATAGACGAGGCAATAAAAGATGAATCTTGGGTAATTGCTATGCAAGAAGAACTTAATCAATTTATTAGAAATGATGTTTGGACTTTGGTACCTCCACCTAAAAACCAAACCATAATAGGCACCAAATGGGTCTTTAGAAATAAAATGGATGAAAAGGGTATTATATCTAGAAACAAAGCTAGGCTAGTAGCTCAAGGTTACAATCAACAAGAAGGTATAGATTACGATGAAACCTTTGCACCAGTAGCTAGACTTGAGTCTATTAGGATATTAGTTGCATATGCATGTGCACATGATTTTAAGTTATTTCAAATGGATGTCAAAAGTGCTTTCTTAAATGGTCTTATTAATGAAGAAGTATATGTTGCACAACCTCCCGGCTTTGCCGACTTTGAAAAACCAAATTATGTTTTTAAACTTAAGAAAGCTTTATATGGACTTAAGCAAGCACCAAAGGCTTGGTATGATCGACTTAAGACTTTCCTAGTTGACCATAAGTATACCATGGGCCTAGTAGACAATACTCTCTTCACCAAGAAAAAGGGATCACATATTATTATAGTCCAAATATATGTGGATGACATTATATTCGGTTCAACTTGTCAAGAGTTATGCGACGATTTCTCTAAAATCATGCATGACGAGTTTGAAATGAGTATGATGGGGGAACTAAACTTTTTCTTAGGTCTCCAAATTAAACAATTAGAAGATGGGATATTCTTCAACCAATCAAAGTATATCAAAGATATGCTTAAGAAGTTTGGTCTTGAAGACTCAAAACCCATGAGAACACCCATGTCCTCCGAAACCAAACTTACTAAGGATGAAGAAAATGAATCCGTAGATAGCACTAAATATAGAGGAATGATTGGTAGTTTACTCTATCTTACGGCTAGTAGGCCTGACATTATGTTTAGTGTTTGTCTATGTGCACGTTTTCAAGAAGATCCAAAAACTTCCCATCTTGAAGCTGTTAAAAGAATCTTTAGGTATATTAAAGGTACTACACACTTAGGATTATGGTATCCCAAAGGAACGGGTGTAGAAACCATAGTGTATACTGACTCAGATCACGCAGGTGATTATGTTGATAGGAAAAGTACTAGTGGTATTTGTACTTTTGTAGGATATTGTCTAACATCATGGTTCACTAAGAAACAAACTGCCCTCGCAATTTCAACAACAGAGGCAGAGTATGTGTCTGCAGGAAAGGCGGTGTCAACAAGCACTGTGGATGAAACAAGCTCTCGTCGACTATGGAATTGAACTCAACAACATTCCTATTCTTTGCGACAACAAAGGTGCTATCGATCTAAGCAAAAATCCAGTCCAACACGCTAGAACTAAACATATTGAAATACGCCATCACTTCCTTCGTGACAATGTACAAAAGGGAATCATCTCAATTGAGAAAGTTTCCTCAGAGGACAATATTGCCGATATTCTCACTAAACCACTTAAACGAGAACCATTCAATTATCTTAGACTTGGATTAGGATTAATGGAACCTAGTGATTAGGAGAAACATTAGTGTAAACTTTAGTTTAGCCACACACGACACCAAACCAAAACACGTGTTCTGATCCGCGGATCCAATCGACAACAAAGACGGATCCTTTGTTTGGGATCCGCCGGATCCGTCGTATGCTGTGATCAGTTTATTATTAAATAAACAAGAACAGCTACTATTCATTCCTCACTCCAAAACATATCACCTTACTACATTCGACACACACTTAATCTCCATAACATTTTAGACCATTTTCTTCCACAAATTTGTGCTTCTAACATCACTGTAAGTATTCTTATCATATTTATACTCCTGATCTGCGTCTAGGATTTCCATTTCATGCACAAAACATAAACTTGGGGTATATGCATAATTCTTAAAAAAATCATGAAGCATGTTTATTGCATTATACTTAAAAACATGTTTTTCTTAGTTAGGAATTGCATCTCATAGCACATTGTCTTAATTTAACAAAAACCCCATGAAAATTTTTCACTAAAATCTTCTAACGACTAGGTAAAATGATTTTTTTTCTTACATTGTTCATACAAATGCAAAAACGTTATCTTTTAGACTTCACTTGCATAATGTCTCTTGAATGCTAAAGGGAATACATAACTAATATGTATTTTCGGGTACATTTAACCGTAGCTACATTGAAATAGGAGTGTTTGGGTTATCTCTCGTTTGTAAACAAAACTTGCATAAACTAATTTTTCTTGCATCAAAAGGAGTCGAGATAACCGCACCTCCACATTGTCCCCATGTAGGCACACACTAGGAATTTTACACTTCCTTTGATCATTTTAACTAAAACTATGTAACTTTTTGTACTTAGGAAAATCATGCCTCCCGCAACCAACTACGATCACAAGAAAACCGTTAACTACTTACCCAAAGTTCACAAAACCAAAGGTCTAACCAATGCCCAAATTGAAATTTTCAAAGCCTTAGAGAATAAGTATGTCCATGAGGGTAGAGCCGTAGATTCATCATTCTATGAAGGAACTCAACTTAGGAAACAATTAGCCGCAATTCGATTTGATTCACTTTTAGACATAGATGAACCAATCATTCCTAGGTTCATACTTGAGTTCTATGCTAGTGTAGGTCTTAGCTCGAGTGATGAAGGTTACTTAAGTCTTCATTTTACTCTAAATGGAAATCTTGTCAACATCCCTCTTGATCAATTTGGTGAGGTCTTAGGAATTCCAAGTCAAGGAACATGTATTTACTCGGACAAATGGTCCTTAACAATCTTAGACTCCAATCTTGATAGGACGGCACCATATGCCACTCCTCTCCAATCAAAAGAAGTGATTAGGGAACATCTCTTCATTCCTAAGAACAACCCCACAAGAATGTATCGTGGTCGTGAAGTTGCTAGAGATCCATTTGCAATGGAACTTAATGAACTAAGACCCGAATTCAAGAAGATGGAGAATGTATTAAGGGCAAATGTGATGTGCACCATAGGAAACCGTGATCATATCAATGCTTGTTTATGTCACATGATGTACAACATCTCTACTCGTCAACCATTCAATCTTGCTTATTATGTTGCCAAAAGAATGTGTGACATTCCGGTTCAAAGCAAGATTGCAATGCCTTATGGTATGCTCCTAACCCGACTCTATAGAGCCTTTGCACCCGCTCGTCCAAACCATTTAGGCTTTGTTCCGGATTACAATGAAATTGAACATACCTTCGTTCCTTTGAGTGACTTTAGAGTTAGTGTTGATAAGGGCAAACGTCCTCGTGTTCCAACATCATCCTCATCATCTTCAATGAGTGAAGATGATGGTATGCCAAATTCTAGGATTCCTCCACCCGAGTACTTGAGCCATCTTCCTCCAATCCAACATGAATCCGCTGAGTATAGAAACATCAAAGGAATGGTGAAGAATCTGGGTCGTTGGATGATGAAATTACACAAGGGGATGAAGAAGTTGAAGAAGAAGCTGAGTTGATGGAGTGTTTTGTTTTAAACAATGTTGGATATTGTGTTGTTAAACTTCTATGTGTCTAGAATTTATCTGATAATACTTATTGTGTATGTGTAATAACTAACACTTGCAGGTGGATAACCATCATGGTTATCAATTTTCCAAGTTATAGCCAGTGTTTGGCATAACACCTAAAACGGTAAGTTTCTATGTATGGATTAAACTATGTGCAATCATGTGTTAATGTTATCATATTTAGTTGTTTTGCTATACATATTAGATGTTAAGTAAGGCCTAGGTGAATTTTCGGGTTTTCGTCGAAAAACAAAAAATATGACATATGTTCTGTTTAGTTTTTAAGTATTAGGCATACGGATCCGGCGGATCCCAAAACAGGGTTCCGCCTAGGCTTATCGTTGGATCCGCCATCCGCCATCCTGCGGATTTGGCGGATCACTAAAAATGGTTCCGCATTTGCAACCATTTGGATCCGCAGGTTTCCCAGTAAAATTATAAAACTTTTTCGACTTATCCCGATTCTTAAATCTTAGTGTTTAGTATCATTTAGGATTTATTCACTGATCATAATTCATCTTAGAATCATTTAGGAACTCTTAGAAACTTAGGAACAAAATTTCCCACCAAAATTTAAATTTTTGAATTTTAGGTGTGAGTTACCAAACAGATACAAAGAAGGAACCCTTTTTAGGGATCCGTCAAATCCGTGGAAATATCAAATCATCAGATTTTCCACTATCCTCTTGTATTAACTGCATATCCAAAACATATTACTCAACCAAAGCTCAATGGCTTGACTTCCTTGATATGACCTGCAAAAATTTTTGTTCCAAATCATTTAGAACCAACATTCTCTATTGGATTCACATCAAATCCAAACACACAGACTCATATACCTTCTGTCTATAAATTAGCACTTTAGGATCTTCAATTCACATCACAACCATCTCTTCTCCTGTACATTTTAGCTATCATACTTCACCAAATAGTCTCAATGACAAAATCAAACAACTCCTCCACATCCAAGCCACTAAAACGAACAGCCCGTATGAGTGTGAAACCTTGTTGTTTTATCAACATTCACAACTCATCCTCTGAAGAATCATCACCACTCTACATATCCTCACCCATTGCTAGTGAAAATTTCCTCACACTCTCCACCCCAACACCATCACATGTTGTTATACAAACACCACCACCAACCATTACTCCAATAGCCACTACTCCACCACCGGCTCCATCACAGCCTGTTAGATCACCATCACCACCAAAATCACCCACACTCCAACCCTTGGAATTATTTAGGACTCCTCCTACATCACCACATCTTGATGACTTAGAAGAACTTTCACCAAAATTACCCAATCTTCCACCCATGACCTTTGAAGGTCAACAACCCATGCTTTTTCACCCGGTTTACCCGGATATCCATGGCCCTTTATACCATGATGCACAATCATCCCAACCTCAACCACAACCTCTATCACCCACATCCACTCTAGTAGCCATTGACGAGGCAATGTGGATGAATATGCCTCAAACCCAAGAAGAGATTAGTGAAGAGCTCAACCGTCTCTACACTCTCTCGGGTATGGTAGACCATCGCCTTCATGAAGCAATGGACATTCAAAACATCCTTATGAACTCCCTCCAAACACCACAACAACCATCCAACAACAACAACAACCAACCACCACCACCACCACCACCGCAAAGCTTGGAGCCTAGTCTCCCTCCCGGCTTCTCAAGTCATGATTGCGCACATTGTGAGAGAACGGCTCACTTGGCCCAAAGGACCAACATCTTGGTCCATGAGCTTCAAAATGAGATGAGGTTCATCTTGAACCATGTTCTTGAACGTTTGAACGCAATCTCTCATCCTCCTCAATAGGAGGTTTTTAGACTAGTTGTTAGGACCTTTAAAATTGTTGTTTTAGGACTTTTTACTTTTTATGTCTTTTTATTGTAATCATACCATCATTTCTCTTTGTGACTTTTGTCACAAAAATTTCAATTTATATGAATATGATGTTTTATGCTTATGAGTGATCAACATATTGCATATTATCATTATCATTGTGAACTAACATTCTTCTATAGCATATATTATATCTTGATTATCATTACCTTAGGTACAAATAATGATCAGACACTTACTTTGACTTTTTCAAGTCAAAACTTATTAAAAGGCTTGTTTGGGAGAATACTTCACATGCATTCTACTTCTTCATTGAAGTCATTCATTACTAACACTTCATTTGCAGCATATCATACCCTTCATAGTATACGTTGGTACTCGAGTAGTGAGGAGTATACATCAAGGGGGAGCATCTCATAAGCATTTCATATACTAACCATTTGTTTTGTAGATTCATGCATTATTTCCTTGATTACTCCATCTAGGGGAGTATAAAACAAGGGGGAGCTTTAAAGTTCTCAAAATCGCATTCCGCTACGCTACTCTTTTTGTTTCGACAAAAAGGGGGAGAAAGGAACTAAGTTTGCATCAACTGTGATTCATCACAGTACATACATTTTTTACAAAACTTTTCTTTAATAAACAAACTTAATATATATTTTTAAGAACTCATGCTATATTTATTCTCTTGCTCAAAAATATACCTTATGTTTTGTCATCAACAAAAAGGGGGAGATTGTTAATACAAATAGCGTCTCAAAAACGTTATTTATATTCTTTGATCTTTCATTAGTTTTGTTAATGACAAATATAAGGAATATCTTTTAGCAAATAATAAATACTAGCTTAGTCTCTTAAGTACACACTTTACACTTCACATATTAACTAAGAATTACAAGTTTAGTAACTTGTTATCTTAAAAGGAAACTTTAATTCTAAAACCATTCCATGACATCATTGCATACATCACATAGAAGATCTTTGATATATCTTGGTTAGATTTGCAAGATACATAGTTGACATTTGAAGATCTTGGATGATTTGGTAAGATACAACTAAGATATGGTAAGAGACAACTATACCTTAGCTGTCATGTCCCACGGATCCAAATCACATAAGTGACGGATCCCTTTTGAGGGATCCGTGGGATCCGTGAGCTGAAGATCAGCTTGCCTATAAATAGGAAGCTGATCATTTGGCTCTCTCATCACTCATATAGCTTTAACACATATATTCATTCAGTACATATCTTACTAACATCATTCATAGTTGCATTTCACTTTGATCTTTCATTTTGTAGAAAGGAGATCAAGCATTCAAGGATCTACAGAACCGTAATCCTTTAGTTGCATTACTGTGTGATATTGTAGTTCGTTTCACACAACATATCTATCATTTGTAATCAGTGAGTGTGGTTAGTGCTTTAGTCCTTAAAGCACAAGGAGTGTAGGGAGTAGTTGTACCCGTGTAAAGAACTCGACATCTAGCTTAGTGTCGGTAAAGTAAATAGGCGACGTCAGGTTGGTTCTACCTTGTGAAAGAACCCGGTGTTTAGCTTAGTACCAGAAAAGGAAGTAAGCGACGTGTAAAGGTTTTCTCCACCTAGGAAAGGAGTTTGTTTCTTAGTGAAAGATAAACTCTCGAGTAGGAAACTCGGGGAGTGGAGTAGGGCAAGGAAGAAAGTCCTTGTAGCCGAACCACTATAAACAACAGTGTCGTGTGGTTTGATCTTTCCTCTCTTTATCTTTTACTTATATTGTGTGATTATTTATTTGTGGTTGTTTCCTTTGAAAGTAACATATAGTAACAAAGCATATAAAACTTTAAAACGGTAAAAACTATTCAACCCCCCTTCTAGTTTTCCACATATGGAACCATGTTATGTTTCTGTATTTTAATTGTGTGCATAATTTGCATCTTGTGTGGACTGTATCTTATAGCAAAGTCTATGACTGCATCACCTTCTACTGCAAATTGATAAAGGCAAAACTAACCAAAGTCAAAACTTCATAACAATGTTGACAATTAAAAGTCAAACCTAACCAAATTCATAAGCATCTGCATAAACATAAGGTAAACTCAGCAAAAGAAGAAAATTCATATCCATGTGGGAGACAAAGTTACTACCATTCAAGAGAATCTAAAGTTAATAGTTTGATCAAGGTTCTTACACTACCATGATGGCCTAACAAGTAATTACATTTTCACATAACACAAAACACGGCCATCATACATTAAAGCTAAAAAGTTAACCAAGTGCATAAACAATCAAGAACAATATCCAACTGAGCACCAGGTAAATCTTCCACTTCCACACATCACCTTGAGCAGCTTCTAAACTTGCCTCGAGCTCATTTCTCCCCCTCAAAAGGCCAGGTATGATCATTCTTGAACGAGCACACATTTCAGGATCATACCATCCTATCCACCGACAAGAAGACCCCTAATCATGAATATGGCAAGTCATTAAACAACCACCATTGTTACAATGTACTTTGCTACTTGCGAAAACAAGCTAATACAATAAATCTTAAAACGCACTTACTTCATCAGGACAACCATAGAAATGACGCCCTGGGTTGGCCGAGGTCCACGAAGTGCGAGTTATAGCTTGCTTACCACACCAGCAGCGCACCATCGTGGAAAGGTTACTTTAATGATTTGTAGAATAAAGGTTTTGGTGGAAAGTTTAGGGATGATAAGTGTGATACAATTGTGGCTCAATATGATATAAGGAACTGGAACACTGTACAACGGTTGGAAGCTATAGTGAATGACGATTTTGCCCTCACCAATAACTCGTTGACCTAACCATTACGGTCAAAAGGATGCAATCGGCCTCAAAAACACAAGTTTTGGACGCACGGCGATGATTTTCCCAAGTTTGGGGCCCCTGCGATGTTTTTTGGAAAGTTTAGGGACCAACAGTGTATTTTTGTCTATTTACTTCTATATATAAAATGATATCTATTACTATTTATTGTGAAGCAAATCTCATGTAAACCTTCTTTGAATACAATAAAATCTAGACGCACTTTATTTTGCTTACCCACAAATCCATGCATACCAAGGGACAAATCCCCATCATCCATCTAGTTTGATCTAACGGTGGGGATTAACCTAAGATTTAATATGTCAACCTAAGTCCATTTTTTTTTCTTGACTTATTGTCTTTCTTATTTAATAAATTTTTTTTTAACACACGAACGTTTTTTTTTTTAATTCACGTTTTTTTTCTTCGCTTTCATACGTTTTTTTTAATTCACATTTTCGGCCGTTTTCTTACATTTTCGGCCGTTTTCATACGTTTTCGTCCGTTTTCATACGTTTTCGTCCGTTTTTTACGTTTTCGTCCGTTTTCAGACGTTTTCGTCTGTTTTCAAACGTTTTCGTCCGCTTTTATACGTTCTTGTCTGTTTTCAGACGTTTTCGTCCGTTTTTATACGTTTTTTTCCGTTTTTATACGTTTTCGTCCGTTTTCAGACATTTTTGTCCGTTTACGTTCGTTTTCATACGTTTTCGTCCCTTTTTTACGTTTTTGTCAGTTTTCAGACGTTTTCATCCATTTTCGTTCGTTTTCATCCGTTCTCAGATGTTTTTGTCCTTTTTATCCGTTATCATATGTTTATATTCGTTTTCATCCGTTTTCATACATTTTGTCCGTTTTTTACGTTTTCGTCCATTTTTAGACGTTTTCTTCCGTTTTTATACGTTTTCGTCCGTTTTCATACGTTCTTATACGTTTTCGTCCGTTTTCAGACATTTTTGTCCGTTTTCATACGTTTTTGTCCGTTTTTATACGTTTTTGTCCGTTTATGACCGTTTTCATACGTTTTCGTCCGTTTTCGGCAGTTTTTATATGTTTTCATACGATTTCATGCTTGTTATTAAACTTTATTATATTACATGTCTAATATCACTTGTGATATTTTATAAAAATATTTAGTGTCTAATATCACTTGTGATATTTTATAAAAATATTTAATGTCTAATATCACTTGTGATATTTTATAAAAATATTTAATGTCTAATAGCACTTGTGATATTTTATAAACAAACAAGTATGGTTTTTTAACCTTTAATATCACATGAGATATTTCATTGCTCTGTATATTTTTTTTATATATTATCACCTATGTGTTTTCTAATATTTTTATAATCTTCAGTTACCAGATGGTTTTTGTGCCTTTCATCACAATGGACAAGCACAGATACTTACAACAACTATTAGAGCACTAGGTACCCTATGGTGCCGTAAAAGTGATGCCACCTCCGCACTTTTTACCATTGATGTAATATATTTTTGAGTCCAAAGAAATTGTAACGAATACAATTCCCCCGGGTCGTTCTCCCAACGAAGGTTTGACGGCGAATAAGTCGAATCGGTGTGTGAATATGTGAAGTGAATTAGTGACGGTGATTATTTTGGTGTTGATTATACTAAATTATTGAAAATTAAAAGCAATCTACGATGTCAAATAAAAGCAAACAAAATTAATAAAAGAAATCAAATAATGCAAATCTCGGGCTAATCCCGAAATTTTTAAAACTAATAGTGAAGATATAAACCTAAAATGCAAAGCTAAAAACTCAAGGGACTGAAAATGTGATTAAAATAAACTAAATTACAAAAGAAAATTTAGTTAATAAAAGTTTATAAAACCCGAGGGACTAAAATTGTAAAAGCTGAAACTGTTTTAGACTTTATAAAAGACAAGGACCAGAATTGTAATATCTAAAACTTATTTTTAATACTCAACTCGTTTTTAAACAAAGACAAGGACCGGACATGTTAAAACTGAAACCTAGGGACTGATTTGTAAAAATTGAAAAATAAAAAACGTTTTACTCTAAAAAGCAGCCCAGGTTCGATCCTAGGCTACTACAAATTATCCAAACTATTTTTTTTTATGTTTCTTCTTTCAAAATTCAATTAACAACTAATAAACACTAATTTTCTGAAAGAAACGAATTTGAAAAAGCTTGAATAAGCTAAAAAAAACAGCTTGTAAACCAAAAGTTAAGTTTTGCAAACTTATTAGAAACAGTTCAAACAGGCTCAAGATGGACTAAAATAAGCTAAGCAAATAAGCTGATAAAAGCAAATCAAAAGAAGAAACTAATAAACAGCCAGCTTGTCTAGCTTTTGCCCCAAAAATCTTACACTTAATTCAATTAGATTGCTGGAAATGAGCTTATGAACATGAGCTAGTGACTGAGGTGCAGGGGAAATTTCCAGCAGACAAGCAACTTTGAGCTTTAATCTAAGGGCTTATAAGAGCTTCTAGATGGAATTGTCCTATTGACACCTTGAATCTAACCACCAGAGACCACAAATCCACAATTCAATCTAACTTATAACTACAAACTAAACCTAAAGATCAGATTGAAAAGTTGATGAATCTGAGCAGTTTTGACTTTTTGAATTCTTACACTAGTTGACTTAATCTAACTTTGAATGATCCTATTGAGCTTATTATGTAATACTAAGCTATGATTAACCTCAATTATGTTAACTAACACTAGAATTCACCTAAGATTAAAATTATACCTACTGATTAACCTAGTTGCAGCAGTAAACTAATGTTAAAACTAATTTTTGACTTTTATCTTTATACCTATTGATTTTAGACTATAACTTGACTAATAATACCTACTGTGAACTAATGATGCAGAAAAAACAACAGGTTAACAACAACAATAGCCAATAATCAACTGATCCAAACACTCCTAATCCTAGCAGTTATGAAAATTTATGAAGCTATTATGAATTTCAAGCCAATAAACTACAAACTATACTCAAGTTATGATCAATCATGCTGAATGAAACACAAATCCTAAATGCTAAACAACAAATACCACAGATTCACAGATTTGCTAATTTGAATAGAAACAAAGGAATAGTTAATGCAAAATGATGCAATCAACTACAATATTACTAAACCTAATCTAATAAGCTCAGATATGCATGAATTACACTAATAGAACAGTAATCAAGCAATAAGAACAGATTTGTACTAGTCTACTCATATAATGCAATTAGAACATTGAAAAATGGAAACAAGGAACTTACATAAACACCCTCAGCTGAACAGAGGGTTTTCCTAAGTAGCCTATCTTTAGATAGGCCAAATACTTCCAGTTAGCTATTTGATCTATCAGTCTATCCCAGAATCACCATTTTCAACCCATTGTTGACTTTTGTTGACCACCAAGAACTTTGAATGAAATGAACTGATGTAACCTCTAAACAATCTCTCAAAAGCTACTGAGCTTATAAGAGCTTGTTATGTAGTAAAATAGCTTAAATGTAAGCTGAATTCAACATATTTTTTTATTTTTCTTTTATTTTTCTGATTTTTATATTTTTATAAGAGTAATGATGAGAATGAAATATAAGTTTATAAAAAAAACTTAAATGATATTTGAGAACAACTTATCAAAGACTGAAAACAGATTAAGAGATTATCATAAGCTATATGAAACAGTAATCAATTGAACAAAACAGATTCAATAGTAAAAGTAAACTAAAACTTTTATTTATTTAAGCTGCAATTACACTATTAAAGATGAGAATACAGAAATTTGATAACTAAAACTGTTTTAATTTCATTTCTACAGCATAACAGTACTCTAATCTACTACATACAAATGAGAGAAAATCAAGCCCTATATATAGCTGTGAGGAGGAGCTTTGGTAAACACAAGCCATGCTGGCAATCCGTGTGATGTGCTTTCTCTGAGCATCATCTGAGCCATCCAATCCTTTCCCAATCATCTAAACCATAGGATCAAGCCTCTATGACGTGTATGGACCAATAGGAGACTGCCACGTAACATTCCTTGTGAGAATTTGTGCTTTCTCTGACATCTGACAATCCACTGACATTCTAGAAGCTTTTGATTTGACCCAATTGCCCTTAATTGCGGTAATTTGGCCGGAGGGTAAATTAGGGTTCATAGTTGCCTGGGTAAAGTTGATTTGGGGGGCGGGAAAAGAAAATGGGTAATATTTTATTTACTTTGACCATTTTTGACCTTTGACCCGTGTTTTAATTGTTTGACCGAGGGAGTGGGCTTTGGTTAATGGGGAATTGGTGTGGGCTTTGGGGTTTAAATTAAAGGTGGGTTGGGCTTGTAGGTGTGGGTAGTGGGTTGGGATTATTTTAGATCCGGGTTTATTAGTTTTAAGAGTTTTAAGGTTTTAAATGTCTAGGGGTTAAGTGTGTAATTTCTGAAAGTTAAAGGACTGATCATGCCACTTTTTCAAAGTTGAATCCAAGGGCTAATGTTGACAATCTCTGATAATTGGAGGACCACGTTTGACTTTTTGACCATTATTTCTTTCCCGGCTCCGGCTTTTAACACTCTTCCAAATCTCGTGCTCATTATCTCGGGTTTTCCGTGTCTTTTGTCAATTTTCACGATATCCATCCCTGCACATACAAAAACACAAAAACACAATATCTTTTGGCATTTTGGTCGGGTTTTTGGTTATTTTGGTCCGGTTTTGGTCAAGAAAAGGTATGTGTTTAAGCACATACCAAATTCCCCCAGACTAAGCTATTGCAATGTCCTCATGCAATGTTATAAAAACACATTTTTGAAACTGAAAATTTCCAATCTCTTTTTACTAACTTTGAGAAGTAGCAAAATTTTCAAAAGAGATCAAGAAATCTTAAGCTTTAAAAACTCCCCGATTTTCCTTTTATTCTATTTTTGTATTTTTCTTATTATTCATGTGACGGTTTTTGTTGACAATCATTATCTATCGATAATTTTTAGGGTCATAGAGTAGAAACACAACTCATAGAGGAGTGACCATAAGGATAAAATTCTTCGTCCTTGATTTTTCACATGCTCCCAAACTAAGCTTATAAACGAGATCACAACCTACTTAGAAATTAGATGCCAACACTACTCATGGAAGTTACTTGTGTAAGAACCTCTCGCTCCCATTTTCTTATTTTTGTTTCTACTTATTTTATTTTTGTGAGAGAAATGAATTTCTTCATAATCTTCTCGTTTTCATAATTATTAGTCCGATAAAGATACCAAGTTTAAAACGCTAAGTAGTTTTCCATCTTCTTGCAAGAAAGTTTGCCTTAAAAATGAGGTCCAAATCAAGGTTATTACATACATCAAAGACTAAAGAACTCATACAAACATGTAGACATAAGTTGTGGAGAAACATCACGTGCACCTCATGTGCCCGATCTAGGGTCATTCACATGCACCTCACGTGCCAACAACTTGTCTAACATATTAAGCACAAAATCCATACATCTCAACATACATTTTTTTTTTTTTTTTTTTTTATTATTTATTATTTTTTTTAACTCAAACTTTTCTTTACTCAATAACTTAATACCACGGGATTACCGGGTGTTTCCAAAACATCAAACATATAATAGTAACCCTTAGAAAACGAACCTTCACGGTTTAAATCCAAGACCTTACCGCCTTTAGATGTAAGGATCCAAGGTCCGATCTCAATCCGAAATCTAAGAGCACTTTACAACTTATTCACTTAATACGGGACCTTGATGTGTACCCAATCTTTAGAGCAAAAATTCTTTTAAGAAGATGGAGAACTAAATTTCGTTCTAAACCTAAATATCTTTAATTATTTATACAATATATGGGGTGAAACAATTTTACGGGAGCAAAAGGCCACAAGTACCTACGACGAGCTCTAAAGAGAACCAATTACTCCACGTTTGGCATCTAACTTCTAAATAAATTCTATCATTTCTCGCTCTTCGCACATTTAAAATTCTCAAATAATGAAATTGGCGAATACTTAGCCGATAATCAGCCACGCATATATAAAGTCAGCTACAGAAACTTGCAAATTCTTGAAAAGAATTTGCGTTTTCTAGCTCCTTATGTAAAAGACTAGCGAAAGCTTTAAAGCCATGCATGTATAAAGTCAAGTACGGGAACTTGCAAACTCTTAAGAAAGAATTCGCCTTTTATAGCTCCTGGTGTACAAGACTAGCACAAGCTTATATGATTATCATTGGTTAAGGGAACAAGCTAGGGCTCAACACGCCCGGTCAAGTCAAAATTTTATTCCTACTCTACCCAGCGGAAAGTCAAAAATGTCAAAACTTATTATATTTTTGCACAAAAATTTTTAAATTTTCTCATTTTTTGGACTTTTTGGAGGAAAAACGGAGTTGCATGAGTAAACGGCAAAAATGCAAGGCAAAAATCGAATCGAAAGATCACCCCCCCAGACTAAAACGAGACATTGTCCTCAATGTCTTAAAGGTACGGGTATCCCTACAAAAATCTAAGGCCGTTTATTAATTATGCCAAAAGATAAATGTAAAACGATAAGATTTTGGATATTGGATAAGCAGCGGATGATGAAACTCGAGTAGCGTGAAGGAAACTATGAGCACGAGAGTCTTCATCATCGGGCATTCCTGGACACAGCACAGAAAAACAACGAGACACAAGATATGGAAGAGGATCCCCTCCTCTTTATTAAGAAAAATAGAAAGAAGATAGATGGATAAGCATGGGGTGCCTCCCACGAAGCGCTTGTTTTTGTTAACCGAGTCACATGAGCTTGACTCGACCCCGAATTTAGTTGTCCATGGGGAAAGTTTGGAGATCCGGGACAACCATGGATGGTACGTCCCCTCCAAAATAGTGCTTCAACCTATGACCATTCACCTTAAAGTTTGGACCGTCATTTTGAGCTAACTCGACGGTTCCATATGGAAAAACTTGAGTGATGGTGAATGGCCCAGACCAGCGGGTTTTGAGTTTGCCCGAGAAAATCTTTAGCCGAGAATTGAAGAGGAGGACTCGATCACCAACATTGAAAATGCGGTTTTTAATCTTAGAGTCATGAATCCTCTTTGTTTTCTCTTTGTAGATCAAAGAGTTCTCGTAGGCTTGATCCCGAAGCTCATTTAATTCATTAATTTGGAGCTTACGGTGATCACCCGCGGTTTTAAGGTCAAAATTGGCATGTTTCAAGGCCCAATATGCCTTATGCTCGAGCTCGATGGGCAGATGGCAGGCCTTTCCGTAAACCAGCTTGTAAGGAGTACACCCGATGGGTGTCTTGAAAGCGGTTCGGAAAGCCCATAAAGCATCATCCAATTTGTCGGCCCACGAGGCTCGATTTTCACCAACGGTTCTTTCAAGGATACGTTTCAATCCACGATTCGAAACCTCGACTTGTCCGCTTGTTTGCGGGTGATATGCGGTAGAGAGTCGGTGAGTGACACCATACTTGAGCATAACTTTTGCAAATTGATCATTGCAGAAGTGAGTACCGCGATCACTGATTATAGCACGAGGAGTTCCGAATCGGGAGAAGAGATTTTTCAAGAACTTAACAACCACTCGGGCGTCATTAGTGGGGAGTGCTTTAGCTTCAACCCATTTTGACAAGTAGTCGACGGCCACGAGGATATACTTATTCCCTCGTGAAGACGGGAATGGCCCCATGAAATCGATGCCCCACACGTCAAAAATCTCACAGACTTGAATTGCATTTTGAGGCATTTCGTCTTTTTGCGAGATTTTTCCTTGACGTTGGCAAGAGTCACAAGACTTTACCAAGTTGTGGGCATCACGGTAGATTGTCGCCCAATAGAATCCAGAATCAAAGATTTTTTTAGCGGTGTAGCTGGCACCATGATGTCCCCCCGTGGGTCCATTATGGCAAGCGTTGAGGATGTCAACGGCTTCTTGGCCATGCACACACCGTCTTATCACTTGATCGGCACATATCCGGAATAAGTAGGGGTCGTCCCAGAAATAATGTTTAACATCTTTGAAAAACTTCTTTTTCTGCTGGGACGATATCCCTTTCACCACAAAATTCCCCGCATGGTAATTTGCGTAATCAGCAAACCATGGGGTACTCGGATCATTTTTTAAAGATATTTTCCCAAGTGTCTCGAGAGGAAATGTTTCGGTGATTTCCTTTTTCTCGAGATCACTTTGATGGGGATTTTCAAGTCTGGACAAATGATCAGCGGCTAGATTCTCTGCTCCTTTTTTATCACGAATGATAATATCAAATTCCTGGAGCAGAAGAATCCACCGAAGTAATCTCGGTTTAGCATCTTGTTTTGCTAAGAGATACTTGAGAGCAGAATGGTCCGTATACACTATGCTTTTTGATAAGACAAGATACGGTCTAAATTTCTCAAAAGCGTAAACAACGGCCAACAATTCTTTCTCAGTAGTAGTGTAATGAGATTGAGCGTCGGCCATTGTCTTGCTAGCATAGTGTATCGGTTGGAAGTATTTTGACTTGCGTTGCCCCAGGACTGCACCGATAGCATAATCGCTTGCATCACACATTAGCTCAAAGGGCAAGTCCCAGTCGGGGGCAACCAAGATTGGTGCTTCGGTTAACTTCTTTTTGAGAACCTCGAATGCTTCGATGCATTCAGGAGAGAAGATGAACGGAGCATCTTTTTCAAGAAGATGGGTCAGAGGCCGGGCGATTTTTGAGAAGTCTTGAATAAATCGTCTGTAGAAACCGGCATGACCAAGGAAACTACGGATTCCTTTAACGGTAGTGGGATGAGGTAGCTTAGCGATAACATCGACTTTAGCTCGATCGACCTCAATCCCAGATTTGGAAATCTTATGGCCGAGGACTATGCCCTCTTTAACCATGAAGTGGCACTTCTCCCAATTTAGAACGAGATTGGTGCTTTCACACCGTTCAAGCATTTTCTCTAAATGGGAAAGGCATGAGGAGAAATAATTTCCATAAACCGAGAAGTCATCCATAAAGACCTCCATCGTCGTCTCGATCATATCATGGAATATGGCCATCATGCACCTTTGAAACGTGCCCGGAGCATTGCACAAGCCGAAAGGCATGCGTCGGTAGGCAAATGTTCCATAAGGACACGTGAAGGTGGTCTTTTCCTGATCTTGGGGATCAATTGGTATTTGAAAATACCCGGAAAAGCCATCGAGAAAACAATAGAACTCATTTCCCGCCAAACGCTCAAGCATTTGGTCCATAAACGGTAATGGGAAATGGTCTTTACGGGTAGCATCATTGAGTTTTCGGTAATCGATACACACTCTCCATCCGGTGACGAGACGTGTGGGAATTAACTCATTTTCTTCGTTTGTAATGACGGTCATTCCACCCTTTTTAGGCACACAGTGGACGGGACTAACCCATGAGCTATCCGAGATCGGATAAATCATCCCTGCGTCAAGGAGTTTAATAACTTCCTTTTTTATGACATCATGGATTTTTGGGTTAACCCGTCTCTGTTGCTGAACAGCGGGTTTGAAATTATCTTCCAATAAGATCTTATGGGTGCAGAATTTAGGGTCAATACCCTTTATATCAGAGATCTGCCAAGCAATGGCACTTTTATGCTTTTTAAGCACGTCTAAGAGTTTTGTCTTCTCCTCATCTTTGAGAGCTTTTGAAATGATGACGGGAAATGTATCGGAATCTCCCAAGAAAGCATATTCAAGATGAGGAGGTAAATCCTTGAGCTCAAGCTCCGGAGGATTTTCAATAGACGGCTTAATTTCCTTAACGTCGGCCATTTTAAGGTCCATCGGAGGGGAAAAAGGGGTAGGGTCTTCATTCAAAAGTTGTTCAAGCATAAGAATATCCCCCTCCGGATCATAATAAGAATCATTATCTTCCGGTGAAGAAGATGTGTCGGTAGCAAGAAACTCATCGACCTCTTCCAAAAAGAAATCACCTCCCTCAAACGGAGTGAGGGACGGGGAAGAGTCGGAGATGATCGGCGAAGAAATAGTGGACGAAGAAGAATCATCAATAGAGGTAGAAGAAGAATCCAAAGTGGGATTGCCACTAGCAAAACCGAGAATCTCTTGAGCATACTCCTCCGTAGTAACGTCAATAATATCAATTCGGTTCACGGACATGCAATTATCGTTGGAGGAGTATCTCGCGGTTTGATCCAAATCGAAAGTCACGGCTTCATTACCAACTCGCAAGGTAATTTCTTCATCATAAACATCAATCAACGCACGCCCGGTTCTTAAGAATCCTCTCCCGAGAATGAGAGGAACTCGGGGATCGGCATCAAAATCGACAATCACAAAATCAGCCGGAAAATGGAACTTTCCCACATTAACGTAGACATCTTCGGCTATGCCAATTGGACGAGTGATTGATCGATCCGCAAGCTCGAGAGTCATGCGGGTCGGAGTGAGAGCGGGGAGAGATAATTTTTCCCAAACGGACTTAGGCATTAGGTTAATGCTAGCGCCAAGATCGGCCAAGGCGAAACATTGAACCATCCCCGGAAAATTGCACGGAATAAGGAACTTTCCGGGATCTCCAAGCTTTTCCGGAAGCTTTTTTAGGAGAACCGCGGAACATTGTTCATTCAACGGGGTTGTTTTTGCCATTTCAAACAATTTATCTTTGTTGCTCAGCAAATTCTTCACCATCGATGCAAACTTCGGCATTAAGAGAGCAGCATCCGCGAAGCTAATTTCGAAGCTCATATCTTGAAAGATTTGATAGAATTTCTCCATCTGATGCGTATTCTTATCATGGTGCTTTTGTTCATCAAGTCGCGACGGATACGGAAGTTTTATCTTAACGGGAACCTCTTGTTCAAAATCAACTTTCCCTTTTCCTTTTGACTATTGGACAACCGGAGGTTGGATGTCTTCGGTCCTTCCGTTATTAGTAGGAAGTGCCGTATCCGTTGCCACCTCGGTTTCACGGGCGACTACCTTGGGAGGAAGAGAAGAAGAGGTAGTCGGAGCCGTAGGTCCATCATAAAAAACACCACTACGTGTTGTGATCGCTTTAACGTCGCCCCTCGGGTTTGCGATCGTGTTGCTTGGAAGAGAAGTAGTACCCGAGCCCGAGGGTTGATCATTTAAACGTTTCTTAATCTCACTCATTTCCTTAGTTAACAACTCTTGAGTTCTCATCATATTTTGATTTTGAAGCATTAATTGTCGAAGAATCTCATCCGAGGGTGACGGATTTGGAACAACATTTTGATTTTGATTAAAATTTTGCCCTCGGTTGTTGTTATTGAAACCTTGATTATGAAAATTTCCTTGATTTTGATTCATATTTCCTTGATTAGTATTGAAATTCCCATGAAAATTCCCTTGATTTTGATTTCCTTGAAAACCCCGGTTTTGATGTTGATTAAAACCATTGTTTTGAAAACCATTATTTGCACGATTTTGATTATTGTTAACTTGATTACGGTTTTGACTTTGATTTTGACTTTGATTATTGAATCCCGGTGGTGGTCCAAGTGAATTGTTTGAACGGTAGCTAAGGAGATTACGATCTCCTTGGGGTTGGTAACCATTACCACCCGAATTAGTAGCATACACATTCTCGTGTCCATAAACCCCGGTGGCCGGACACTCGAAATAAGAATGAGGACCACCACATATTTCACAACCATGGTTAATAACATTGACTTGATTGGGTGTTTTCTCAATAACAAATGAATCGAATCTCTTATTAAGTGGCGGCGAGAGCATTCATAACTTCTTCATTGTTCTTACTACTAGCACTAGATGTTTGAAGCTTGCTCCTTGAATTTCTCACACGGGCTTTGTTTTCAATTATTCCGAACGCCTCTTGAGTATTACGAGCCAATAAGTTTCCACCGGCCGCCGAATTGAGTGAATCTTGATCGGCAAGACTCAAACCATTATAAAAGGTATCGATTTGATGAAGCTCCGAAAAACCATGGTTCGGACATTTCTCCAACAACTCTTTAAACCGATCCCAAGCCTCGCTGAATGATTCATCAAAGGCTTGTTGGAAACGTAAGATTTGAGCGCAGAGATTAGAAATCTTAGAAGGGGGATAGAAATGGTTCACGAACTTTGAAGCTAGGTCACCCCAAGTATAGATCGAGTTCGGGGGTTCCTTCTCAAGCCAAGTTCGAGCCGCTCCCTTAAGGGAGAAAGGAAATAACTTCATCTTTATCGCATCATATGATACTTGGTTAAGCTTAATGGTCTCAACTATATCGGTGAAGTTCCTAATGTGAATATGAGGATCTTCACTCTCGAACCCGTGGTAAGAGATACTAGTGATGAGGTTCAATAACCCGTGATTGATTTCAAATTGATTAGCAAGTATGTCGGGAATCACAATGGCCCTTCGCACACCATTAAATGGTGTTTGAAGTTGTTCCTCCATCGGACGGAGGTCGGGGCCCGGTTGTGCTCCTTGATTAGGCTCCACCGGAGGAGCTTGATCGTCGTGATTCATTTCCTCAACGTTTGGAAAATGAACACGGTGTGTGTGTCGAATTACCCTTTCGGGATTTGATAATGGAGAAATAAGATTTTGAGAAGATGAGCGGGTGTTCATACACCAAAAAGGAAACAAAAATGAAAATCAAAAATCTTTTTGTATTTTTGGTTGGGAATTATTTTTGGCTTTTTTAATATATTGAAAAACAAAAGACTTTATTTTCTTTTTGGTAACCGTTACGTTAACCGTAACCGTTTCCTTTAAAACTACGCGCAGCGAGGCGGGAGAGAAAAATGGATCTCTCTTCAGTCTGCAATTTAATGTCAAGACTTCCTTAAACCCCGTAATAAGGTTGTAGTAATAAAGTAATCCGATAACGATCAATTTCACGATTTATTTTGTTGTTATTTGGAATGGTTTACAACCGCCCTCCTTCAACGGAAGACCGAGGATGTTTATTAAGATGTATTTATGAAAACACTTTAGGAAAAGTGTTTTATTTATTATATTTTTGTATTTATTTTTTTTATTTATCAAAAACAAATAACTTCCGAGGAAGGATCTTCAAATCACAAAAACAACGGACGAAATCGACGCACTCGTTTCAAGCCTTCCCCGGCAGCGGCGCCATTTAATTGATGTAATATATTTTTGAGTCCAAAGAAATTGTAACGAATACAATTCCCCCGGGTCGTTCTCCCAACGAAGGTTTGACGGCGAATAAGTCGAATCGGTGTGTGAATATGTGAAGTGAATTAGTGACGGTGATTATTTTGGTGTTGATTATACTAAATTATTGAAAATTAAAAGCAATCTACGATGTCAAATAAAAGCACACAAAATTAATAAAAGAAATCAAATAATGCAAATCTCGGGCTAATCCCGAAATTTTTAAAACTAATAGTGAAGATATAAACCTAAAATGCAAAGCTAAAAACTCAAGGGACTGAAAATGTGATTAAAATAAACTAAATTACAAAAGAAAATTTAGAAAATAAAAGTTTATAAAAACTGAGGGACTAAAATGGTAAAAGCTGAAACTGTTTTAGACTTTATAAAAGACAAGGACCAGAAATGTAATATCTAAAACTTATTTTTAATACTCAACTCATTTTTAAACAAAGACAAGGACCGGACATGTTAAAACTGAAACCTAGGGACTGATTTGTAAAAATTGAAAAATAAAAAACGTTTTACTCTAAAAAGCAGCCCAGGTTCGATCCTAGGCTACTACAAATTATCCAAACTATTTTTTTTTTATGTTTCTTCTTTCAAAATTCAAACAACAACTAACAATCACTACTTTTCTGAAAGAAACGAATTTGAAAAAGCTTGAATAAGCTAAAAAAAACAGCTTGTGAACCAAAAGTTAAGTTTTGCAAACTTATTAGAAACAGTTCAAACAGGCTCAAGATGGACTAAAATAAGCTAAGCAAATAAGCTGATAAAAGCAAATCAAAAGAAGAAACATAATAAACAGCCAGCTTGTCTAGCTTTTGCCCCAAAAATCTTACACTTAATTCAATTAGATTGCTGGAAATGAGCTTATGAACATGAGCTAGTGACTGAGGTGCAGGGGAAATTTCCAGCAGATAAGCAACTTTGAGCTTTAATCTAAGGGCTTATAAGAGCTTCTAGATGGAATTTTCCTATTGACACCTTGAATCTAACCACCAGAGACCACAAATCCACAATTCAATCTAACTTATAACTACAAACTAAACCTAAAGATCAGATTGAAAAGTTGATGAATCTGAGCAGTTTTGACTTTTTGAATTCTTACACTAGTTGACTTAATCTAACTTTGAATGATCCTATTGAGCTTATTATATAATACTAAGCTATGATTAACCTCAATTATGTTAACTAATCACTAGAATTCACCTAAGATTAAAATTATACCTACTGATTAACCTAGTTGCAGCAGTAAACTAATGTTAAAACTAATTTTTGACTTTTATCTTTATACCTACTGATTTTAGACTATAACTTGACTAATAATACCTACTGTGAACTAATGATGCAGAAAAAACAACAGGTTAACAACAACAACAGCCAATAATCAACTGATCCAAACACTCCTAATCCTAGCAGTTATGAAAATTTATGAAGCTATTATGAATTTCAAGCCAATAAACTACAAACTATACTCAAGTTATGATCAATCATGCTGAATGAAACACAAATCCTAAATGCTAAACAACAAATACCACAGATTCACAGATTTGCTAATTTGAATAGAAACAAAGGAACAGTTAATGAAAAATGATGCAATCAACTACAATATTACTAAACCTAATCTAATAAGCTCAGATATGCATGAATTACACTAATAGAACAGTAATCAAGCAATAAGAACAGATTTGTACTAGTCTACTCATATAATGCAAATAGAACATTGAAAAAATGGAAACAAGGAACTTACATAAACACCCTCAGCTGAACAGAGGGTTTTCCTAAGTAGCCTATCTTGAGATAGGCCAAATACTTCCAGTTAGCTATTTGATCTATCAGTCTATCCCAGAATCACCATTTTCAACCCATTGTTGACTTTTGTTGACCACCAAGAACTTTGAATGAAATGAACTGATGTAACCTCTAAACAATCTCTCAAAAGCTACTGAGCTTATAAGAGCTTGTTATGTAGTAAAATAGCTTAAATGTAAGCTGAATTCAACATATTTTTTTTATTTTTCTTTTATCTTTCTGATTTTTATATTTTTATAAGAATAATAATGAGAATGAAATATAAGTTTATAAAAAAACTTAAATGATATTTGAGAACAACTTATCAAAGACTGAAAACAGATTAAGAGATTATCATAAGCTATATGAAACAGTAATCAATTGAACAAAACAGATTTAATAGTAAAAGTAAACTAAAACTTTTATTTATTTAAGCTGCAATTACACTATTAAAGATGAGAATACAGAAATTTGATAACTAAAACTGTTTTAATTTCATTTCTACAGCATAACAGTACTCTAGCCCTATCTATAGCTGTGAGGAGGAGCTTGGGTAAACACAAGCCATGCTGGCAATCCGTGTGATGTGCTTTCTCTGAGCATCATCTGAGCCATCCAATCCTTTCCCAATCATCTAAACCATAGGATCAAGTCTCTATGATGTGTATGGACCAATAGGAGACTGCCACGTAACATTCCTTGTGAGAATTTGTTCTTTCTCTGATATCTTACAATCCCCTGACATTCTAGAAGCTTTTGATTTGACACAATTACCCTTAATTGCGGTAATTTGGCCGGAGGGTAAATTAGGGTTCATAGTTGCCTGGGTAAAGTTGATTTGGGGGGCGGGAAAAGAAAATGGGTAATATTTTATTTACTTTGACCGTTTTTGACCTTTGACCCGTGTTTTAATTGTTTGACCGAGGGAGTGGGCTTTGGTTAATGGGGAATTGGTGTGGGCTTTGGGGTTTAAATTAAAGGTGGGTTGGGCTTGTAGGTGTGGGTAGTGGGTTGGGATTATTTTAGATCCGGGTTTATTAGTTTTAAGAGTTTTAAGGTTTTAAATGTCTAGGGGTTAAGTGTGTAATTTCTGAAAGTTAAAGGACTGATCATGCCACTTTTTCAAAGTTGAATCCAAGGGCTAATGTTGACAATCTCTGATAATTGGAGGACCACGTTTGACTTTTTGACCATTATTTCTTTCCCGGCTCCGGCTTTTAACACTCTTCCAAATCTCGTGCTCATTATCTCGGGTTTTCCGTGTCTTTTGTCAATTTTCACGATATCCATCCCTGCACATACAAAAACACAAAAACACAATATCTTTTGGCATTTTGGTCGGGTTTTTGGTTATTTTGGTCCGGTTTTGGTCAAGAAAAGGTATGTGTTTAAGCACATACCAACCATCACACCAAAATCTATGACACCACATAAAACATATCTCCCTCTTATTTCTAGTGCCATGAGACACCCTCTGTCCCTCACATAAACCACTAAAACACAAATACAACACATAAAAACAAACAGAAAAAACAAAATAAAATAAAAAACCGGACCGTTTGGGCTGGCAACGACGGCGCGATACTCCAAAACGCGAGCCACGGTATGGTTGTTGGCGTTTTCGTGTTGGCTAATGAGAAAACGCAACCCCCACCACACACATAATATTTTTTAGAAAGACATTTCTCACGGGCGCTAGGCCAATGGCCGTTTGGTAGTTATTGTTAGAGTTTATGGATAATAATTAATATTCGTATGTCCAGTTTCGAACATGAGACTTCGGGATTGCACACAATACGTAAGAGTCTCAATGGTTTGAATAATTAAGTATAGTTTTATGATTTATTTATTCATTTCACAAACAAATAACTTAACGGTCGTTAGTACTTAACGGGGTTAGATAACGCTCGTTAAAGGACTAAATATGAAAGAGAGGTATAGAAGGATCTAGAACCCATTCCTTGGGCTTAGATCGGCCGAACCCAACCTATGGGTTAGGGTTGTCGGTTTTGGTAGCTTGGAGGAGAAGAAAAGGGAGCCTATAAATACAAACCCCTTGTATTGGTTATTCCCTAATCCTAATTCCAAGCAAACCCTATTCTCTTCTCCTTCCCTCTTCTTGTGGCCGGTCGTACCATCTCCCAAACACCTTGGGTGTGTCGACTTTGCTTCAACAAAAGTTAGGGTTTTGTTTGTGAACTTAGAACCTAGCTTTTCCCATTGAAACGCTAGTATTACGTGTGTACAAGAACGAAGGACAAGCTTTCTTTAGCTTGTGTTTTCCCCATTCGACTAACACTAGTCGATCCTCATATAAACCCTAAATTAGGGTTTATACCTCGTTCTTGGAGTGCACGATTCCTTGTTCTTGCTAGGAATCAAAAGGTACGCATCTATTTAAATTTAGTTAATTAATTACGTGTATATAGATCTTGTTAATCCGCTGCGTATGCTTTGATGTTATGTTGATTATATGTTTATGTGTTTATAGTTTTATGATTCACATATTCCAACAGTGGCATCAAGAGCCCGTTTATACATGATAATTAATTACTAAAAACATAAAATTGAACCTATGTGAATAGATACATGCAATTGGTGATTTAGGGTTTTGATTTTTGTAAACCCTAATTTTATTTTAATTTTTGGGTCGACACCCATTAATTAAATTTAGGGTTTTTGGTTTTGATAAAATCTTGTAGAAACTCTAGGATTGCATGCAATTTTATGAGTAAATTAATGAGTATCTTGTGATGTCATTAATTTAGTATGCGTACAATATTGGCTTGATAATATGTGTTACATGATTATAAGTGAATATGGGGAATCCATGACAAAAACATGCATGTTTTGTCATGGAAAATTGATGCTAAGTGTTACATGTTCTACGTGCTAATTGATGCGATTGTTAATTAACTAGGGGTTTTAGTAATTAAATTGTTGAATACGAATTAAAATTACTAAAAGTTAATTAATTAGGTTTTTAGAGAAGACCTAAAATTGGGGAAGACCCCATATAATCGCGTATTTAATCAATTATGTGTGTTATGTATATGTTAATCATAAGACTTACGCGGCCAAGAAATTGGCGTCTGTGGTCCATTGGGTACAATGAGCTCGAAAACCAATGGGAGTCTTAAGACCAACATATACATATTAATTGATTTATTAGCATGTTCATTATTAAGTTGTTTGTGTTTATTTTTCAAATTGCGCATTTGTTTAATATGTTGTAGACATGTTTATAACAAAAGGGTAATTTTTCATATAAAAATAAACATGACTTAATAATGGTGTAACATTGTTTTAAGCAAGAAAATCATAAGTGTTTAATTAATTGATGCGACTGTACAAAAGTGGTCGAAGCGGCAGACCTAAAATTGACAAACTATAAAGTGGGTATAAGGAGGCTTGACATTAAATTGTCATCCGAAAGAGGCGCGTTTTTAACTAGCCTTAGGGCAGATGTTTGCCTCTCCACTCGCCTGTGCGTCAATTTTAGACTTACCAAGTACACCATGATAAAGTACGAAGCATCTTAAGGCAATGTTGTAAGTTTCTCAACGCCATTAATTAAAACTTTGATGATTTGAGCTTATTAATGTAACGAATGAGTAAACTGGTTTTGGAAAATATATGATACAAAGATGAATGCATGACATCTTTGTACATATTTTGATTACACACATAAAAAATTATACCCTTTAAAATTTAAGTTATATGCCATCCAACTAAAAAGAAAACACCTAAGGTTACATCCTACATCACTAGCAGCCAAAGCTGAATGTGATGTTCAAAGGGTGGGAGTCTAAGGGTAAATTGAGTACTTTCATTGCTAGCAGCCAAAGCTGATGTGATGAAACGACGTCAATTTACAGTTTTCTAAGTTGGTTAACTTAATTGAGCACTTCCATTACTAACAGCCAAAGCTGATGTAATGGAACGGTGTCAAGGCATAAAGATTTGGGGATGAAACATGCTTACATTTGCAACTGAGGTTGGCATAATATGTAAGTCCCATGATTTCTAGGAATTGCAATTAGATATTGGCAATTGGGTGATCCCGTACCTTATTGAGTACTTTCATTGCTAGCAGCCAAAGCTGATGTAATGAAACGACGTCAATTAGGATCCTAGTATTCAGTGAAAATTAAATGGTTATTTTACCAATGGGTGTTTAATTTTCTTGAAAAGTTTATTATCGAAAGTACTAACTTTTGAACTTTTTCTGTAGAAATGGCCCACCCCGACAATAACATGTCAAACTTGACCTCTGCTTTCAAACAGATGATTGAAAGAGAGAAACTGACTGGGACTAAAAACTTCAATGATTGGTACCGCTCTCTGAGGATTGTTCTTAGAGTGGCCAAAAGACTTGATGTTCTTAGTGAGCCTCTTCCTGTAGCTCCTGCTGCCAACTCATCTAATGAGATACTGCAAGCATATAATGACAACTATGAAAGGCACAATGATGTGGCCTGTCTAATGTTGTCGGGCATGGATACTCAGTTGCAAAAGCAATTTGAGAATTATGGCCCTATGGACATGATAAACGAACTCAAACGCATGTTTGAGAAGCCACCTATGGCTGAGTTGTATGATGTCCTAGATGCTTTGCAAAAATGCAAGCAGGAAGCTGGAAAACCCGTAAGTGCCCATGTATTGGAGATGAAAGGATATCTTGACCAATTGGACACACTTGGATGCAGGTATGTGCAAGATGTGCAAGTTGGCCTCATCAACCGATCCCTCAATGAGGAATTGTATGGTGAGTTTGTGCGCAACTTTAATATGCATTGCACGGGGAAGACGATAAGTGGTTTGCATGCAATGCTTATCGACTTTGAGAAGGGACTCTCAAAGAAGGCACCCACACCTGTTGTTATGGCTGTTCAAGGTGGTAGGATCACTAAGCCCAATAAGCCGCGACATGTGAACAAGAAGGGCAAAGGCAAAGCTGATAAAGGGAAACAGGTCGTGATCCATCAGCAGAAGCCTAAGAAGCAGAATCCTACTGCAAAGAAGGATTATCCCAAGAAGGATACGGCTGCTTGTCACCACTGTAACACTCCTGGACATTGGAAGAGAGACTGTCCATTGCTGTTGGAGGAGTGTCGCAAGAATAAAAATGCCAAGGCTGCAAATGGCGCGAGCACTTCAGGTATTTTTATGGTTGAATTATTTTCCTTTCCTCGTAAGCAAAATGCCTGGATATATGATACAGGATGTGGTACTCACATCTGTAATACATCGCAGGGACTTAGAGGAGCGAAGAAACTGAACTATGGAGAATGCTACTTGTACGTGGGCAATGGCATACGTGCAACAGTGGAAGCCATAAGGACATTTGACTTAGTTTTACCTTCAGGTTTAATTTTAGTATTGAACAATTGTCATTATGCACCGTCTATTGTTAGAGGTGTTGTTTCAGTTTCTTTATTGTTGGATATGGGATTTGAACACGCATTTAATAATAATGGAATTTATATTTCTTTAAATTCTGTTTTTTACTTTAATGCAATTCCATTAAATGGTGTGTTTGAAATAGATATGGAAAATCATGTATCCAATGAAAATAATTCAATGTATGGCATTAGCAATAAGAGAATCAATTCTAACTTGGATTCGTCTTATCTTTGGCACTGTCGTCTTGCACATATTGGCAAGAGTCGCATGCAAAAGCTGCAACATGATGGGCTTTTGAAAAATGTCAATGATGATTCAGTTGACAAATGCGAATCTTGTATATTGGGCAAGATGACGAGAAAATCCTTTTCACATCAAGTGGAAAGGGCTGAGGATCTACTTGGATTAATACACACTGACGTGTGTGGTCCACTTAGACACGTGTCAAAGCGCGGTGCCGCCTACTTCCTAACCTTCACGGATGACTATAGTCGTTATGGTTATGTTTATTTACTTAAACATAAACATGAAGTCTTTGAGACATTCAAGGTTTTTAAAAGTGAAGTAGAATTACAACTCGGTAAGAAGATTAAAGCTCTTCGATCCGATCGTGGTGGTGAGTATTTAAGCCAAGAGTTTAAGGATTATCTAGCTGAGTGTGGCATTGTCCAGCAACTCACGTCTCCTTATACTCCACAGCAAAATGGAGTATCTGAAAGGAGAAATCGTACATTGTTGGATATGGTACGATCTATGTTTAATCTGACAACTCTTCCCTTATCCTTTTGGGACTATGCCCTGGAAACAGCTGTTCACGTGTTGAATAGGATTCCAACTAAGAAGGTTGATAAGACTCCATATGAATTATGGACTGGAAAGGCTCCCAATTTGTCTTACTTAAAGGTCTGGGGTTGTGAGGCGTTTGTTAAACGTGACTCACCTGATAAGCTCCAACAAAGATCTGTTAAGTGTATCTTCGTAGGATACCCTAAGGAAACTAAGGGTTACTACTTTTACTTCCCACCAGATAATAAAGTCGTCGTGGCTAGGTATGGCGAATTTCTTGAGGATAGTTTGATATCTCAAGAATTCAGTGGGAGAGTATATGATCTAGAAAATGATCAAGAAGATACGTCACCTTCAGAAAGCACTAGCACACTTCCTGTGGAACCTGAAAGTTTAGGTCCTCCACCTGAAGTTGAAGTGGTACCCATTCGTAGATCTACAAGATCTACAAAAGCTCCTGAACGTCTATGTTTAAACGTAGAGTGTGAGGAAACTATACTAGGGGATCTAGATGAACCCACTAGTTATAGAGCTGCCATAAATAGTTCTGAGAGGGAAAAATGGCAACTTGCTATGAATGAGGAGATGCAATCCATGAGAGACAATAATGTCTGGATTGAAGTAGACCTTCCTCCCAATGCTAACGTAGTTGGGAGTAAGTGGCTCTTCAAAAAGAAAACGGACATGGATGGCAACGTACACACCTACAAAGCTCGTTTGGTGGCTAAAGGCTTCACCCAAACATATGGTGTCGACTATGAGGTGACCTTTTCTCCTGTGGCTGACATTAGAGCTATTAGGATTCTTATAGCCATAGCTGCTTACTATGACTATGAGATTTGGCAGATGGATGTCAAAACCGCCTTCCTAAATGGTCGCCTAGATGAAGACATCTATATGGCGCAGCCGGAAGGGTTTGTGAATCCAGATTTTCCTGAGCGGGTATGCAAGCTTCAAAGATCCATTTATGGATTGAAGCAAGCATCTAGGCAATGGAATAAGAAATTTGATGAGGAAATCAAGAAGTTTGGATTTACTCAAAATTTCGATGAGCCATGTGTATACCACAAAGCTAGTGGGAGTAATACTACTTCCTAATTCTATATGTCGATGACATATTAATCATGGGAAATCATATACCTAGTCTTAATGAAGTTAAGGATTATTTGGGTAAATGTTTTTCCATGAAAGATTTAGGAGAAGCAGCTTACATCCTTGGAATCAAGATCTATAGAGACAGATCTAAGCGGTTAATTGGATTAAGCCAAAGTGCTTACATGGATAAAATATTGAAGAGATTCAATATGCAAAATTCCAAGAAGGGATATTTGCCCATGCAAGTAGAACATGGCTTAAGCAGCGAACTATGTGCCTCAACACCTGAAGAGGTGGCACACATGAAGAAAGTTCCATATGCTTCGGCAGTAGGATCTATCATGTATGCAGTGAGATGCACAAGGCCAGATGTGGCGTTCGCACAAAATTTAACCAGTCGTTACCAACAGAATCCAGGGAAAGATCACTGGCATGCTGTTAAGAACATTCTTAAGTATTTAAGGAATACTAAATATATGTTTCTTGTGTACGGGGGAGATCCAGATGCAGAACTGAATGTTACAGGTTTCTGCGATGCGTCCTTTCAGACTGATAAAGATGATACGAAGTCTCAGACGGGTTACGTTTTTGTCATCAATGGAGGAGCTGTAGACTGGAAGAGTAAGAAGCAGAGTACAACGGCTATGTCTGCTACAGAAGCTGAGTATATTGCTGCATCAGAAGCGGCTATGGAAGTTGTTTGGATAAGGAAATTCATTTCATATCTTGGAGTGATGCCGTCAATTGAATTACCTATAAATGTGTATTGTGACAACTCTGCCGCAGTCACATTCGCCAATGAACCTGGAGTTATGAAAGGCGCCAGACATTTCCAGAGGAGATATCACTATGTTCGAGAACAAGTCGAACAAGGAGAGATCAATATACTCAAAGTTCACACAGATGACAATCTGGCTGATCCTTTTACGAAGGCATTACCTAAGAAAAAGTTTACTCAACATGCTAGTGGTATTGGTCTTCGTTTAGCCAGTAGTTTCATGTAAATCTGTTGGATTAGTATTTGGATAAGGGATATGTAAACAATATTATTTTAATGAAATAAAGTGTGGATAACGTTTATTCTCATTTGTTAATATTGTATCCTATATTTGCATGTTTAAATCCGTGAATAATTTAATTTATTCTAAATTGTCCGTTGTCGATTAATGATATGGGAATATCATTAAATAAAGACAAATGTGAGGATTGGTAGAATGTACTGTAAGGTTGAGATACCAATATCACATGATATTCAATATTGGATAAATTGAATATAGGACTTATCCCAACCACATGATTGTACTTTATGGATCGTCGTCATTAAGTAAATCATGAATATTTATCCTCAGACTTGAGATACCAGGTAACTGCCGAGGATGTAGCTCATTTTCTGTAAGGTAGTCTAACGCTATCCGTAACTGGTAGTTATAAGGGCTATTTTCGGAGGTGATGCGAAGTTCGAGGGTTATGCTCGTAGTCAATAAAGGATTTGTTCCTTCAAATGTGTTTTGAAGTTTAATACTGCTTGGCCACTCGCAGGGTTGACAAGATGTATGCGTGCGCATGCCCAAAGGCAATCTGGATGATGTTCAGATGATTTGATAATCTTGATCAATTATGTATAAACGAGAAACTAATTGTTAATTATGGAATGACCTAGATCCATATCCATATTAACGCGGTATTAGAAACAAAAGGATAAGTATGATGATATAATCATCACGTGGTTTTTTCCAGGAAAACCATACTCGAGTCGATCTGGGGGCATTGGGGCTGTTAAGCTAGACTAACCCATGTCATTACAATATTAATGAATATCCAAGTGGGAGCTGTTAGAGTTTATGGATAATAATTAATATTCGTATGTCCAGTTTCGAACACGAGACTTCGGGATTGCACACAATACGTAAGAGTCTCAATGGTTTGAATAATTAAATATAGTTTTATGATTTATTTATTCATTTCACAAACAAATAACTTAACGGTCGTTAGTACTTAACGGGGTTAGATAACGCTCGTTAAAGGACTAAATATGAAAGAGAGGTATAGAAGGATCTAGAACCCATTCCTTGGGCTTAGATCGGCCAAACCCAACCTATGGGTTAGGGTTGTCGGTTTTGGTAGCTTGGAGGAGAAGAAAAAGGAGCCTATAAATACAAACCCCTTGTATTAGTTATTCCCTAATCCTAATTCCAAGAAAACCCTATTCTCTTCTCCTTCCCTCTTCTTGTGGCCGGTCGTACCATCTCCCAAACACCTTGGGTGTGTCGACTTTGCTTCAACAAAAGTTAGGGTTTTGTTTGTGAACTTAGAACCTAGCTTTTCCCATTGAAACGCTAGTATTACGTGTGTACAAGAACGAAGGACAAGCTTTCTTTAGCTTGTGTTTTCCCCATTCGACTAACACTAGTCGATCCTCATATAAACCCTAAATTAGGGTTTATACCTCGTTCTTGGAGTGCACGATTCCTTGTTCTTGCTAGGAATCAAAAGGTACGCATCTATTTAAATTTAGTTAATTAATTACGTGTATATAGATCTTGTTAATCCGCTGCGTATGCTTTGATGTTATGTTGATTATATGTTTATGTGTTTATAGTTTTATGATTCACATATTCCAACAGTTATATCATTAGCACAATTACTAATTATAGATATATACTAAAACCCAAAATGTTGGGACCCTCGAAAAACGTGATCCAAATGGCATGTGTCCTTTTTTGATTGGCTAATTTCTTACTTAACATGCAAACCCGCCCTCTTATTGGCTGTCGGTTCTCGAAAAAAGAGACGAGTACTGTTCACTGCAATTAAGTTTAATTAATCTACTCTTCTATTGGTCCATCTTTTGTACTATGTCATTGTTATCAACCATAAAAACTTAAATTAAAGCATATAGCTAAAAGATCAACATTTGGCAGAGTCATAGTTAATAAAACAACGGCAACCAAATGTAAAATACAAGACGAAACAACATTCAAGTACATTCAGTTTTTTTTCTACATACATGATAATAAAAAAAGAAAAGAAAAAAAGAAGATAGAAGCAAGCAGTACGGGTTGAGAGAAATGGAGTCAAAGGTTTTAAAAACATCTTTTTATTAACCAAAACTTTTATAGAATCGGATTTAATAAAAATGAAAACTAGGGTTTTGAAAAAGTTTTATAAAAATAAAGATGGGAGGCGCGTGAAGGGTTTTTACCGAGAGGAAATGGAGAAAGGGAGGTGGTAGCGGCGGCGGTGTTGCAGTGGTGGTGGGTGGCGCGTGAGGGTGTTGCGGTGGGAGCCACGAGCCAAGAAGCTCCAGAAATGATCGGGATAAACCGATCTATTGATTTGGCAATTAAAAGAGCTCGCAGGAAAACATTCCGGCGACGGTGGTTGGCCGGAAGTGACGGCGGTGGCCGGACGAAGGTTGTCGCCGGCGAGGGTAGAGAGAGAAAGGGGAGGAGTGTGTTTGTGTGTGTGTGTTAAAATGAAATAAATAAATAATTTTGGGTTTTTATATTTTCAGGAGGGACCAAACTTGGCCAAAGACAAAACTGAAAGGGTGGAAATAAAACCTTTGGGCGGAGGGACCATTTCTGACAAAATTGCTAAACTTTTGCAATAAACACTGTGAGACCCATTCGACGTACCAAACGGACTCGAAAAATTATGAAACTTGCGCCATTGTTCACGAAATAATTTTTCCAACAAAAACGAGTATAAATATGCAATATTTTCTCGAAATCAATATATTTGGCAAATACGATTCGTTTCGTAGGTTGCCGGTTCTATAAAGGGTCAATATTTTATAGCTAAAAAGTGTATAGACATAAATGACATTTACTCTAATTTTTACAATAAAAACAATGAGATAACAAAAGTATATGCTATTAGATTTTATATAACCAATAATTAGGTTTCAAAGGTGATTCATATTGTGCCATCGTAAAAAAGTACTTTGAAAAACATTATCGCCGGAAAAATATAATCACACGGGTACCTTCTGTCGCAACGCGCGGGTACCCAGCTAGCTATATACTAATCCCCAAAAAGGAGCGGCTGAAAAAAAAACATGATTAAGTGGCACGTGTTTCTTTCTCATTGGTTGGTTCCTTAATTAACTCACGAATCTGCAATGCTATTGGCCCATATGTGGTGCCTTTGTCACTGTTCAACACAATTTAAGTTAATACCGCTTGCTATTGGCTGAAATGTGGTGCGGAAATTGCTGTTCATCCTAATACCGATTAATACATTGTACGCCACCATTCACCTTTTACCACATGTATACAAAGTCACAAAGCAGATCAAGATTAAAAAAAAAAAAAAAAAAAAAAAAAAAAAAAAAAAAAAAATACAGAGACAAAAAAGAAATTTCCTAGCAATTCTAGACCCTTCTTCTTGACACACATTTTCTTGCCATGTCTTTTCCACTTTTTTTATATGGTTTATATGGTCGGTGTTTAACTCAAAACAAACACATAAACCAAATTCAAATTAACCAAATCTAGGGTTCTTCATCTTTTTAATTCCAGTTAAATTTTTTTTATATTTTTGTTCACAGGTTTATGTTTAATTGCAGGTTTGAAAATGGATTGTAAAAGAAGATAAAGTGCCACTGCAATGATTTTTTTTAATCAAGGTATGTAATTCTTTATCCTTTTTACTAATTTGTCGTTAATTGGTGTTTAGTTTAAGTGGGTATTCATAGGATTTTTGTTTTGTCATGCGAGTGCAGATTAAGGTGTTTTGATTAAAAAAATAATAATTATAATAAAAAATAAAATAAAATAAAAAGGTGTAAGAAATTAGCAAGATTTGGGTGTTAAAAAAAATGCATATATATACACATTAACACAAAAATTGCATGCAACAATACACCATTCCCCCAACAACGTGCGGGCTTACATGCTCGTTAATTAACAAAACCAAAATACCATCTTGCACTAGCAGGATTCGTTTATACTAGTTTGATGATTCATGAAATCCGCATTCTACCAAGGGGTATTTGGCGCAGTCAGAGGTAGCCATGTGAAGATTAGAGGGGCGTTGCCCTGTACGAATTTTGAAGAGAGTGCATATATGTAATGATTTCCATTCTAAAAATTTGACTGAAATTTGGGGAGGTGTTATAAGAACCCTCCCTACGCATGGGTCTCGCCTATTTTTCATGGAATGTACAATCCGACAAAGCAGACAGTACAAGCGGCGGCAGCGGTAAAGTCAACACACCCTCTCTACCAGGGAGGGTCATTATAACCCAACCCGAAATTTGTGATGTGCCTTCATCCGGCAGTCCCACGTGCACTACCTTTACCTATTTGTTTTTGTAGCTATGTCGAGGTTGTTTTGCAATTTTTTTCTTTTATCAAATCTCCAAATTATTTATTCAAATTTATTTACATCTATAACTACGTAAAGTATGAGTCTATAGCATCATTATTTTAAATATATACATTATGTTTTACCTTTAGAAAATAGTAAATAAATTCAACCGCTTATGAAAGTTTAAAACTTAAGGTATTAACATTAAAATTAAAAAACAAAACAAATACATTCATACATTTGTGAATCATATTTTACTATTCATAAGCAAACTAATTAAATTAATTATTATCTACCTTTTTTATAATTAAGTGTAGACCATCAAATAAAAATGAAATAGAATTGTCATTTACGAAGTGATGAAGATGATTTTTTTTTTTTTTTTTTTTTTAACACCGATAGTGACAAGCTATCAAACCCATAAAAATGATATAAAATTTAGTCTCATAATTTATTTATAGATTTTAATTTTGGATGTACATGAATTGCAAGAATATCAAGTTCTTCCCATGTTAATTTAGCTATGACATCTAAAAATTTCAAACTCCATCATTTTCACACCTATTTTTATAAGTATCATAGACTTTGTTTATAATTAATTGTAGACAATCAATTAAAAATAATTAAGCATCCATCACTTAATATAAGATGTATCAAAATTCGTCAGTGCATATGTCATCGATCAAAATGTTTAACAACAAAATTTATAGAATACATTTAAATTTGCTGATGTTTAATCTAAAACAAATCTTTTTTGTTAAAGTCTCTCTTTAGAATTAGTCACATACTCACATATTTCCCTCTCATCGGCAAGATCTATAGCAACATCGAGCTCATCTCTCTGAACTCTCTTGTACCTGCAAGACATAATAAAACATACCAAACATATTTGCAATATAATTTCACACATTTTATGGTTATTAGTCTGTTTTAGTGTGTTTTCCGGTATAAAAATGATGTGTGTTTACGCACACATCAAGTCATCAACCATGCCTTGTATCTTGCAATGAATCCAACATTTCATTCAAAGACAAATTATATACGAGTTAAGTATCACTTCGTTCGTGAGAAAGTAGAAGAAGGAACTGTGGATATGTAGAAAATTCATACTGACGATAATATGGCAGATTATCTGACGAAAGCAATCAACTGTGACATGTTTATATGGTGCCAATCATCATGCGGCCTTGCAGAAACGTAAGTAACATGAAAGTACAAGGAATTATAACGGTGTGAAGATAGATAGGGCTTCAATCTAATCTTCAAGTGGGAGATTATTAAAATGTAGATACATTGTATGTAATCCTACAAAGATTTGATTAGAATCTTTCACAACAACTTGGATTGCAACTTAGATGGTGGCATGTGATGCATGATGTCACAAGTCAAGAAAGTTGCCTGTAAGAAGAAGCATTCATTGCTTCATTTCAACATTCCATCTCATTCACTTCTATATCTCCGGAAGTTTCTTTGTGAGAAAGCTAGAGTGTTTGTATATCTCCTAATACAAGAGATATAACTATTGGTGTTTATCCTTTGTAATTAATTAGAGATAAGTGTAATTTCTAATTTTTTACATAGTAAAACGTATCTTTCCTTGCCCGTGGTTTTTAACCTATTTGGGTTTTTCACGTTAAATATGTATGTCATCTTTTATTGTATTTCATATTTTAGTTGTGGGTTTTGCTTTAATCCGGTATCACTTTTTTCAACATTGAAAAGCTTGGAAAAGCAGTGATTGTTGTTTTAGAGTCTATGAAATTAAAACAATGATTGTTGTTTTGGAGTCCAAACTTAAATCACCTCTGAGTTGGATCGTTGGTTTATATTGACCCTTGTTCAAATGTGAGTTTTGACGTTTTCTTACAAGTTGTCTACTAATTAAATTGCAAAATGAGCCGGGGATGATGACATTTAACAACTACTTGACCACTGCTAAGTCATACAATTAAAATAAAATACTATACAGGCTAGATTCAAGGCATCCAATGCAACAATAGCGTGTAAACATATTTGATTACAATACTTAATTGCACAATTACTTAAAACAACTATTAGTAAACTTGATCAAGTTGTTCACATAATACCTTTTTAGAAAGACATTTCTCACGGGTATCGCTAGGCCTAATGCCGTTTGGTAATTATATCATTTGCACAATTGCTAATGAATTAGAAAAGCCAGAAATACCATCTTGCACAAGCAGGATTCGTTTATACTAGTTTGCCGATTCTTGAAATCCGCATTCTACCAAAGGGTTTTTATTTGTGAAAAAGTTATGTCTCTAAGGATGAATATGAGATTCACCTGGCTGCATGAGAATGCATATTATAATTAAGTGGGTGTGTAAGTTTTCCTTACAAAAAAATTCGCATTCTTGCAACTTTTCGAAATAATGTGTGTGTATTCACCAGCAGTTCCATGGGGTTAGATGCCCAGAGAATTAGAGTTGTCTAGTTTTATTGGACAGATTTTTAAATAAGTATGTACATGATCCAAAAATAAACTAGATAATTGGGGATCAAGGATTTCTTTTTGAGCAAATAACAAGAATTGGTTGAAATGAAACACAAATTGAAAACCACTAGAGCACAAGCTTATGAATTGATATTTTGCTCATTCATATTTAATTTCAAGACATTACTAAGATGCTATAAGTTTTCCCCAAAAAAACATCTTATTTGCCTGTTAATTAATCTTAGCTCTTATTCAGTAAGAGGTCGTCATAATTAAAAGATTTTGTTTTATTCATGTCATCAAGAGGCGGTAAGAGACAATTACTAAACGTGTTGACTACCCACTTAAATACAATCCTAACCCGTTTATTTTTGTGTCGATTTCGGATCTCGTTTCGTGACAGGTGAAAAATTGCCACCCATAATTATATTGATGATAATGGAGATGTTGAACCATATGAGAGTCCTATTAGTAGCATGACTGGTTTCTGAAATTTTGATTGTTATTTTAGAGTCCAACCTTAAATCACCTCTGAGTTGGATTGTTGTTTTAAATCGACACTTGTTTAAATGTGGGTTTGACATTTTCTTACATGTTGTCTACTAATTAAATTGCAAAATGAGCTGGGGATGATGACAATTTAACTACTACTTAACCACTTTTACAAATTAATATAAAAAGGCTATACATCATCCAATGAAACAATAGCGTGTAAATTTAATTACAATACTTAATTGCATTAATACTTATAACAACTATTAGTAGACTTGATCAAGTTGTTCACATAATATCTTTTCTAGAAAGACATTTTGTCACGGGTACCACTAGGCCGAAGGCCGTTTGTTAATTATATCATTTGCATAATTGCTAATTGATTAGAAAAACCAGAAATACCATCTTGCACAAGCGAGATTCATGAAATCCGCATTCTACCAAGGGGTATTTGGCAGTCAGGGGGCATCCATGCGAACACACACACATTATTTCGAAAAGTTGCAAGAATGCGAATTTTTACATGTATAACCACCTAAAGTATAAGTCTATAGCATCATTATTTTATAGATTTCAATTTTGGATGTACCTGAATTGCAAGAATATCAAGTTCTTCCCATATTAATTTAGCTATGAATTTTGAAAATTTCAAACTCCATCATTTTCACACCTATTTTTATAAGTATCATAGACATTGTTTATAATTAATTTTAGACAATCAAATAAAAACAATTAAGCATCCATCACTTAATATAAGATGTATCGAAATTCGTCAGTGCATATGTCATCGATCAAAATGTTCAAAAACAAAAGAGTCAATTGCAAAAATCGTCCCTAAAGTTTGGCCACATTGAATGGACCACTAATTTCTGCTATGTCTATTTCAGTAGAATCCCCTCAAAGATGCCCATCGGCATGATAATGGAAAATACAACAGTTATTTAAGGTAATTCATAACTATATTAAATAAGAGTGTCAATTAAATTTAATATTGAAAACCTTTTTAAGATGCGAGTTTGGGACTACTTTTAATAGGTTTATTAAAAAAAAAAAAAAAAAAAAAAAAATCAAACTCACAGCATAAAACCAGCAAAAACACGTCCTACATATTTGACATGTAAGAACAACAAATGGTAGAACTTATTTGAACACAAACTTGAGTACTTGACTCGTATGCAATTATTAGAAGTGGAAATACTATATTAGTAAGGGTAACAGGTCAGGCACCTACAAATTTGACAAAAGTCTAAATCTAATGCAAGCTTCCTAACTCGTTATACAACAATATAGATTAATACTGTAACAATTTTGTTTTTTGTTTTGTTTTTTTGTTTGGTGTCAATATTATCAAATTAATTGCTTTTAAAGATAACGGACCAAAAGAAAATGTTTCCAGGTGCACCAAACCGTCCAACCCAACAATCTTGCCATTCCTACCAAATAATGACTGGAAATACCTGAGATGTTATGAATATGCGATTCAGAGAGTCGGCATCAAGTCTAGCTTCACACATATTCCTTAATCTCTGTGCAAGGCTATCGTCAGAGCTATGGAGGTACACCTTTGCTTCCAGGCTGGAAACAATGAGTTATTTACCTCAGTTCTCAACTATCAAATTCATAAAATGCACAGATATGTTATCAGCAAGACATAATTATTATACCATAGATGATAATTTAAAATAAATAAATAAATAAATAAAATAAATAAAAAATAAAAGAAAAACCAAAATGCACAGATATGTTATCAGCAAGACATAATTGTAGTTACCTCAAGTATATTTCCCCAAAAATCAATATCATTTTCAGGAAAGGCGAGCCATCTTTCATTGACTTCGGGCCATTTTGACTCGAAAACAAATTTGGCTACATCAGTGTTGTCAATGCTATACTCGAAAGGAAGATTTTGCCACACGTCTTCAGCTAAATGAGGTAGAATTGGAGCAATTACTCTCACTATCGAGAGCAAATGAGCTGCAAGCACTGTTTGACAGCTTCTCCTTGTAAAACTTGAAGCACCACTGAAACAGAACCAACGTATCAAAATCAACTTATTTGACTATAAAACCAATTAAATTTCATTATATTACAAAAGAAAAAAGTTACCCGACATAAAGGCGATCTTTGGCAACATCAAAGTAGAAATTTGAGAGATCAACAATAGCAAAACGTCGAATCATTTGAAACGAAATGAATTTATTTAGTATGAAAAAAAAAATGAGAACCATGTATCAAGTAAAAACAACACCTTACCTGGTATATTTTGAAGAATTCATACGTTTCATAGCTTTCTTTGATGTTTTTCACAACGTTTTCAAGCTGAAACAGAGCATGCTGATCAATTTCTGGAAGATCATGATACGCAATAGAATTTTCTGCCTACAAAATAAAAGCACAATATAAGGTACATTAACTGTATTTAAACCAAAAGCATATCAGAGGAATATTTGAAAAAAAAAAAAAAAAAAAAAAAAAAAAAAAAAAAAAAACATACTTTCCAATCATGAAGATTTCCCAAGAGAAACCGCAAAGTCCCTCTTAGTTTTCGGTAGATGTCCGACAGTTGACGGAGGACTTGAGGTCCAATTTGAACGTCTCCTGTAAAATCTACACTTGAGACCCAAAGCCGAAGCACATCTGCTCCATATGAAGGTTCTTGCTGGAGAAACAAATAGAAACATTTGATTTACTATTAAGCAATATTATGATTTTTAATCATAGCTAAATGACCACTAACCTCTTGATTCTTCCCTCCTTCAATCACAGTACGTGGATCAACAACATTACCCACAGATTTACTCATTTTTTTACCCCTCTCATCGAGCACAAATCCATGCGTTATAACTCCAGAATATGGAGCTTTTCCTGCCACATATAATGAAAAATATAATAACAATAATGAAATGAGTTAAATTAAGAATATACTGATGGTCACGATACCTTTGGTTGCAACACTGGTCAATAATGAGCTTTGAAACCAACCCCGATGCTGATCGGTACCTTCAACATACAAATCAGCAGGATAACTGAGGCCATCACTACTTTCTAAAACAGCAGCCCATGAAGATCCTGCAGTTTATGTATGTTTAATAGCTTAATATACAGATCCAGTGGCATATAACTGATACAAGAACTGTTTATGTTTAACATGTAACTAACAAATAGACCTGAATCAAACCAAACATCCATCGTATCAGTTCCCTTCACATAATCTGATGCTTTATCACGATATTTTTCAGGAAGCAACTCTTCTACTGACATGTACCACCATGCATCGCTGCCCTTTTGGGAAATGATTGCTGCCAAACACAAAGATTCAAATGCACATTCCTTAAATGTAAGCTCAACATGTTTAGGGCTTACATTTGATATGATCAACAGTCTCTTCATTTAGCAGAGGTTCCTTTGTCTCTGTATGATAGAAAACTGGAATTGGGACACCCCATGTCCTCTGGCGAGATATACACCAATCTGAACGGCTAGAAGTCATTGTAGAAATTCTGTTTTCTGCCTGCATGACAATGATCATAATAATTTAGAGGAATACTACCAATAAAATGCATAAACTATTTGGCAGCATAGGATAGTCATAATTTCTTAACTACTCATTATTATTTATAAACTAGTAAGGCACATTACCTACCAACAAGAGGTCAAGGGTTCAAACCTCACTAGGTACACAATTGTGGGTAGCCATGGAAGGGTTGGAAACGGTCACGGGGATATCCAGGTTAGGCCGCGTACATCTGATTCAAAGACTCCCCTTCCCCGGGTAACCTAAAGAGGGAAAACCTCATCCGTTTATCCGTTTTGCAAACATGTACAGATACAAACCTGTAGCTGCCATTAAAATGGTTTACTTATCTATTGTCCTGTCATATTTTGGTCTTTATAGTGTTCCTAAATCATTCCTACTGTTGCTTATGAAAAGGGGTTTACTAATTGTTCCAAACTCAGGTTCTAGTGTTACATGAACATGAAACCAGCCTAGAAACTAAAAATGATAACTCTTATGAGCTTACGTCAATCAAATCCTGGAAGTGAGCAATTTCGAGTTTTGAAGATCAAAACAATATTATGTACCAGTTATATATATTTGTACCTGAGATGGAGTCCATACTACTTGATTAATCGCATTCATAGCAGCCTCTCTGAATCTTTCAACAGAGGCAAACGGCAAACCATTGTTCTGTTGCCCTAAAAATTGTAGGCTTTTTTGTTCACCAATCATATGGATACTTGTGCTATAAAAAAATAAAGAATAATGGCATTCAGTTATACTAACCATATGGCATCAAAGGAAGCAAATAAAAAAAGCAATTTTATTGATACTTCTGGATGAATGATACTACTTACTGTAAGGTTGTTATAACTCCAGAATACGGAGCTTGTCCTGCCACATATAATTAAATTTAATAACAATAATGAAATCAGTTAAATTAAGAATATACTGATGGTCACGATACCTTTGGTTGCAACACTGGTCAATAAAGAGCTTTGAAACCAACCCCGATGCAGATCGGTACCTTCAACATACAAATCGGCAGGATAACTGAGGCCATCTCTACTTTCTAAAACAGCAGCCCATGAAGATCCTGCAGTTTATGTATGTTTAATATGTTTAATATACAAATCCAGTCGCATATAAGTGATACAAGAACTGTTTGTATTTAACATGTAACTAATAAATTAGACCTGAATCAAACCAAACATCCATTGTATCAGTTCCCTTAACATAATCTGATGCTTTATCACGATATTTTTCAGGAAGCAACTCTTCTACTGACATGTACCACCATGCATCGCTGCCCTTTTGGGAAATGATTGCTGCCAAACACAAAGATTCAAATGCACATTCCTTAAATGTAAGCTCAAATTAACTCAAAACTGTCCAGCAACTATGTTTAGGGCTTACATTTGATATGATAAACAGTTTCTTCATTTAGCAGAGGTTCATTTGTCTCTGTATGATAGAAAACTGGAATTGGGACACCCCATGTCCTCTGACGAGATATACACCAATCTGAACGGCTAGAAGTCATTGTAGAAATTCTGTTTTCTGCCTGCATGACAATGATACTTAATAATTTAGAGGAATGCTACTAATAAAATGCATAAACTAGTTGGCAGCATAGGATAGTCAAAATTTATTAACTACTCCGTATTAATTATAAACTAGTGGTAAGGCACTTGACCAAACATCACTAGGTAAACATTTGAGGGTAGCCAGGGAAGGGACGGTAACAGTCACGAGGATACCCCGGTTGAGCCACGTACATCTGAGTCAAATACTCGCCCTATCGGGTAACCTAAACAGGGAAAACCTCATCCGTTTACCCATTTACCCGTTTTCAAAGAGAAACATATGAAAGAACAAAAAGTTTTAACTTCCTTTTATTATTCAAAGACTGAATGGTGTAGCAATTAATTGTAAAATTTATAAATATGACTGAAAATTAAACAAAAGGAAAAAGGTCAAAATGTGCCATCAGCCATTGCTATAAACGTATAAATGTTTTCAAATGTTTAGAAATTTAAGCAATCTGATGTGTTAATTTATTTGCTTGGGATAGATTTATACTAAATAAATGAAGTCGATTTTCAATAAATAAGTATGCTCCCTCAAGCTAATAATAATTGTGAAATGACTAGACATACTAATACTCCAATTAATTGCATAAGAACATAATGAACTTCAATCAAACTTCTAATTTGGTCGATGAAATTGATAAAGTTTTATATAAGCTATGGAACTTGACTCCAGTTTTTATTTAGTACTCCAACTCGAACGATATGCAAAACAACTACTTTTTTAGTTTAAAAAATATTCACAGGCATCCGTATATGTACATGTACATTCATACGCACATGCAATAATGTAAGTAAGTTTTCCTCATAGTTGACACATGAAAATAATGTTCTAATTGCTTCATTGATAATTCCCATTAAACTTGATCCTGCAAGCATGTACAGATACAAACCTGTAGCTGCGATTAAAATGGTTTACTTATCTATGTTCTTATCCTGTTTTGCTCTTTATAGTGTTCCTAATTCATTCCAACTATTGCTTGTGAAAAGGGGTTTACTAATTGCTCAAAACTCTGGTTCTAGTGTTACATCAACATGAAACCAGCCCAGAAACTAAAAATGATAACTCTTATGAACTTAAATCAATCAAATCCTGGTAGTGAGCAATTTCGAGTTTTGAAGATCAAAACAATATTATGTACTAGTTATATATATACTTGTACCTGAGATGGAGTCCATGCTACTTGATTAATCGCATTCATAGCAGCCTCTCGGAATCCTTCAACAAAGGCAAACCATTGTTCTGTTGCCCTAAAAATTGTAGGCTTTTTTGTTCGCCAATCATATGGATACTTGTGCTCTGAAAAATTAAGTATAATAGTATTTAATTATACTATTCATATGACTGGCTCTCATTCAGAAAAATGTTGATAATTATGGATGAATGATGCTACTTACTGTAAGGTTCTACCATGAGTCCATGACTATTGATGAAAGTTTATCCAAGTGATCTATCACAGCAGCATTGCCATCACCTAATACATCAAGCCCGCAAAAGATCCCAGCTTCTTCAGTGAACTTTCCTTCATCGTCCACTGGGGATACTAAAGGCAAATCGTATTTTAATCCGGTTATATAATCATCATGACCATGACCGGGAGCTGTGTGGACAAGCCCAGTTCCTGATTCTGTCGTGATATAATCTCCACCAATGACAACAGGACATTCTTGACCATTTATGGGAGTGGTGGTCCAAATTGCTAGGGATAATTTGGGGAGAAATTCATCAGAGTAATCCACCTTTAGTTGGAGTACTTAGTATTTTGAAAATTGCATACATGCGCTCTTTGAAATATGGCCTTCCTCATACTGCATGAAAAATTCTATTTGTTACTAGTATATATGAAGAAGTAAAACTAGAACCTACGAAAGAGTTGCCAATTTTGATTAATCAAAAAATCCTATATTATTCACCAAAGAAGCTGTTAATCCATTTACCTCTAACTCAGCCTCAGCAAGTGCAGTGCACTGGCTTTCTGCCCCGATATATGTACCCTTTGAAAACCATCTGCCCAAACACTTGAACCTGGAAGGCCAAAAGGTATCATATAATAACGATAACAACAGCAATATAACAATAATTACAGTATTGGTCCCTGGACTAAAGTTCCACCACTGCCCCTAGACTTTAATTGTGACAGTTTTGGTCCCAAGGGTTTTACACCACTTTTGGCTGCCTATATAAGGCACACTTGTACAACATTTTAGGGTTAAAATCCTCCTCCCTTTCCCTGCAGCCGCCATTAACCATCAACACCACCCCACACCGCCACCTCTAATGTTACACCGCCACCACCCACTTTCACCCCATGACTATGTCATATTTTTCTGCTACATCGCGCGCTTCAAGAACACTTTTCCACCGCCACAACGCCATAAATCCATGAGGTTGAAGGTGCTTTAAATCGAGTGTTTTGTTGGTTTTTAGTTCGAGGACGCCACACAGCCACCAAGGCTGTCACCACGCCACCACCGCCATCTTGATCTCCCCTCTTTTCTCGACTTGGTAAACCGAGAAAAGCTGTTTATTATTTATTATTTTTGATAAAACCGATTGTTGTGTTAGTGTTTTGTGGATTTAAAACTAATTATGAAACGGGGTCATTAATTCGTGATTTAAAAACCGGATATAAAGTGGTATTTGGGATTGATTTGTGAATCGAGTCGGGTAAGGGATTGGATTGAGTGTTGTTTATTGATCAGTTTTGGACTCGGAATTAGATTTGAAGTCGTTGAAATTTTTTTTGGTTTTGGTGTTGGGGTTGCATTAGATTAGTTTGGTGAACCACCTCAAAGGGTGTTTGTTTGTTTGTTCAGTCGAGTGGGAAGACTCGTATGAGCTTAGAGTTTTGATTTGGTTTATTTCGTGTTGGTTGTCTTAAACTTATTTTTAGTTTATGAGGTTGTAAGATTTGTGAGTGTGGTGATTTAGTTGTGTTGAATTAAGGGAAACCACAAGTGTGGTCAAATTAGAGTTAGCAAGTTATGATTATTTTTTTGTGCGTATCAGCTTGGCAACACCACAAGGGTGTCGACTGTCGAGAGCTAGTCCTTATTTTGGTCAACGAATATGTCAAAAAGAGAAATTCCTAGAGGTATGTTACTTGTCCTGGTTTAGCAACCTAACACCAAGGGGTGGTGTTGCATTTTCCTTTTGTTTATTCAAATTGTGTTGTGTTGGATTTGAAGTTCACCTTGGGTTGAATTAGATTGGGCTCAACAGCCATTGTGTGTGTTTGGTTGTTTGGGCTGAGCCCATTTAGCTAGAGGGTGCGTTTGAGTCAAAACCCACATAAGGGTGAATTTGTTTATTTGGTTGTCGGGCCAAGCTCACGTGGGTTAATAAAGAGTGTTAGTTATAAACTTGTGGTGTCAAAATATATTTGACTAGCGAGTTTTTTATTGTCTTTGACATTGATGCTATTAGTATATTTTGGATTATAGTTGGAATGGTGAATTGGAATTGAATACGGAATATGACTATTATACTTGGACGTTTGGACAATTATGGATCGTCATCGGATTTACGATATTAGATATTGGATTCATTGGACATTTTGAGATTTGAGACGACATAATATACAAAAAAAACTTTAGCAAAACAAATAAAACAAATATCCAAACACCGCCTGAAAAATGAAATAACAATATATAATATACAAAAAAAACACAAAGTGTACAACGAAACAGTTGCTAGCGCTGCGGCGGGTGTTTTCTATACATCTTTTGCAGGTTTCCGGTATTAAAGCTGAAAAAGAAATGTAACAGGTATGTTTTTTTGTCATAAATTTCACAATATCGACCTACCATACATAAAATTCGACCCAATATATTTAAATTCGATGCTACAATGCAAACTGTTAAACACAATAATTTATCAATTGCCTTTCACTACATACAAATGAGCCGACTGTGAGATCTAACGTTGTGGTTTCTCCACCTAGATGGTATAAAAGGTGATCTCGAATGACCACTGGACGGGCTGTTTATTGAATAGTGACTGGGCAAGCAGACGTTCTGAACAGCAGCTGCATGAAAGTCCAGCTGTAAGAAAAAAAACGTGTGTTACCTAAAGAAAGAATACTACCCAAAATAAGATGCAGGAAATCGGCTTTACCCTTGAGTGGAATGTATTTTTTTAGCTAACCCAAACACTGCATCAGCCCAGTCTCGCTCACCTCCCAAACTAATACCATCTCCTATGACAACTTTGTTCCCATCTTCATCAACCTCATGTTGAAGAGGGCTGTTGAGTAATTGTAGCACAAAGACCGCATCAACCTTCGTATTTGTAGCATCAGAAAAATCAAGCATAGCCGCAAGCAAAAGAAGTTGTCGAGCTATAAACAGATTAGTTTGTCCTGAAATCATGAAAGACTTAGATTGTATACGTGAAGAATATGTAATGTTAAATGATAGTTTGAGTTATCTCACCAGCATCAATATGAGTTTTAATCAACTTAACGTAATCAGAAACAGATTCAGGAAGAATCTTGTCGAGAAGATCATTACTATCTGAAGCTTCGGATGCATATACGGCCGCTTCAGTGCCAGATGTCATACCAGCATCGGAGCCTTTTGCCTGTTTACACCACAAATGAGTGTTTTAAGAATTCCAATTGCATAACTTCACATGAATTAAAAAAAAAAAAGAAAAAAAAAAGACACACACACAATTAACGCTTTTAGTTAAGATTCTGTAAGTTACAAAGAACAGTATTCGATCATTACATTGTATGAAAGTTGCAAAGTAGTAATCAGTTTTAGAGTACCACCTTTTTTGAATAACTAACGAACTATTCAGCAAATAAAACATCCAGTATATTTGAAATGTTCAACACTTCAACCAATGGATAAATTGTTTAAATTGGGTACGGTAGTTGACATAACTCAGAATTGCATAAAAAGAGGAAAATATGAATTAAATCACATGAGCTACAAAAAATATAGCTAATTTCAAGAGCTAATAAGTAAATTGTCACTAATTACCTGTGCTTCTGTTTGTAAATGCTTGCATAAAGTCCCCAGGTATAAAGCAACTTCCGCATCCACTGGTTCAGTCGAGGCCCTGAATTACAGAAAGACAACCACACATTCATAGAACGCAAAAAAGATACCAAGTTACCAACTACAAAGAAAGCAAAAAAGATAACAATTTTATGATAAAATGAAAGTAAAACAAAATGAAATAACGTACGTCTTTTGGGCGCGACACCAAGAATGAGTGTCTCAGTGTTAGTGGAGGTCTCGAAAGCGGTCGTATCAGGGTACATCTTGCGCCTGCATCAAATAACCAAGAACAAATTCATTACAAAGAATGAAACAACCAAAAACCAGTGTTTATTCCAATTTTCGGATCATGCACAGTTTTGAATTCATCGAACAAACACCCGCTAACAATAATTTACCTTCAACATAAAATAGGATATTGCTCACCGAAGTTTAGTATCTTCAAGCAATCCGAGCCATGAATTGGAGCTGAAAACTGCAACTAAAAAAAAAAAAAAAAAAAAAAAAAGGAATATAAATATAAAATTTTTATAAAAACATCAGCTATCAATCAAGAACACAGCCACATACACACCCGCTGATCTCATTGTGTTTGCAACAATCTTATTTTTAAATTAGACACAAATTATCTATATATATTAAAACAGAATGTCGGTGGTAACAATAAATTACCTGCAACATAAAATATCATATTCCTCACCAAAGTTTGGTATCTTCAAGCAATCCCAGTCATGAATTGGAGCTGAAAACTGCAGTTAAAAAAAAAAAAAATAATAATAAAAAAAAAGGAATAAAAATATAAACTTTTTATAAAAACATTAGCTCTCAGTCAAGAACACAGCTACATACACACTTTTAAATTGTTTATAATGAAGAAAAATAAAGGACACAAATTCATTATAGATTGTTTATAATGAAGAACGATTCTGTGGAAGGATTCAGAAAGTCGGCGAGCGGTTAAATCAAGATGCAGCTTATTAAGCTGTAATTCTTGGTGATTACAACAACTGCTCCTCCAAAATTACAGCTTATTAACACCGGGCCCTTCTGATGATAACTATTAAAGGCATACGAAACCCCGCCGAATAGTGACAAAATCAGGTCTAACAACCCCACCTAAATAAAAAACCATGTACCCAAAACAATGAGACACCCTTCTTAATCCCTAATTTTATAAAAGAGAAAAGTAAAGAATCGAATAATACCGTCTGTGTAGTTGTCATTTGAACTGTAAGGTCCCTCCATTTTGGTTCGTGAAGTATAGTATGTAATCTTTAACAGCTCATTTCGTATCCAAGAGGTGTATGAGCCTGAATAACCAGTACATATATTATATTACCAACTCATTAGTTCTTTGAATCACTGAAAGAAAAAATTCTAAATAATCTTAAATACTCATTTTGTTAGATCATATGACTCGCATATTTTTATTTGCTTTCACTTCTGAACACATCTAATGGTCCAAAGATACAACTAAATACAACAATAAAAGCTCCAAGAAGCATATTCAACTTTTTTTATTAGTATGCCAAAAAAAAAACCCGAACTAACCTGGAAATTTGCCGTAGACCCTCTCGCTTTTAGCAATCTGTATCGACACAAAAAGAGACACATTTTCAGTTCACGGATTGTCATAATTTTAAAATGGCAAATAAACCTATAATGGATAACCAATACCAATCACTATCAAAATAGCGTATTTACAAAACAATAACCACATAAGCTATTTAGGGATGCTATAACAATAAACAAAGAGAATACTAACCATGTGACTCAAACGAATACCGAATCATCCGATCGATCCTCGGAAGATCCAAAGCTCAAAAGATTATAAATATGGTATCAATTCTTGAATCCTAAAAAAGAAAAAATCAAAAGTCAATCAAGACCCATATAATCAAATCATATAAGCTATACGAAACCCATAAAACAATACAAACAAAAGCTGAGAATGAAACTTCCAAATAACCAAAAAAACACTCACATAGCCAACTGCTGCTCTCGTGCCGCCACTGTTAGTTGTTTTGATAGTCTAATCTGGATGTGAACCTTTTAGGGTTTGTGTGTGTATAATTGCTTATGACAACTACCTATTCAATCGATGGTAGGGATGAGGAAGGTACATGTGTTTCTTAGGTTTGTGTGTCTGTTTGGTGAGTCACAACCGGTGAAGCCACGTGTTTAACAATGAGAACGAAGCATAAAACCGGACATTATTTTATTAAATCACCACTGACGGGCTGAGCAGTGGGCTAAAATAAATTGATGGGCTGAGTAAACGGGCTTCAGGTTTATTAATTTTTTATTTATCACCGACATTAAGAAATAACTTATAGAGTAATAAGTCATAAAGTGAGTTTGAGCTTTTCGAAACCACCTTATATAAGTTTATAAAACCCACTTACATATGCTTAGCCAAAATACTTAATTTAGGATTATTTAACATACATAAGCTAATAAGCCCATCATATAAGCTTAGCCAAACACTAATGATGTTTATGTTACAAAGAAAATTGTGACGTTATACTATAAGTAATGGTCACATCAAATCTGTTAGTGCAAGCAGTCTCGTTGGGGAGATTGCTAGTGCAAGTAGTCTTGTTTGTTTTGAGTGATGACAAACATGTAACTTAATACATAACGTAAAATGTACAAGTTACTTGTAATCTTATTTCGTCTCAACATACATTCAGCACCTCTCGAGTCCTCGTATGATACAACACAGGTTCGTACATGTTTGTTATGTGGCATTATGATCAAACCCTTAACAAACCAGTTAGAATGTTTAAAATACGGCTAGGTCATTAAGTATTTTAAAAAGACTAACCATTCTGGTTAGAACCTCATTTCCTATTTTGCATATACAAGTATTTTTACTTGTACATCATGTTTCCTAAGTTTAATAGGATAAATACATTTTATGTGTCAAACTAACATGATACATCTTGGTAAACATATATTAGTTAAGCTAGTATATAAATGCTACATGATCACTAGGATACATGTTACATACATATACACATTACAAGTTCACTAGGGTGTATTTCTTAAAATGGAAACTTTATTAGTTAAATATTATGATGACATCATGGCATGCATCATGTACATAATCTTGGAAAGATTTTGTGATATTTTGTTTAGATCTTCAAGCTAATAAGTTGACTTTTGAAGATATGGCAAGATATGGCAAGATATGGTAAGATATGGTAAGATTTGCTAGCTGTCTGGTTTGACGGATCCCGCGGATCCCTTTGTTATCCCGCGGATCCCTTTGATACAAAGGGCGGATCCCTTTTGTATAAAGGGCGGATCCCGACGGATCCCGCGGATCCCTTTTTTCAAAACAGTGGGTTGTTTTACATTTTGCCTATAAATAGTTGCCCATTGTTTACACATTGTCTAAGCTATTAGAACACACATTTCCTTTACCCTTTACACTCACTTAGATCAATAGCAAACCATGTAGATTCATAGATTAATCACCCTTTACATAATGATCATAATGTTACTAACTTTCATTATGTTGTAAGCATACACTGTTAATGATCCTGTGTAGCAAGCTCAAGATCATGAGACATCATCCATAGCATACTTCCTGATCCACCATGAAGGTTAGAAGATCTTGAAGTCATTATCCATTATAGCATTCCAACATATGAAGATTCAAGAGCACTTGACATCCTCAATGATTGAAGACCTCTTATTCAAGAAGTTCATGTAGATTCCACTTGCATATATGAAGATCCATCACAACAAGTCTAGGGAGCTTGTGATCTTCATTCATTGAAGACTTCCGAACAATGGAAGTTCATTTAGAATAGTCATTCATATCCATGATACACTTATGTCATGGATCATTGTTGATCATTGTAAACATCATACTAGATTAGATGGTTTATGTGTTTGTGCCATAAAACACAAGGTTTCTATATTGGGCTGTAAAACATAGTGGGAGTGGTTGTACCCTTATAAAGAACTCGGTATCTAGCTTAGTACCAGAAAAAGGATAAGCGACGACGGGAGTGGTTGTACCCATGTAAAAGAACTCGACATCTAGCTTAGTGTCGGTAATTGTATAAGCAATGTTAGGTTGGTTCTACCTCGAACTAGAACCCGGTATTTAGCTTTGTACCGGAAAAAGTATAAGCGACGTGTGTAAGGTTTTCTCCGCCGAGAAGGGAGCTTGTTGATCTAGTGAAGTAACTCTCGAGTTGGGTACTCGGGGAGTGGAGTAGGGCGGAGAGGAGCTCCGTGACCGAACCACTATAAATCATCGTGTTCGGTTTGCGCATTCTTTTACTTATCTATTTACTTTTATATTTGCATTATGTGATTGATTGTGGTGTGACTTGTTGATAATAATTGTGTGATAACATGTTTTAACTTATGCAAGTTAGAAATATCTTTCATATTAGAACAAGCTTAAATGGACATTTGATACAACAAGTTTTAAGATTTTAAAACGGTAACGTATTCACCCCCCCCCCCCCCCCCTCTACGTTTTCACAAAATCACCATCAACCTCAGCGTCATCTTAGCTTTATCTCTTTATTCATTTTCTCTCACTCTTTCTCACCTTCACCTATAGTGGTCACACCCCCTCACCTTTCAACCTATTTTTTTAATTAAAAACTTTTATAGAGTTATTGATTGATGTATTTTTTCAGTACACTTTTAAAATTAAAACGTAACCGTAAATGTACACATACGGAATTAAAAACTTTTATTTGTAAATTAAAAACATTACATAAACCCCGAATATTAAACATCAAAGGACTTGTGGTCTAGTGGGTGGGGCTTAACTTGTTAAGCGAGCCACAAGTGGGAGTAGTACCGGGTGGGTGACCACCCGGGAAGTCCTCACTTGTGGTCCACTCGCAGACCATATTGTTCCGGAGATATATTTGCAATGATGGTTGGAACCCCTTAGACCTAGCCGCTGGGGGTTCGAACTTGAGCAATGGCCCGGTTTTCATCCGGCTGTTACTCCAGCAAGGTAACTTGTGTGGAGGCAGTACGGTTTCCGGGGGAAACCCGTTGCCACCTGAGTTCAGCGTGGGCCCGGTTAAGACAACATAGTCTGGCGGGGTGGCGATGGGGCCTTCGTTCGCGAAGGTGGTCGAGTCTAAGTTGATGCCTTTCAAAAAAAAAAAAATAAATAAATAAATAAATAAATAAATAAACATCACGAGAAAGATGTTCAACCAAATCGGCATGAAGGTTTTGATGCGCTTGTGACGTTGTAGCACTTGTCCTTGGGGTTGTAAGAGATCATCCGGATGATATACTTCCTCCATATACCAATCAGGAATTATCGCCTTTAGTTTGTCTTTTTTACTCATATTATATAATATGATGCATGTATACATCATATTCATTATGCTTTCTTTTTTCATCGGTCGTGCGGAATTAGCTAATATAGTTCATTTTTTCTTCAGAACACCAAACGGTCATTTCACATATTTCTTTGTCGCTTCATGCATTCGCTTATACCTTATTCGCTTGTGGTCATCGTCGGATGGTTCTAGAATCGACTTAACGAGTGTCACCTATTCCGGATATATCCCGTCAACAAGATAATATCCCCATTTATAAGTTATGCCGTTAGCCACAAACGGAGTATGTGGTTCTCTTCCTGATTTTAGATCGTTAAATAAAGGGAATTGATGTAGCTGTTCGGACCATAAACACCAAAGAAAGCATGTCATATCCATAAGTCTTATGACACAACATCTTATAGAAAATGAATGGATTCGGACCATGATCACGTCTACAATATTGCACTTAATATGTGTTTGGACAACCAAACCATGACCAATCTGTACAATCAAGGCTTCCTAACATTTCTGGAAACCCGTGCGTTTCTTCGTGAAATCGATAAAGCTTTTCAACATCGGTGATTTTGGGTTTTCGCAAATACTCTACTCCAAAATTTTCCATAAGAGAAGTACAAAAATGATCAAGAGATAGGCGAGAAGTTCTCTCGCCCATTTACAAATATTCATCAAGGGCGTTAGGAACCGTGTTATATGCCAATTGACGAATTAGGGAGGTGCACTTCATTAGTGGGGAAATGCCTTCTCTTCCGGTACAATAAATATTATCACGAAAAAAATAAATAATGAATAGTTACTTCTTCAACTATCCTTGTGAAAAGCTCTCAACTCATTCGGAACCTCTTCCAGGAACGATATGCATCGTACATCGGATTCGCACTAAAATAGGCAATGCTAAATGTAATACCCCGTAATTTTCCAGGTATATTTTTATAAGGAATTATCTCTGTTATTCATATACGAATCCTTCTGAACTTATTTGATTTAAAAACGTGAAGTTATCTCGCGAAACGTGAAATTTGTACACAACGCGTACTGGCATAACCAACGATTTGATTTGATTATTTTGTTATTTGTGAGAAAGGAGGCGTATGAATAGTCGTTTTTTATTGGAAAAATTATTCTGAGCGCAATGGTGAAATTCTCGTGATTTGAATTAACCGTTTACTAGTCTAAACGAGCCCCGAACTTGATTTCGTGGAAGATTACAAAAATTACAGTATTAGTCCCTGTACTAAAGTTCCACCACTGCCCCTAGACTTTAATTGTGACAGTTTTGGTCCCAAGGGTTTTACACCACTTTTGGCTGCCTATATAAGGCACACTTATAACATTTTAGGGTTAAAATCCTCCTCCCTTTCCCTGCAGCCGCCATTAACCATCAACACCACCCCACCTCCGGCCATCTCCGGCCACCTTACACCGCCACCACCCACTTTCACCCCATGACTATGTCATATTTTTCTGCTACATCGCGCGCTTCAAGAACACTTTTCCACCGCCACAACGCCATAAATCCATGAGGTTGAAGGTGCTTTAGATCGAGTGTTTTGTTGGTTTTTAGTTCGAAGACGCCACACAGCCACCAAGGCTGTCACCACGCCACCACCGCCATCTTGATCTCCCCTCTTTTCTCGACTTGGTAAACCGAGAAAAGCTGTTTATTATTTATTATTTTTGATAAAACCGATTGTTGTGTTAGTGTTTTGTGGATTTAAAACTAATTATGAAACGGGGTCATTAATTCGTGATTTAAAAACCGGATATAAAGTGGTATTTGGGATTGATTTGTGAATCGAGTCGGGTAAGGGATTGGATTGAGTGTTGTTTATTGATCAGTTTTGGACTCGGAATTAGATTTGAAGTCGTTGAAATTTTTTTTGGTTTTGGTGTTGGGGTTGCATTAGATTAGTTTGGTGAACCACCTCAAAGGGTGTTTGTTTGTTTGTTTGTTCAGTCGAGTGGGAAGACTCGTGTGAGCTTAGAGTTTTGATTTGGTTTATTTCGTGTTGGTTGTCTTAAACTTATTTTTAGTTTATGAGGTTGTAAGATTTGTGAGTGTGGTGATTTAGTTGTGTTGAATTAAGGGAAACCACAAGTGTGGTCAAATTAGAGTTAGCAAGTTATGATTATTTTTTTGTGCGTATCAGCTTGGCAACACCACAAGGGTGTCGAGAGCTAGTCCTTATTTTGGTCAACGAATATGTCAAAAAGAGAAATTCCTAGAGGTATGTTACTTGTCCTGGTTTAGCAACCTAACACCACATAAGGGTGAATTTGTTTATTTGGTTGTCGGGCCAAGCTCACGTGGGTTAATAAAGAGTGTGTTTGTTATAAACTTGTGGTGTCAAAATATATTTGACTAGCGAGTTTTTTATTGTCTTTGACATTGATGCTATTAGGGGGAGGGAGTGGACTCGGCAAAGCTGCCGGTGCCGATCGGGCACACCGCCGCCGGTAGGCGGCGCCGAATGAAATGGAAAATTTTTGGCTAAGTTCACCGAATGAATGAAATGGAAATATAAACGTTTTGCAACGGTCAAAAAGACCAAAACTGCCAATTTAGCCGTTGGCTTAAAAAAAAAAAAAATTTCCCTTTTTTCAACCCCAATATTCACTATATAAATACCTCATTTTCTCAATCAAAACTCAACACAAATCATACATCAAAAAAAAAAAAAAAAAAAAAAACTACACCAAATTATGGATCCAAGATGTGGTAAGAAAACAACCTCCAAAAAACAAACTCGATCTCACCCAAATCGCCCGGTTTATCCACCACCGCAACAAACTACATATCCAAACCCATTCTCTCAACAATTTTCACAACAATTTTCTACATCATCTCCCAACCAATTCTCTCAACCATCATCCCCTTACATTCCACAACCCACATCTCCACTTCCCTATTTAAGTATTGTAGGATTTTTTTTTTAAGTTGTGTTTTTTTTTTAAGTATTGTAACATGTACTCTTTTTAATTTTAAGTTGTGTTTTTTTTAAGTTGTGTTTTTTTTTTTAAGTATTGTAGGATTTTTTTTTTTTTTAATTTTTAATGAAATGATATGTGTTTTATTTTTAAATAGTTTATGTATTAAAAATAAATGAAAAAAAAATGTGATGTGGAAAATGTGGGGTTTGAGGTTGTTTGGGGACCATTGCCACCATTTTTGGGAAGTTTGGGGAAGGATTGGGTTGAAATGAGTTGAAGGGTTTTTATTGGATGATGATGAGGTGGCAATTTGGAGAAGTTTGGGAGTTTGGGGACCATTCCCTCCCCCCTTAGTATGTTTTGGATTATAGTTGGAATGGTGAATTGGAATTGAATATGGAAAATGACTATTATACTTGGACGTTTGGACAATTATGGATCGTCATCGGATTTACGATATTAGATATTGGATTCATTGGACATTTTGAGATTTGAGACGACATAATATATTAAACTCGAAAAGACTTTAATATATTAAACTCGGACCGGACACAAAATATTCAATAAACCAAAAACTAATAATTACGCGAATGATAACGAAACATAAAAATTATAAAATATTGTAATTACAGATTTGGTTAATTAAAGCCACAACAACTTGAGAAAACAGATTTTTATTAGTTAAACATATTCTATTTATAAGACGTTTATGTTTTATACAAATTATTTGGGATATCGGGGTAAATACTGAAACGTACAAACTAATTTATTTTATTTGAGGTGTTTAATTGTCGTTAACTTCCAGATTTGTCTTCTTTGGTTTGAGTTCTCGTCGGTATTCTCTCGACTATGTCGATGTTTATTTCTCTTTGGCGTGAGTTGTATGTCGAGTCTATGTTGTCTTACCACACCACACGAAACGTTGATACTAAGCTTTTGATAAGTTTTGAAATCGAGTAATCCACGAAAACTACGACACGTTGTCTTTTATAGACTTTATTATTTTGCCAGACGTATTTTGAGATAACCGTATACGTATTAGGTTGTGCCGATCCTAGACCGTTGTGTATCGCTGTGCTTGTACCTCAGTGTACCGTTGTGCCTGTACATCTTGGAACCGTCGTGCCGTATGTCTTGAGAATGTTGCGTTTTGCTTCTCGATGCCAGTCGTGTCAGTTGTGATCTTTGCATTGTTGTGGCTAAGGTGAGTTCATGGCCCCTACTTTTACCGGTTTTATAACTATTTTGGGGGAGAATACATGCTCATTTCTACTTAAACTCAATACTTGTTTTTACTTGAAACGTGAATTGTTTTCTCAAACGTACTGTTTGGCTGAAATGTCTGACCTGGCTATTTGAATGTGTTATGTGCTTACCTGTTTATTGACATGGCCTGAAACTGTGATTGTGATTTATGAAACTATTACGCGAGCTGGCTAAGGTTATTATCCCATGTCTGCCATTGTTCGGAGTTATTGTTATGAGCTGCATTAGTGCAGGACTATTATACGCAAGGGCTCTTTGTACCTATTACTAGTGGGCTCTTATGCCTATAAACTACTATAGTGTGCACCTATAGGGAACTGTTGTTGTGATTTGACTTTCGTGACTTAGCCAACATAACAGTTAAACTTGCGTGACACTATATGAGTGTAGTACCTGTATGATTGATTATGGTTCGAGATGCTTTGACTATGTTATTATTTGCGGACTTGGTTTTGGAACTATGATTTAGGCAGTGTGAGCCTACGTTGGATTTCACTTGTTTGCGAGCGATGATTTGAACTCGAAAACCTTTTGGTTCAACCATACTGTTTTAAACTAAAACAAGCGAACTCACTAGCGTAAGCTAACCCTTTTAGCATGTAGAGTAAATTGCAAAAATCGTCCTTGTGGTTTGGCCAAATTGCACGTTTCGTCCTTGTGGTTCATTAAGTGCAAATATCGTCTTTATTTTGCACTGTTACGTGCACTTTCGGTCCTCCATCATTGCAAAAATCGCCCTTGTGGTTTGCCAAATTTCATTGTTGAAGGACCAAAAGTGCACGTAACAGTGCAAAATAAGGACGATCTTTGCACTTATTAACCACAAGGACAAAACGTGCAATTTGGCCAAACCACAAGGACGATTTTTGCAATTTACTCTAGCATGTATTTTCAGGTTTAAGGTGATAGCTTATTTCTGGAGGCGCTTGGCAAGGGGCATGTGTAATAACCCGAAATTTCGAGTTATTAACTTTCTGTAAACCCGAAACAATTGATTATGTATTTTAATCAAGTTATTTTATTCACTTTTGCATTCGAAATATTGCTATATATGTATTTTTACTGAGGAATAACTGGTGCGATTCCAAAACGAACCCTGTGACAAAACTCACGTTCCATTTTCACTGGAACCGTACGCGTACCGACACCGTGATAGTATGGCATAAGTTTAATAGGTCAAAACGAAGAATGTACAAAACAGATCATAAAAATAAATACGAACTTAGCAATAAAAACAAATAATTCATGACGACTCTAAACTCTCGAGTTAGAGGTATTTAAACAGAGGTAAAACCGACACTGCCTAACAAGACTCGGGTATTTAAAAATACAAATTATACTCTACTAAATTCTAAAACAACACTACAACATCTTCTTTACACACTACATATAAATAAAAAGGATAAATCCTACACCTACTACTATATTTATATCCTCCCTGCTTTGTCGGTATCCCCACAAATTTCAATATTTCTGCTGCTACTACTTCTTCTTGTCGACTTCCCAAACCAACCATAACACCATCATCTTTCAAACCCCACCTTCTATTCCTATCATTTTTGGGCAAAACCCACTACCTTCGAAAACACCACCCCCTTTGTCTTGTCGCCATAACTACTTCCCCAAAAACCCAAAATCCGAACCATCACCATCCATAATTAATTAGGGTTGACCATGAATCCCTTGTCCCATTCTTGGTCACGGGAATACTTAGGAGATAGAGGCATAAGTATAATGATATCACACCAATTAGGGTGGTTGATTCTCCAACAATCCGAAAGAGGTATGGAGCTTAACTCCACAATCCTCCATAAATTCGCACCTCTCATGAGCTATTCGAATCACACAAGTACACAACACACCAAGAAATTGAGAAGTTCTCAAGAGTTGGGTCAAGCTGTGATTCGAATAAGAAGCTGTGGTGGGTCGATATTGGAGCTCTTGGATTCGGATTGGAGAACTAGATTAGTGTTCGAAAACATTCCACAAATCTCAGGTTCACCATTAAATTTCTACTTGATTTTGTTTTATAATTATTTTTCACTCGATCTATATAAGTAGAAGTTAGGTCGAATTAGTTTTAAGTGAATGTGATTATTGATGAAATGGAGAGTAAGTTGCGAATACAGTTTTGAAACTTAAGAATAGGTCGAATTAGATTCAAGTGGGTTTAATGTGAATAAAAAGATAAGTCGATGTAGTTGAGAAATTGTGAAAGAATTGCGGTTAGAAATAGTCGAATGTAGTTAGAAGCTAAATGGGTCGAAAGTAGAGGATTGACTTTAAAAAGTCATGGGTTAGTTTAGTTTGCGGATTGTTAAAAGATTTGGGATGATAATAGTTAAAGAGTATTCAAAATTGTTTAGAAAACGAACTACTCATTTGCGTACTCGATTCCTTAGGAACCCAACGACTTGAGCTCGAGTTGTATTCGAGAGTCGTTGTAGGCGAATATTTTTGCAAATTTTAGTAACATATTTGTATATTAACCATATAAGCTAATAAGCTCATAATCCCCCTATATACTTAAACAAACACCCGCTAATAAATTAGGGACAATTACATATATACCCACTAAAATTGCATATTTGCATATTTTCTCTAAACATGCTTAGACACAATTGTATATTATGCATTAAAAACTTGTATTTTGAAGAAATATGCAAATATAAAAGTTACGTTGAGTATATATGCAATTCCCCTTGGAACACCAAGAACATTGTATAATGTAACAAAAAACACAAGATTTAATGTTTGTCTCAAAAGTGCTCAGTTTAGTATTTTTGTTAAGTTTCATTGGGTGGACAGGGCCATGTGTGAATCATTTTTTCTCATTTCGGCCTTTATGTCTTTTGATGCTGTTTAGCTTAATCTTAATTGGTACCATGTTGTATTTGTGTCAGTTTAGCGATGTTTTAGGATATTGTGTGGATTCAAGTTTAGTTTAGTTTTGTTCTAGTTTTTGGTCCCTCCTTTGTTAATTGTCTTCATTATTTAGGGGTATGCGTGTATTGTATTTTTTCTGTTGTTTGGTTTAATAAAATATTGCCTTTCTAAAAAAAAAACATTGTATAATGTAACTTTGGTCATGAAACTCTTTGAATTATTTTGTTTAATAAAAATAATGTAAAGGAAATTTGCAAAACTGTGACCAAAGATGATACTTATTTTCAACTTGACTTAACTTTGTGGCATATTGTTACAACTAGAACTTTTTTTTGGGTGAAATAACGAGATTGTCCTAAATTTAAATACGAATTATCACTTGTGCCATTGGCCGCAAAAAACACTTTTATGCAAATTACGCTTGTGGAAAGCAGTTGCCTTAGGTAGTGATGATATTCTTGAATCAAATTTGAAAAATAAATGAAAAAAAAAAAACATATTAGAGGTTGAAGGTGAGTGAGGGTAAATTGACAAAAATGCCCTCATGGATTTACGGCGTTAGTAAAAAGGACGGGAAGTGTAACAAAATATGAACAACAAACAAAACATTTTTTGTAATTAAAGTTTGGGAGGACGGAAAGTACAAAAATGATAAACCACAGGGACAAGATTCTTAATTTTGCTGGTTTCCATTGCGACTGGCTGTGACCGGAGCTGCAGTTCTTTATTAGGTTTTGACTTAATTGGTCAACATTCTATCATCTTTCGTATTCCTAGCATTCAGGTATAATAAATTCACTAGTTTATGAGTATTTAATTACATTTTTTTTAATTAATTAATTGTGTTAATTAGGGTTTAGTTTTTCTGATTTGTTTATTAATAAAAAATAAATAAAATTATTTTATTGATTTTGATTTGTGTTTACTGTGTTGATTTTGCAGCATTTCTATTTTTTCCGGCTAATTAAAACTTTCAAAATAAGCCGGAAAATAACGAGCTTATCAAACATTGTTTAATAAGCTTATTTGGCTGGATTATGGGCTTATTGAACTTTTGAACAGCTCATAAGCTCAAATAGTTGACTTGCTTATGAGTTTATCAACTTATGCTTATGTAGTTATGTAGCATAAACTCACATTGATAAGCTCATAAGCCCAAAACTTTGAGCTTACAAGCTTTTCAAAAGTTCAATAAGCTGACCAAATAAGCTTAAGCAAACACCCCTGTAAGCCGAAATCGCATAAGCCCATAAGCCCTTTATATAAGATTAAACAAACACCCCCTTAGTAACATTGCTGTTTAGTAGGTTATTTGAGTCGTTAGTGATTAGTGGAAGTCGCGGATTCATGTGATACGTTAAGTGTTGCGCGTTGATCATATGTGCTGTTTTGATTCAGCTATTTTAATTAATCAGGGTTTTTGTTTGGTTTGATTTGTATTATTTTGTTTTATACTGTTTGTAATTGTTAATCATGTGACGCAATCCACCTATCTAAGTATATGCTATTTGGTTTGACTTTGGATATAGATGATACATTGAGTAAGACATATTTAAAGTTTTTTTTTTTGTTGTTTGTGGTAGACGTGTTAATTTCTTACTCTTTTGGGTGTTTCAGCTTTACAGGTTAGGTGAAACTCAATCACTTTTTTTGTATCAGAAGGTCCTTCCATGGTGTATTTGAGCAATGGAAAAAGGAAGTGATTATTCAAGGTCTGTGAACTTATTCAAGCTCTATTTATCATATAGTGTTAATACCGGCTCTTAATCTTTCGTAAATTTCTTTTTCATCTAATTACGCATATTGACACTAAATAGAAGAGCGAAAACAATTAAATTACTGTAGGATGGTTATGGTAATCATATTGAAGGAGTACATGACTTGATCATTTATGTTACTCTTTACAGGATCAAGTTTAGCAAATGGAACAATGTCTTCCTCCAAAAGCAAGTTTGATGATAAAATTGAAGCATCTTCTGCTAAGATGTATTACCATTACTACGGGCAACTGCTTCAGCAAAATATGATGCAGGATTATGTGAGGACAGGTGAAATGTATGATTAATGTTGCTTTCTTTTTTAGTTTCCTACTATGCCGCGGTTATTGAGAACCAAAACCAAGTAGATTTTGCTGGACGCGTAGTGGTTGATGTTGGTGCTGGAAGCGGCATACTATCATTGTTTGCTGCACAGGTGTTACTAATGAAACTATAGGGGGTGTTTAGATTTGCATTTTGGAATCCTCTGATTATTGGGACTTGAAATTGCGATAATCAGTGTTTAATGTTTGGATATACATATTCTGGCTCAAAGTATACAGGGATCAAAATATATTTTCTTAACTAGTTTTGTACCGGCTACTTCAAAACCAATTAATCATGTTTTAATAGAGTTACTTATGTATCTCCCTTTTGACCTAATCCTGGAATCTTTATACTTCCATTTCATAAAGCCTACATCCAAACACCAACACACTATTTTGTACTCTTATTGAGAAATGAGAAATGTGATCCCTTCACAGTGCCAACTTGTTTTGTTTTGTGTGTGTGGGGGGGGGGGGGGTGGGGGGGGGGGTGGGGGGGGGGGGGTAAAGAGGCCACACCAACAAAGCAAGAAAGTCAAACTGCTTCACTCCACAAAGTCAACACAGTCAAAGTGAAGACTATGCCAAACACTCCTTCTAGTCACAAGCTGCTTCATAAAGCTCAAATACAATGTGGTAGAATGTAGCTTTAGATATTTTGTACAGTTAGTAGTTAGTTAGTTAGATATTTCTAGAAGGTAGATTAGTCTATAAATACTGTATTGTAACTCATTTGATGTAATTCACTTCATTCTTCCTAATAACAGTTTTTCCCGCCAATATGGCATTTGAATCTTTCATTCATTTTCTCTCAATTCCACCATTGTTGATAAGATTTTAAAAAATTAACAAGAAAGGAAGTATCAGTCCTAATTCCTAACATTGTGAAGATTCACTGGGGAGGTTTAAGGTATTCAAAATATCATCTGTCGGAGTATTCGATGCTATCTCAAGAGAAAGAACATGCAAGATTACACTGTTCTTAAAATATGCCATATATATTCAAATTTGCTAACTTTTTTTTAGTTTATGTTATGCTTTTTGATGTTGAATTTTGTTCTTGTCATTTCTCTTTCACTTGTCTAAAGTATGGTTATGTTTAATACTGTTTGCAGCCAGTGGTTGATGCTTTTGATCCAAGGTTATTAGTGGCGACTGCAATTTCCCATGTCATCAATTTTACTACTGTCAAGGTATTGCTCTTTTGAATTGTTAATCATAGTAGATAATGTTACCCTCTGTCCTCCTTGAAGACTTCTATGATGTTCTTTCAAAAGATAAAACTATGTTCTAAAGTGAAGCTCAGAGCTAAAAGCCTAAAAGATCTTGGTGCTATTATGCCAAGACAACTTGATGGGGCTGAGCAAAGGTTCAAAACCAAACTGACCCGACAAAAACTGAACCGACCCGAGAACCAATTTCGTGAAAAACATGAACCGAAACCGAACCTAATATGGTCGGTTCGGTTTAGGTGTGTTTTTGTCGGTTTTGGGTCGAACTAAACCGAACCGAACCGACCCGAAACCGAAAATAGGAAAAACATGAAACCGAGACCGAACCGAAAGGCTGTCGGATCGGCTCGGTTTTTGTCGGTCCGTTCGGTTTTGGGTCGTCCATGCTCAGCCCTACAACTCGAGCTCATAAACATAATAAAATCCTAATATAACCTAAAAAGGATATTTATTCTTGATTCATGTCACTAAATGAAAATACACATCACAATTGTTGTATAAATGTCATTTTCAGGAAGAGGACTTGTACGAAATCAACATTCCTTTGAAATTCACCGCTTCTGTTGGAACAAGAATACATGGTTTGGCATGTTGGTTTGATGTTCTATTTAATGGCAGGTAATAGTTTATATGCTTAATGGGAATTTTATTTTATATGGATCGAAACAGGGTGGTTTTTTGTTGAAAGAATGATAATAATCATTTTAATATTTAGTGTTAAGTATGATTAAAAACAATTACGGAGTACAATGCATTAAAATTTTACTTTTGGCAACTTTTAACTTGTTTTTATCCCTTGAACACATTTGACCCGTTTCTTTTATCTCTACTGATTTTGTTTCTACATAAATTGTTTTGACCTACAGCACGGTACAAAGGTGGCTGACAACGGCTCCTGGCGCACCTACGATTCACTGGTACCAACTACGCTGTGTTTTGTCTCAACCCATATACGTCATGCCCGGGCAAGAAATCACTGGCCATCTTCACATGATTGCGCATAGTGCTCAGAGTTACACTCTTAACTTAACCATGTCAGGTTGGTTGTCGAACTGCTATTTTGTTTTTCTTTCATTTTGCAAGTGTATTACGGCTATAGTTGTATTAGTTAGGTAGTAAATAGTTGGTTTTTTCAAGCGTTTAACAAATTTTTGTTATGAGAAACTACAGAAGTCATTCCTGTGGTTTGGTGAAATTATGGAAATTGTCCGTCGCTGATACCATTTTGCATAAATGATCCTTAAATGTGGTGTTTGTTTTCAGTTTTGGTCCCTAACTGCTGATCTTTTGTTACTAAAAGCAAATCTAGTTACGTACTTTGAGGGATCAAAAGTGAATGTACTTTGAGGGACCAAAAGTGAATGCAACAAGTGCATTTAAGAACTATTTATATTGGCAAGTGACGATTTCTGTATTTTTACTAAACCACAAGGAAGATTTCTGTAATTTACTCTTTCTCTACTCTTTCAGTTATCTGAAAAATTAATGCATAAAACGACAAATATGACATCTTGCAAAACAAAGAAGAGACGGTTTGTGAGATGCATCTAAAAGTCTCTTTAGTTTAGGTTATATGATTGGTAATTAAGTAGTTTTGTAGTTCCTGGTAGCTGAATATGTGTATCTGAATACTAAAAAACTGAATATTGTGGCTTCAAATCACATTTATCAGATCATCAAGTTACAAATGCAAATACAAACACTCCGTGACCTTTTTTTTATTTGTGTTGTGTAGCTAAAATGTGGGGCCCAGGTGCTGAACAAGGAGGAATACTACAAACGTCAAGCTGTAGACTGGATCTAAAAGAGCCATATTATCGAATGTCTCAACCACAAGCCTACTCATCGTCCCAAGATCAGCAGCCCAATCAGCTCTTACAATCGCAGGTACCCATTAGCTTCCTTTATTGAATGGATTATTAATAAAACAACAAATAATTAGCTCTTTTAGTTTTCTCCTAAATTACCCGTAATCATATTTTTTAGACAAGATTTATAGGCGGCACTTATTTCAGTGCTTTGAATAGAAATCTACTATGCTTTTTTGAAAGTAGAAAATAGATGGTTGAGATCAATTTTCATGCACCTTGCGAACCAATTGGGTCAAAAGGTGCCCATTTATTAGAAAATGCTTTCCATCATATATGCATGAGTGAGTCTATTACAGGAATGATCCTTCCCTTGACTTGTTAGAGAAAAACGTCGCCATAATTGATCCTTCTCTTACATGAGTAAACGAGTCAATTACAGGAATGATAAACAATTGTTTGGTAGCTTTACTGTTTTTTGTTCAAATTACAGGATTTACAGCTTTCCTCTCTGGATGAAGACGGGTCGGATTTCATTCAACAACCGATAAACGATTCCGGAGTCCAAATTCATTGACCTTTCAGTGACTTAATGCATTTGATATACACAAACGGTCTAAGCTTTCTGGAAACGTGATCCATCATGTAGCATTATACTAGGCACCAAGAAATGTCAGGCAGGTTCTTTAAAGACTGCCCTTTATTCTCATGTATCATTTCAATGCCTGTAAATTAGGTTGTCATGGTTGACCGATTTATTGCTCTTAGAGTGTTTGCATTACTATGTTGAAAAAGTTGACTAATAATTAATTTTTAGCCTCGAGATGAAGTTGATGACTTTTGTTCCCATAAAGTCCCTATCTTTATGATGTGCCCTTTTAGTTAGTTCGTATCTGGGTTATTCTGGATGAGGTATATCCAAAATAACCGGACCAGTTGAGGCCGGTGTCAATTGTACGGTTAAGGCTGATCTAGCTAGGTTGAGACTGGTAGTGAGCAGGGGCCTGCTACTAGTATCAATAAGGTCTTCAATAAATCTACGGCTAGTTCTTTGTCGTAATACAAATGTATGTTACCCATGGTTCTGTTCTGGTTGGCATCTTTTGTTTTGTCTCAAGAAAGCTTGACTTACGGTCTTCACTAGATGTAAATATGTCAATTTTTATCACAAATTTGTCTAGTTTGTGATGCAAAAGAACCTGATGTTACGATGTATCTGACAAGTTTTTAGCTACAAGTCAATTAAGTAAAGCCATCTTTGATTGAAGAAAGAGTTATATAGTTCTGAGTAACAAAGACAACCTGATATGTCAGTCTTATAGCTCTGAGAGAGTAACAAAGACATCTTGATATATTGATATGTCCGTATGAAATGTTACTAACAAAAGGTAAACTTTTCGGATTATGCTGGTTTTGTCGTGATGATTTTTAATTGACATATAACTATTTATCAATTACTATCTTACATACGATAAAAGTTGTACATTTTTTCAAATGTAATGAATAGGAGATTTTTTCATATTTTCCCTCGCAGTTCATGATCAATAAGCATTCTTCTCATCTCATTCATTCCGGCCCCGATCTAAAAAATAGTCATTTCGAAGAAGTCTCTGTGTTGGTTGCTCATTCAGGTTGCCTAAATATTGTAAAGATTGACGATATATATCAATAGTTCGCCCGTCATAAAATGTTCATGTTTTGCAAGTACCACATGTTATTAAAGTTATACACGTTAACACATACAGAGGATATTATCGTTAGCGTGTTTGTTTACTTAGCTTAATCTCATCTTCTTTTGTTCACTAACGTGAGTAGAGTAACCTAAGTGAACAAAAACGTCATGTATAGTAACGACAAGGATTGTTTTGATTAAAAATGCTGAAGTATTTTGCATCTGGAGAGCAACTTGGGTGGCTAGTTCGAAGCCTAGAGTATGAGTCCAACACAATCCTTGTTAATTTAGAGTTAATTACATAAATGTCTAAATGGTCACTGTTGTTGTCAGATTTTACGGGTTTAGTCACGATACTTTTTTTCGCTGGGTCATATCAATGTGGTTTTGTAAGTTGAGTTGTTGATCATGATGGTGTTATGGGTATGTCCTTAGCTAAAGATGATTGACTTGTAACAGGTTTATAGTTTTCGACGATTAATATATACTTAACTATTTTACGAAGAATAAAAAGAAAGTTTGCACCGATAGAGTAATTATATACAAAATTTATCACTACTTGTCACCTAAAACATTCCCAGTTAACCTTGACACACGATTATTATATAAATATGTGAACTGATGGAGATCTCACTGCTTCAACTGACTTAATTAATGAGCTCGTCCGTGATGAGTCTGTAGCGCCCGACCTTCCCGGTTTCTTACAGCAGTGAAATCTTTAAATAAGCTATTCAAGATAATTTGTTTGATGGAGAGGTCTTGAACTCATTTAAAAGGAATTCTTGGGTGCAAGTGAATATTTGTGTGGGTATTGGACCATCTTCGAACCTAGTCTAATCTCTTGTGATGTGGCATTACCCGTCTCCAATTTCTGTGTTTTCTTTGTGATTTCAAAGATGAATCCTGGCGATCACTGCTTTTAAAATTATCTGAAAATTAAGCTTATATGGCTAAAACTATGGAGTTGGTGGTAGTCTCGTCCTCTTCATAACCCGGCATTTGGTGATATATATTTTTTCGAAGAACTTAAATTATCATGGTAATAAGTGGATATCAAAGGCCTACCCGCAACCTGGTTGTCTCTTATTTGGAGGTGGCGAAACATAATTCTCTATGCATCGGACGATGCAGAGGTTGGCTCAATCCGACATGAATGTTGAAAGGAATAACAAATTAGATTTACAAAACTTTATTTCATTACTGAAATACGAGAGTACACAAGATTACATAGAAAAATAACATACGAAAACGGAAAACGTAATGGCTAAGAAAAATGATACTCATGCCTAACTTGTATGACCAAAATTATGTCTAAAAACAAGATGAAGACGTGCGGCAAGCTTATTGGTGAAGATTTAAATGGAGAAAGTGATAAATAGATTATGCTTAAAATTAGGCATATGGATACATGCATCATTCCTTCTCTTGAGAAAATGCTTAGTCCTTGAGTTGAGAAATGCTCTTCTTAGTAGAGCTTTTCCCTAGACTAATTGATTTAAACCCTGGTGATCTAACGGTTTCATAGTTCTGTCGCCTTCTCGTCTTTTTTAGGCTGAATGTGTGGGTTTTGGGCTTCGTCTTGTAGCATTCTCTTCTTTTCTCTTTGCCTTTGAATATCATCGCTGTTTCCAAAAAACATTGGCCGGAACTCAAGGCCACATATAATGAGGCCAGACATAGGTGGCCCTTCATGACTTGTAAATTTCATATCAATAGAAAGAGAGCCATCCTTGAATTCATGAGCTGAGTTAAATTTCCACAGTTGAATCTCCATCCATCCATCTTCCCTTTGTTTCGGAACCCGAGTGATATCATTTATGTTCAATGCGCTTGGGGTTATAAAATAAACAAATTCAGCCTCATTATTATCTTTGTGCAGTACGTCTCGTACTTTTACTGGACAATGCAGCCCCTGACATTTTTCTGAAAGCTTGAACACAAGGTAACACACGTATTCTGTATCTTGTGACAACATTTGACTTTTGATCGTGCAATTAAGATGAAATACTTGTTGTGGTAAAAGCTCGATCACCTCTTGAAATCTGCATGTAGGATAGATTAAGAAGGAAGTTATATATAAAGACAGGAAACTACATCCAAGAAGTGAAACTTTTGTCAACCATTAATTCACGAAATTTTAATTGTCAACTACAAATAAAAAAACACTCGGTTAGAAAATCTGGTTTTTCATGTGACATCTACATATTTGGATGTACAATAAAAAAAGTTTAGTGGTTAAAGGTAGGGCTGGGAATTCGTGTGGGATTCGGGTTATCCCCCAACATGAACATGTCATGTTTAAGTAATTGGGTCAGACTTGTGAACCCCAACTTGTTTAAACATACCTTGAACCCGACTCATTTAGCCCCCGTTTATCTAACTCGGTTGGCGGTTTAGCGAGTTACACCAGTTAAATAGGTTAAATGGGTTATACCCAAGGCCTTTGGTCTAGTGGTATGTGAGTTGCCCACCAACCTAGAGGTTGTGGGTTCAAGCCTCGCTGGAGGCATTTGTGAGATATATTGTGAGTTGGTATAGGTGTGAAAAAAATAAATTGCCGTTCTAAAAAAAAAAAAAAAAGTTAAATGGGTTGGCAGGTTGACCCGTTCAACCCATTTAACCCATATAACACCTTTAAACAACTATAAAAATTAACATTTTCTTTCAAAAAAAAACTTTAACGGATTGTCGGGTCGACCTATTTAACCCAACCCAACCCGAACGCGGCCCGGAACCTATTTACACCCAACCATAACCCGTTTATTTCTGTATCGGTCTCGAGTCGTGTTTGAATTGCCCCCTCTATTTAAAGGAAACTGTAACAAAAATAGCTATAATATAAGAAGCAAACCTGGACTTGGCTAATGGTTTTGAAGAAAAAAGATCTACATTAGAGTATTTGTATAAAGCTGCCTTTGGCGAAAGCACTAGAAGTTTCTTTTTGTCGACTTCGCCCAACCAGAACAACTCGTCATAGCTTCTACATATCTTGAATATTTCTTCAAAGTTAGTTGGAAGTTGTTGTACCTGATCCGCATTGAAGTTTGATTTCATGACATGTTGGACTTCCTTCAATTTTCCCATTTCTTCATGTTTCACCTGTGAGCAAACCATGTTAAATATGCAACATAGATCATGGGTTTAGTTTAATTTTTTGACATGTATCCGACCTCTTTGTATATAAACAAAAGAGTTTATAATGGAAACAAGGAATTCAAACTTACATTGTCAACTGCTCGAAATTCAATGCCTTCAACATAAACCGTTCCTTCTCCACAATAGTGTGATAAAAAGCTCTCAAGTAGAAACTCAAAAACAACAACTTCGCTCTGATTCAAGAATTGGCACAACTCAATCATCATCCAGTCCTTGTCTCTCCATGTTGCGAAATATGCATGTAGAGTTTCGAGTCCCTTTTTATACTTTAGGTTAACACACATCGGTTTACTTGAAACTTTTCTTGAATCATTAAATTTGAAGACTAAATAGACTCCATAAACGACATTTGGAGACAAAAATTGAGCGTTTGTCTTTATTTCAATGTTCAATTTGGAAATATCTAACATCTCCGCTACTGACTCAAATCTGCACATATTATAAATATTCAAGTCCCAGTCAGTCATAACCATTATTCCCTCAGATGTACACTTCTACTTTAGAATTTAGTATTTCTTTAAACCAAAATAAATGAGAAAACAATTTATTTTGGAATTGGGAAAAGACTTAAATTCAAAACTGAAACTTATTGTATCCATAAATATATAATTACCTATGGCAATTTTCTTATAATAACCATTAAGTTATGTATTTTATAGAGGGATAATATCTTGAAATAGACAAGCAAGATGCTAGTAAAATTTATTATTCATGGCCGTGCAAACAGAGGGCCCAAAAAAGGGCGTACCTCAACCACGTTTAAAAAAAAATATAAAAAAAAAATAAAAAATGGTAAAAAACAGAATCAAGCTACATAGTACATATCAACAACAAGCAACATGTAAATATCATACATAAATCTAAGACTATTAGAATTGGTCAAGAAGACACTAAAATCTTATATAGTCATTTTAGTTAACATAAAATACAATCTTTTTCAAAATCGGCACTATGTAATTCAATTCCTATAAAAAAATATAATTTTATCTAGGATTGAATTTCCATTCCTTTTGATGAGCGGAAAAGTACATGTCATGCAACCTTAAGCTTGATCATTCTTTACCTAATTATCATGTTTTAACTTATAAAGTTTTTTGTGTACTTTCAGTAAATATCATGGTTCAACGTATAAATAAACTAAAGCTTGAAGAGACTTTAGAGTTGATATGAAATGATCTAAGACGCTGAAGGGCTGAACCTGTACAAGTTACAAAGCATCTACTATTTACTGTTCTTTGAGTCTATTAACCATTTGATTAACAAACAATTTTGTATTATATCTGATTATGAAAGTTAGTTTTTTATATTTCTTGTTCTAAAAGTTGTTGATCATATTACATTGTAGATTAGAATAAAATTTATGCATCTAACAACAATATATATGTACAAACAGAGGTGGAGAGAATAACCTTGATTCTGGAAGAGATTTCCACTCATGTGGACAGCTGTTTTTGTAGGAAAACAATGTCGCTGAAACCATTGCATTTCTTTCTCCAATACCATCGAATGACATCAACTGTAATACAAAAAAAAAAAAACAAGTCAGACTCAACGTTAAGATGTGTAAATGCTTGTATGATTTTGATTCATCCGTAATAAACTAAAGGATACATGGAACACAAGATGCACAAACATATGAGTGAGATTTGAGAATGAACTCATTACCATTTTGTCTTGTTGAAAGAGGATTCGCTTCGAAAAAATGTTGTAAAGATCCTCTTTCTTGATGGTAGAATAAATTTCAGGGCACTTTGACTTCTGGATTATTTCTTTATAGTCTTTAGGCAATTTGGGCTCCCATTTCTCATAATCCTCCTGTATATACATTACTTAATCAATTAATAAACTCGTTTTTCATACAGCTACTTAATCAATTAATAAACTCGTTAAAGGCCAGTTTTGTCAAAATATAGAAACTTACCTGGAATTCTAATGTTTTCTTAAGCTGTATGACCACTTCATGAGCTGTTGGCCGTCTTTCTCTCCTGTGATGTAAGCATTGAAGGGCAATCCTTGTAAATGTAGTATATGACAGTGGCACAATTTGTTCTTTAATACCCTCGAACACTAACTTATCAAGTTTTCCTACATGATAGTGGTGTTTAGCCAAAAAGGGTAAATAAAGATACTCATCATCTAGCTTTTCGGATGAAAGTTTCCCACACAATATGTCAAATAAAACTGCACCCAGCGAGAATATATCAGATTCTTTAGTTAAGAAGCCTGTTTTCGAGTGTAGTGGGTCATGATAGCCGATTGTGCCTGTAACATTGTCGATGACAAAGCCTACATCCTGATTTGTTGGACACACTAAGGAAAGCCCAAAATCAGAAATTTTTGCTTTCCAATCATCAAACAGTAGAATGTTGCTGCTGCTGATGTCCCTATGTATTACAATTTCTGGACTTGAAACAGTTCCATGAAGGAACTCCAACCCGATTGCAATATCAATGCATATTTTAAGCCGCATCACCCACGTAAGACTATCATCGCTCAAGTACTTATCAAGACTTCCTCTCGATGCATAATCATAAACAATTATTTTCTCATCCTCTTCATCACAGTAGCCTACAAGACCAATGACATTTTCATGTTGATACTCCATAAGGATTTCCAGCTCTGTCATAAATTCAGCTTCTCCTTCAGCAGACTTCCTATCCAATCGCTTTGCAGCAATGAAGTTATCCCCATGAGCAGCTACTCCTCTGTATACATTCCCAAAACCTCCATGTCCAATGATATTGTCTTCACTGAAGTCTTGTGTTGCCAACTTTATGTCTTCAAGTGACAGTTTGAGGCTGTCCTTGTGGTTCTCCTGTGAATCATTAGACAGTGAGTCGATTTTATAAGCTAAAAACAGAATGAACTACTTGCAATCTAAAATGCGTTCGTGAATTTTAGGTTTTCAGCCCACAAGTTCACATCAAGAAAATATACATATATATACACATCACGGCGGGGGAGGGGGGTGGTTGAGGGGGTTTACAATTGCTAGAATTTTATAAAGTGGTTAAATCACTAAGTTAGTAAATTTTAAGATTAAAATAATAAGTCACAAAAGTTAAGGTCTAAAATAACTTAAATGGGAAATTGAGTAATAGTTTGAGAATTAAAATAATATTTTCACAAGGTATAATGTATGATGGTCACATACATGATGAAGAATATGAGGAGATTATAAAGTTATATTTTAAATCCATTACTTACCTGAAAGTTTAAAGCTTTTTTGAGTTCGTTGATGACAACATCTATTGACGGACGTTTGACTTGAGTTTCTACGCATCAGATTCAGATTCAGATGTGCGGTTCAGATTCAGATTCAGACCCTCTTAATAAACAAACACCACCTTAGTGTTGTATAATATTTTTAGTTTTTATTTAATATTATAATCAAATATAAAATACAATGATAAAAAACATAATAATGATATTCTAAAATGTGCTCCAAGGGAAATGTTTGAGAGAATAAAACTAGTTCATTAAATACTCAAAATCACATGTAATTAATTATAGTACTTTTTAAGTATAATTATGGTGCATTAATTGCATTTTATAATTTCTATAGAAAGTACCTGCATGATTATCATGCCTTAACATGTGCTTGAGGGCACATTTAAAAAAAAAACCTTAATATAAAATCAAAATCACATGCATTCAAATTTCACATTAGTGAGGATATAGTGGTTATACGTTAAACCACAAACAACAGTTAGTAATATAAGTAACTCTTGTTTATTAATTAGGATAATTAGTAATCGGCCTAAAACTAAAAGTTTAAGGAAATTAATTACCTTCAAGCGATTGAATGATGTACGGTCAACGGGATTTTCATGTTTCCACTGACGTTCCAAAGCTTTCTCAAGTTTTTTGACAACCTGATCTATATGCGGACGCTTTGCCCGTTCCTCTTGTATGCAGAAATGTGCCGTCTCTGAGAAGATTTTGAATGCTTCTTGGTCCATCTGTTTTCGTAAATGCGGATTGATCATTTCTTCCCAATGAGATTTTTTCAGTTGACCTAATAACCCCTCTCCCAACTCTTCATCTGGCATAACTGCACGCCTCCCGCACAAGACTTCGAATAATACAACACCGAACGAATACACATCTGACTTGTGGGTCATACCGCCAGTCTTTTTATATTTTGGGTCCAGGTATGCATTCTTAACAATATCACGAGTAAGAAGAAGACGGTGCCTCCGAGCTATTGTATTTTTCAACGAAAGTTCAAAACCAGATAACTTGGGTTCCCATTCGTCATCAAGTAAAAATTTTGAACTCCTGACGTTGCAATGTATGACACTGAAATCGCGTCCAGCATCATAATGGATGTAACTCAATGCATTTGCAACGCCCAGACATATCTTCAACCTTTGCATCCATGTGAGGGTCTCGTCACTTAGATATTTGTTGAGACTTCCATTGGCTTCCTTCTTGTATACGGTAATCAGATCATTCCCATCATGAAACCCAATAACAGACACTAGATTCGTATGATTGAGACTAGAAAGCATCGACTTCTCCATCCTAAACTTTTTTTTCTCATCTTTTTGATATTTAAAATAGATCCCCCGTGCAACAATATCGATGAACTGTCCGGAATGCAACATACGGCCTTGGTAAACATATTTAACTGTTTCATCTCTGATCTTATTCTCAAGAGCAAAGTTGTTGGTTGCGGATCGTATATCTTCAACGCTGAACTGTGAGTGAGAAAGATATCTGCGGGTAGACATTGTCTTTTTGCTAGAATTGGATTCAACGCCTGTGGATGTGGAGTGACTGGCTGATCCCTATATGTACCAAAGAAGACAACATTATGAAGTGTGCAGATTTTCAAGGTGGAACACTTCAGTGAGGTTAATCATTCATTTTTAACATTTATTAAAGAGAAAATATAGTGAGAAGCTAAGTAAGTTTAAGAGGGGTCTTGTGTATCATTCTAAAGAACAATTAGATTTTGCAAAAAATTTCTGGCAAATGTGATTTTCCTTCAACATGGAAAATATTTTGCATGTATAACTTGAACCTCAATTTAACCATAACTCACAACCATCCTTTAAGACAAATATAATAGTTTAGGGGAGTGACGTGAATGGAGTGTATTTATTTGTACACAAAATATCAACCCGAAAAGACATTTTTGTCCAGTAGTACCCATTTTTTGTTTTGTTTTCTTTTAAGGTTTTTTCATCCAAAAGTCATTGTACTTTTTATAAATATTTAATTTGATCATTCTACTATTTTTTTTTCATTCAAGTCACTGTACCATTATTTATGTTTAGAATACTAACTAAACTTTGAGAACACATATTTGACTATTTGAGTCATCTATACTCTTTTTTTACTCCACTTCAACCTCCATGTCATCAAATAACACACGTCATTTTTGTTATTTTTTATGACAATTAAAATAGTTATATATGTTAAATTTAATTTCTTTTTATGCATATTCTAACCGAATATTTAACATTTTAACGGAACATTTAAACAAACTTAAATTGGTTAATCTAATGCGATGTTTACATATGTTTGTGGTAGAGTAAAACCAAAAGTAATGATCTCAATATTGTCTTCATCAAGTTACGTTTAGGAGTACAATTATATCACGATACTCGTATTTGGCGTTGTGCATAAGAATTGTATAAACTATTAAAAGTTATAAAATTTTAAGTTATGATTGTTAAAACTTACAAAACAAGCTTGGTTGATTGTAACTGATGTACAAACAAATACGAAATTAGAAGTAAATAATGTAACTAATTTTTTATAAAAATAAATAAATAGAAGTAATAAATTTGCAAAAGAAAATTTTAAAATAAAAAATTGTGACGTGAAAATAATGATGTGGTGTCATACTTAATAATGTGGACTTTTTTTTGTGACATGGATATTGAGGTGGAGTATACATGGAGTATGAGTGACTCTATTAGTCTATTGTATGAGTTCTGAAAGTTTAATCATTTTATTAAGTTTAAATAATACTAGTAATATAATGACTGAATACACACAAAATTACTAAAATGACCTAAATGAACATTTTTAAAAAGTACAATGACCATAGAATGCAAAAACCCTTCTTTTAAACCTTTAAAATAGCCGATATACTTTTGAGAAGTACCCAACAACAATGACGACAACCATTTTGGGTCACCGTTTATTTTAAGCCATCCATAAGCAATGCTTTTAAAACATTAATAAGAATAAAATATAGTTAAAAATATAAACTTTGAGCATCGTTGGTGACTCCACCCGGTGCGTTCTTATTATTCACACTCAATAACAAAACTTTGAAGCTGAAAATTGCATCATAAAGTATCATCACCTAACAGTTTATAGTATATTTTGAATTCTTTTTCTGTGTGCAAATAATTTTGCCCCTTTTCGCATCTTTCTTTGTCCTTTCTCTTGTTTTAACATTTTCCTCTTTTTTAAAGATTTCAGTGGCTTACGACAAAAAATTAAAAAAATAAAAATAAATAATTACCTCCTCATGACTGGATGATGTCCCTCCAACTTCGACCACAACTGATGAGTGTTCCTTTAACATCAAATACAACAATAAGTAAATAAAAGTTGCTCCTATTATATATATTGTGATAGAAAGATAAAGAGAAAAAACCATCTTACAGCATCTTCACGTTCCAACTGAAGTTTCAAAGCTTCCTCAAGTCTTGTGACAACCTGACCTATATCCCGGCGTCGGGATCTTTCTTCATTCAGGCAGTCATGCGCTGTTTTCGCGAAAATGTTCAATGATTCCGGATCCATTTGTTTCAGTAGATCCGGATCAATTATATCATCGAGTATTTTCTCTCTATAATGAAAAATTGCCAACGGAGCCAAATACTTGTTATCTTGACCATTAATTACTGATTCCCTACCACACAATAGTTCAAACAAAACTATCCCAAACGAGTACATATCCGACTTGTGGTTCACACTGTTCGTCTTTATATATGCTGGATCTCCATACCCTTCCACATGAAAAGCATTATTAGTATGAAATGAATGGTGCCTTTGCGATGCTTCAATCTTCATGGAACGTTCAAAGTCAGATAACTTGGGTTCCCAGTCATCATTTAATAGAACTGTGCCACTGTTAATTTTCCGGTGTATCACGCTAAAATCCCGCCGCTCGTCATAATGAATGTAACTCAACGCATGTGCAAGACCCACAGAAATCTTCAATCTTTGCACCCATGTCAACCTCATTGGGTCACTTAGATATTCAATGAGCATTCCCCTGGTTTCATCATACTTGGTAATGATGACCTTCTCATCTTTTTCATCACAAAACCCAACAATAGAAACCAGATTCTTATGCTTGAGACTCGTAAGCATGGATATCTCCGTCCAAAACTCTTGTTCTGCTTCATTCCTTTCTTTATTAAACCTCCGAGCAGTGATATTAATCAACTCACCGGACCACAAGAGCTGTCCCTTGTAACTCTTTCCAAATCCACCTGTGATGAAGATATTTTTGTCATCAAAGTTGTTGGTGGCGGATAGTATGCTTTCAAGGGGGATTTTGAGGTGAGCAAATTCGTCCTTTGGTGAAGGCATTATCTGTTTATTAAGTAAAAAACGTGAATTAATACACAAGATAACACAATAAGAGAGTTTGATAAAGTGCCTACAAAGTGTTTGATGAAATTCCTGAGCCTTTTCAAACACATGTTGAGGTATATACTTGCCTTGTATGTTATATTAATGTTGGATTGGAGTCTAAATCTGAATATATTAATGAGTATGTCGGAAAGTATGTTGAGATGTATTCAATAATTTCCATCCTATGTAGAAATATAGGCAACTTCCGCTAACCGTCCTCTTTTCTAAAATCCTAAATAGATCTACAAGTTTTGCTATGCTTATTAATATTTCTTTTTATTTAGTTTGTGCTACATTGTATTTTGCCTTCCCTATGTCCCGCTCTTGCAAGATTGGTTGTTCGTGTTGTTGTTGTTGTTACATTGCATTTTGTATCTCTAGATTGCCTAGACGTTTTTGGCATATCAAGGTGCTACTTGGGCTACTGGGCTCCTAATAGTTTTACTTTGTGGTTATTTATTATTAGTTTTTTTTTTTTGGTTTCTATTGGCATGCCTTCAAGCCCATTCGTATGGTATTATTATATGTACGCTAATTTGGCCATTTTTTAGTAAGAAATCCACTATAGCTCATTCAAAACTCCCAATTATATATTTATAAAATTTACCTTAGTATTTTATCCAAAAAAGAAAAAATGTTAGACACCTCGAACGTGCAATATTCATAACTTGCATTAAAAGGAAATTTTGAAGTGAAATTAATGGCACATCATACACCCGTTTACTACGATTTTGTTAAAAGTAAGACAACATTATCTTGAATTCGCACCTACTATACCTTTATAGAAAAATAATAATAGAAAAACATTTGATGTAGCAATCTAAAAAATAGAACAATCTATTAACCAATCAGATTCTTTAGTTTAGCCTTTGTGAGCAATAGATGAAAAATAAGAAATTTTATGGCCAACAACATTTAGTTTATATATCAAATTTTGTACAAAACTTGTATTCTTTTTTAAAAAGATACAAGCAATTACTAAAAAGTCTTACCTTTATCGTTTTACCCTTAAGTGTAAAAACAAACAGTAAGGTGCTAGTGGCCGAGTGGCAAATTTGTTTTTAGTAAGGTTGCTTAAAGCTTTTCACCCAATTTCAAATCACAACACCTGCGTTTTTTGTGCTTTAAGCTAGTTGCTAAGCTATTGTTTTTATATAATTCATTGTTAATTTAAATAAATTAAAAGCTTGGTAGAGGTGGCGGATCGAATAACGTGAATTTTAATTACGTTAATAACCCACAAAAATATGTAAACCGTTTTTATCACATACTTCATGCGTTAAAAATGATTACAAAACTTGGATATATATAAAATTATGGCTATCATTTATTTATTGATCAGTGGTTAAGTTTTGATAAAATATAAACTTATTAACCTTACTACATGCATGCAAGTAAAAGAGGGGTATAAGAACCGAGCAGATATAGTCTCTTTTGGTCCCCTTGAAAAATTTATATTAGCATTGCATATATTGGGAAGTCAATAATTCATAATGGTTAAAGGGGTTTTAAGTTTTAACCGTGTATTTTTGTATTTTTATTTATAATTGTAAATAATTCATAATGGTCATCCACGTCAATAACTATTTTTATTCATACAATATAAAATGATAATTACACGAATATTTATATAATAATTCAGTAATAGAATACGACTAATTATTAATATTTTAAATTCATATGAAAACATTTTCACTATTAAGTTACATGATATAACTGCTATGATTATATATATTTAATTACAAGTAAAAAGACATTTACAAAAAGTCTTAGAAAGTGGTAAATAAAAGAAATTCATAAAATTTGTCACTAAAACTCACATAGTATAACCATACTAGCTTATTAGCCAATTTGCACTCAAAGAAACAGATAGTAGTACTTATTATGATGATAGAAAGATGGAAGAGGAAAAACCATCTTACCTCATTCTGATGTTTGAGTTGAAGTTCCAACGCTTTCTCAAGTCTTGTGACAATCTCATCAATATTTGGACGCTGAGATTGTTCTTCATTCAAGCAGGAATACGCCGTTTCAGCGAAAACGTTGAGTGACTGTGGATCAATTTGTTTCTGTAGACCCCAATCAATTATTTCACTGAGTTTCTTCTCCCTATAATGAGTAACAGCCACCGAAGCCAAGTACTTATTATCATGGTCGTCGTTGATTACTGCTTTCCTACCACACAGTAGTTCAAACATTACTATCCCAAAGGAATACATATCTGACTTGTGGCTCACACTCTTTGTCTCTATATATGTCGGGTCTGTATACCCCTCCCTATCGCAAACTTTATCAACATGGAATGAATCATGCCTTTCAGATGCCTTAATCTTCATGGAAAGTCTAAATTCAGATAACTTGGGTTCCCATTTATCATTTAATAGGACATTCAAACTGTCGATGTTTCGATGGATAACGCTAAATTCGCGTGCCTCATCATAATGGATGTAGCTCAATGCGTTCGCAAGACCAACACATATCTCCAATCTTCGCACCCATGTCAACATCATTGTATAGTCTAAATAGTTATCAAGACTTAACCAGGTCTCAAACTTGATAACGATGATTTTCTCATCATTCTCATCACAAAACCCAACAAGAGAAACCAGATTTTCACTAGTGGAAAAAGGATTATTAGGTTCGGTTAAAAAGATTTTTAAGAACGGTTTTTGAACCGTCTTAATAGATGGCGTTCCAAAAGATTAGTTGTTTTTTAGTTCGGTCTTTTAACCGTTCTTAAAAAGTGATTGTAAGTCACGGTTGTTTTTAACCGGTCCTTCAAATGGTTTTTCTTTTAAGTAAATTTTGGTTTTGGAGCGTTCCTTAAAATGGGTTTGTTAAATGGATTTGTTGGCGTTCCTTAAAATGGGTTCTTTCTGGAGCAAAATGCTATTTGACAATTGATTGCTATTTGACAATCTAACACCAGAATCACATTATTAAACAATCACAACACAATAAGTACTTCAACAATTTCATTTTAAAAGCAATATATTACTAAATAAACAAAAAGGTCTAGCCATACAAAGAGGCACAAGCCATCAGCAAACAAAAGATCCAAAACATCCTATTTAAATCAAAACAAACATCCTACTTGATTGAAGACAAAGACCTAACACACTTAACTAGAACCTTCAAACTACACACTAAGAAAACAATTAAAATACCACCAGGTGCCCACCAACAGCAGCAACTAGCGCAAAACCGGGTGAAAACAGAACATTTCCCAAATTGATCTTGTAGAATTCCTCAATTCACATCATCAGTGCAATAATCCACGAAAAACTTTGCTCCCGCACTCAGTACCCATCCGTCCAACTCATCTTCCCTTAAAGCCCTTCTAGAGTCATGAAGCTATAAACATAATAAGATAAAACGTTCAAATTTCACATAAGCGAATGGATTCAATGCAAATAAACAAAGTGGATAAACATTTACTTGGTCCGGGAAGGATTTTTGTTTAATATGCAAAGTTTCAAAAATGAACTTCATCATGTAGTACCCGCATTCCCATAGACCTTTTTGTTGGTTACACTGCGACCAAATAACGACCATACACTACATTAAATGCATATATATTAAGAAACCAGTAAACACACTAGTTGATGATTTACCTCAAGCATAGTCCATTTGAATGAGTTGTCAAAAGCCCTAAACAAGAATAGTGTTAAGTTAAAATATTATACGCTTCCATTGTCAATGCAATGTGTATACTAGAAATTACTAACCTTTCCACTATGTTGCTCAGATAAAAAGTCTTAGAGGTCTTTTTCTTATCTCGATTGTATGAATCGAATATATATCCCATCCTTGTCTTAGGGCAAATTAAAAATAGAACCCAATGAGCACTACACATGAAGTTTAAACATCTTAATATAAACAATGCATGTTAATTAAAACTATATTATAATAGGCAAAGATTCAGGCTTACTCTTGCAAATAAGGTGCAAGGAATATGTCTTTTTCTTTATGTGCTTCAAAAGTACTTAGAATATGCTTGATGGCAAAATTACTCTCTTGATCGCACACGCGCTCTTGATGATTGTCGGGTTAAAAAATGCACAAATGTTAAACTCCTCCTTACTTATTATGTCATACATGTAACAAGGTTGTTCTTAAACTTCCTAAATAGATCGTTGGCTATCCTGAGTTGTGTGCCCTTTGCATTATCATTTGGAATGTTCCAAGTTTCCTAATGGTTTAATTTCAGAAAGAAAAAAAAAGGATATTAACTCGCTGATACAAATACATAATTAAATTAAATCACATATATAATTTTAATAAACATAACACCTTTGTAGATAGCCATAACTGATCCTTCATCGCCTTTGTTACTTTATCCCATTCCAAATGATAAGAAATACGTGATTTCAACTCGAGGGAGAACCATGAAGCAAATCTACCGCGTGTGGGTCCAATAGCTAGTCCATCCTCATTGAAATCGATATAGAACGACTCAGGTGGATATAGTTAAAGAACACAAGAACAGTGGTTTTCACAAATTTAAAACTTTAACAGAAAACTGTGACCCGCAACTAGTAGCTCAGTGGCTCATTATCATTAATTTCATATAAGCCCGCAACCTGAAAATGTTATCTTTGAAAGCTAGTTCAGGTTGCGGGTTCCTTTGTGATCCAGTAAATTGTTCTTTCATCATAACCATTCTTTTAAATACGAAAATATAGCATAGTCAAAATGTCTAGCTTATTTATTCATAAATTTATAATAAAGAAGCTGGTGATGAAAAAGAAAGAAAATGACAGCATATCAGACATTGAGTTCATATGAAACTGTAACAGAAACACATAGCTCTTACATTTCCTGATGTGATAAAAGTATAAGACTTGTTTGATTAAAATCTTCACAAAGTATTTTTCCCTAAAAAATAAGACTTGTTTCTATTGATTTAGAGTTGTCATTTTTTGATAATTTCCAATTACGCCTAGCATTGTTTGATGGCTTGAAGTATCGTTTGACCATCCAATTCTAGTTTTTAGCCCCCAAAAAAAAGGTGAGCTTATTGGCTTTCCCAAATCTCAATAAGCTGATAAGCCCATAAAATAAGCTAATCCAAACACCCCCATAGTAACTTGCTCTTACACACAACATTATAAGCAAATTAATCAAAACCTACTCATAAGAAAGCCTATAGACAGAACATATCATAATTAAGTTCACATTCAAGATTCAACTACAAATGCTCAATAAACAGAGATTGGATGACAATTGACATTAACAATCATTCGACACAAGAAATTAACTAATCACTAATTGGCAAATATCACTAATTGAGTTTAGCAAAGTAAAAAGTATGGAATATTTACCTCACAAAATTGACCGAAAAGCTTCAAACTTTGATTTTAGGTTTTTGGAAATTATGTGTTGAAGAGGTTGTTTAAGTACTGGAGGATAAGAAGTGGTTAACCCTTTGATCCGGGTAATTGGATTGTGGGTGGTTTCTTCCATGAGAAAGAGGATGTGTAGCCTCTGATCCGGGTAATTGTGAGTGGGTGGTTTCTTCTATCCGAAAGAGAAGAGGAGTGGAGAATATTAGGGCGCCAATCTTACCGATCCATAAAATTTGTGGTGGAATCTGATAACAACTCACTAAATTTATGGAACTATTTAGTCAAAGAACCGATCCATAAAATTTGTTGGGCCTACCTTTTGAAATTTTGGTACGCTCCACCAAAAATCGTTCCAAAAGAACCGTTCCATAAAAATATTTTGTGTCCATCTTGAATTTTGGAACGCTTCACTTTGTTACCGTTCCAAAAAATGCGTTCCAAATACTCCATTTTGTAGTAGTGTTTTGTGCTTGAGACTAGAAAGCATTGAAATCTCCATCCAAAACTCTTGTTCTCCTTCATCCCATTGTTTATTAAACCTCCGAACAAGGATTTTAATCAACTCACCAGACCACAAGAGTTGACCCTGGTAACCATTTCCAAACTCAGCTATTTGAATTTCGGTGAGGTTTTTTTCAGAAAAGTTGTTGGTGGCGGAGAGCACATCTTCAAGGGGGATTTTTAAGTGGGCAAAGTCGTCATGATTGACTGAAGACATCATGTATGTATGACTGTATGTATCTGTTTGTTTATCTGAAAAAAAAAAAAAAAAAAAAAAAAAAAAAGAGGGTGTGTGGGTTGTTAAAAAAAGAAGGGTGATATACATAAATCTGTTCGGTTTGTGTTTGTATATATAGAAGATGTGAATAAGTGTGTGGGGTCCTTGTTATCTTTAAAGGATGGAGGTCTATTTTTTGCTAAAGACAAATGACTTTTTGACTTAATGGTAAGTAAAGTCATCGGGTGAAAACATCATGTTTCTGTATTCATGAATAGTCATTACTAAAAAACGCGTTTGGGTTACAAAATCGAGACATAAGACCATCTCCAACAGTTTTTGGTTCAAACCAGCCACATCACTGCCACATCAGCTTTCTTAAAAACCACATTTTTTACTCCAACAATACACCTTCTCAATCATCACTTAACATTAATTTTCAATTTCAAAAACCAACAAAAAACCAACCATTAGAGTGGTTTTTGTTGGTTTGAACCATGGTGGGGCCCGTTTTTGCTGGTTTGATTTTCCAAACCTCACTTGGTTTGAACGAGGGCTCCAATGGTTGGGGTGGTTTTTGGCTTGGTTTGAACCACCAAAAACCACCTGTTGGAGATGGTCTAAGGAGTGGAGGTAGGTAGGTTGGTAGGGATCACGTGTTTTACTATGCTTTTTGTATATATAGAAGATGTGAATAAGACCGTGGTCCTCTCCAACGCCTAATCCATCACCTCCACCTGAAAACCTATTTCCCCTAAAAAAAATAATGAGCGTTGCCACAACAACGGGTAGAGAGGGCGTTGCCCTCTTCAACGCCCAACCCACCACCCTTATGGGCGTTGCCCTCTTCAACGCCTAACAACGGGGCCATTACTCTTGGTCTAAGTGTGTGGGTCCTTGTTATCTTTAATGATGGAGGTCTAGTTTTTTGCATTATTGTAAGAGAAAATTACTGCAGAGGACATTCCCATTATCCTCTATCTCAAATTGCCCAAACTTTTTGCATTTATCAAAACTACCTATTGATCCTGCATATCATCTTACGCAGGATACGCATGATTACGTGGGTTCGATCTAAGCCGTCCAAAAAAAAAAAAAAAACTATCTCGCGTACAAATATACGCAGGATGTGCAGGATACCAAAAAAAAAAAAAAAAAAAAAAAAAAAAAAAAAAAAAAGCACCATACGCAAGATCGTCACTTTTACGCAGGATCATCACTTTTAAAAGTTGACTTTTATATTTTAAAACTTTTTAATAATTACAAAAATCACCCTTTAACTTTTTAATAATTACAACTTTTTTATATAACAAACTCTATTCGTCAAATATTTAGTAAATATCTATCGAATTTTTTAATGAAAAAAATATCGTTGCGAAGAGCTCTAAATTACGAACAAAACAAGCCCAATATTAACATGCTTTTGACGTACGCATGATTTAATAAAAAATGTTGAAGTTTGATATATATATATATATATATATATATATATATATATATATATATATATATATATATATATATATATATAAATTTCACTTTTAAAATTTAAAACTTTTTAATAATTACAAAAATCACCCTTTAACTTTTTAATAATTACAACTTTTTTATATAACAAACTCTATTCGTCAAATATTTAGTAAATATCTATCGAATTTTTTAATGAAAAAAATATCATTGCGAAGAGCTCTAAATTACGAACAAAACAAGCCCAATATTAACATGCTTTTGACGTACACATGATTTAATAAAAAATGTTGAAGTTTGATATATAAATATTTCACTTTTAAAATTTTAAAAATTTTAATAATTACAAAAATCACCCTTTAACTTTTTAATAATTACAACTTTTTTATATAACAAACTCTATTCGTCAAATATTTAGTAAATATCTATCGAATTTTTTAATGAAAAAAATATCGTCTAAATTACGAACAAAACAAGTCCAATATTAACATGCTGTTGACGTACGCATGATTTAATAAAAAATGTTGAAGTTTGATATAAATATATATATATATATATATATATATATATATATATATATATATATATATATATATATATATATATATATATATATATATATATATATATATATATAGTGTAACTTTCAAACGAGAACCATTTTATCCGCAAGAACTGAGAGAACCACCAAAAACATACATGCACGCCTTCAATAATTGTATTTTTGCACATATGTTTTCAAAACAACACATATGTTTTAAAAAAAACATAGTTGTTCTAAAGAATTTGATAAGAAATAAGAAATACAAAAATTTTCTTTGAAGGTGTGCATGTATGTTCTTATAATTACAAAAATCACCCTTTAACTTTTTAATAATTACAACTTTTTTATATAACAAACTCTATTCGTCAAATATTTAGTAAATATCTATCGAATTTTTTAATGAAAAAAATATCGTTGCGAAGAGCTCTAAATTACGAACAAAACAAGCCCAATATTAACATGCTTTTGACGTACGCATGATTTTATAAAAAATGTTGAAGTTTGATATAAATATATAAAAAAATGTTAAAGTTTTTATATATATATAAAAAAATTATATATATGTATCAAACTTCAACATTTTTTATAAAATCATACGTACGTCAAAAGCATGTTAATATTGGGCTTGTTTTGTTCGTAATTTAGAGCTCTTCGCAACGATATTTTTTTCATTAAAAAATTCGATAGATATTTACTAAATATTTGACGAATAGAGTTTGTTATATAAAAAAGTTGTAATTATTAAAAAGTTAAAGGGTGATTTTTGTAATTATTAAAAAGTTTTAAAATGTAAAAGTCAACTTTTAAAAGTGATGATCCTGCGTAAAAGTGACGATCTTGCGTAAAGATGTATGCGAGATGGTGCTTTTTATTTTATTTTTGTATCCTGCGTATATTTGTACGCGGGATAGGTTTTTTTTTTTTTTTTTTTTTGGACGGCTTAGATCGAACCCACGTAATCATGCGTATCATACGTAAGATGATACGCAGGATCAATGGGTAGTTTTTATAAATGCAAAAAGTTTGGGCAATTTGTGATAGAGGATAATGGGAATGTCCTCTGCAGTAATTTTCTCTTATTGTAAAGACAATGGACTTTTGACTAAATGGTGAGCAAAGTCATCTGTGAAAACACCTGTATTCATCATGAATAGTCATTTCTAGAAAGGGCGTTTGGGTTGAAAAATGATTCGAAGGAATAATTTTCACGAGATTTAGAAGAACAAATATACAGAGAGGAGTGAAGTAGGTTGGTGATGATCATATAAATGTGTTTACTGTACGTTTTGTATAGGCGGTGCTTTGTAAGTTTTTGCATTATTATTATATAAATATGAGTAAAATGCAGAAATGGTCCCTGTGGTTTGCCCAAATTGCAGATTTAGTCCCTGTGGTTTCGAAAGTGCAGGCGGCCTCCCTGTGGGGAAACTTTGGTTCCGTTTTGGTCCCAGGACGTGCAATTTTTGAGCAAACCTCAGGGACCATTTTTGCAATTTTAGCAAACCACAGGGACCATTTTTGCAATTTTGAGAAAACCATAGGGACCAAAACGGAACCAAAGTTTCCCCACAGGGAGGCCGCCTGCACTTTCGAAACCACAGGGACGAAATCTGCAATTTGGGCAAACCACAGGGACGATTCTTGCATTTTACTCTATAAATATTAAAAGACTATTGACTTATGCAAGGAAACTTTCATCTTTGGCTGCACAAACGGTAAAAAGAAATTTGGTAACTTTGCGTATCAGCGTATGTATTGCTTTTTAAATGAAACATTTACTTAGTATCAACATTTGGACAAAAATTTATGAAAGATGCTTAAAGTTTTTTTTTTAAAAAGAAAGTGAGCAATATATTACCACAACAAAAACAATACAAACAAAAGCATCCAATTTTCGTAGTCAAGAAAATAAAAAACCCACTAGGGCTTACAACAAAACATATCCAAAATAAAACTAAAAGATAAATGAAAAAATTAAACTACAATATTCCTTTATATAATGCATATAAACAAACTCGAACACAAAAAAAAATGCATATATGACATATGAGATATGTGGTATGAACTATGAAAGAGGGTAGTGTGTTTAAGACAAAAGAGACTCGCTTTGCATGTATAGTTGAGCATTGGTAGGCTGTCTCTTAAATTTTCAAGTAAAGAGAGTAATAGTCCATGATTCTTATGCTTAATTTTTTGGGGTGCAACATGAAAAAAAATGGCATTTTACACATAAATGTGAAACCTTCCAATATGATTGTACATTATTACTCGATAACAAGTTGAGTTCATGAATAATAAACAATGTTGTGGATTAAATTGGAAGATCCAATGGATGTCAAGCGCGTTAGATGCAAGTAGATAGATTTTACAAGACCAAACACAAGATAACATATTGATATTAAGTGTTAAAGTGTTGGTTTGAAATATGAGAGCAAAGCATGAATACGCATAAACGAGGTAAAGAGGTAACATGTACACCCAAAAAAGTGATATATAATACAAATTCCATTTGAACAAGTGAGGATGTCCATCAGTATCTATAATGTTACTTTTCGACGTTGGTTTGGATTTTATTTGGCCAGGTTCCTATTAGATGATAGACGGTCTAATCCCGTTTGTGGGTTTAGGGTCCGTTAGTGTTTCCATTATGTCTCTTGCATTCTTTATATATTGGGCTGAAATAATACATCATACCTACGGGTTTCAATGTATCAATCTAACAGTTCCAACATTCTTAGCCGTTGATTGGATTGTGATCAATTTAACATTTAACAATCACAAATTGTTTCATTCTCGACATGACCATTCCTTATATTTTTCTATTTTTAGACACCTAGATCCACAAATGTTATTTTTTAAAAAGTTAGTTTTGCAATCCAATAAGAGCTAATGGTGAAGTTTGTTGCTCGTTTGCCTTCTATCACTATGTAAATCCATTTTAATACCAATAAAATATAAATGGTTAAATCAAATATTAAAAAATAATAAATAATAAAAAAATAATAAAAAACGGACGACTTTACTTGAATCTTGAAGCTTGAAATTTTAAAACTTAAAAAATTTAAAAATGGTAACAATATTAAGTTGATGAATAAAAATAGTTCCAGTTGAACAATTCTTGGTATGTAAATTACAACGAATTTTTTACAAAAAGAAAAAAACTTGGTCGCTTTGAATTTTGAGTGAATGATTGACATTTGTCGCTATCGTATTTTCTTATTTTAAAGAACAAAATAATATACATTTACAAATTTTGAGATAAGAAATATGTTATGGAACAAAAATATATACATTAGACTTCAAAAAAGATAAATCATTCTTAGAGCACTTCGAGTGGTAACCCGGAGTTAAACTTTAACACACTGTCACGTCAGCTTTAACCCTTTCACCTTTAACTCAAAAAAACACACACACAATCATAACTCACTCTTAACTCACCTTTAACTCACCTTAACACACCAAGGCGCAATGGTTAACACACCGTGTTAAACCTTAACACACCTTAACTCACCATAACACACCAAGTTTCGATGGTTAACACACCGTGTTAAACCTTAACACACCAAAAATGCATACCTTAACGCGGCGTTAAGGGGTTAACGTAGGTGCGTTAACACACCCTTAACGCACACACTCACAATGGTTAACACACCTTAACGCAGTAAAAGTTAAGGTTTAACGCACCTGGTGCATTAACCATTGGAAGTGCTCTTAGGGGGTTGGCAACCCATACCACACACTGTATCCCATACCACACTCCCAACCAATCCCCTTATGCCACTCATTCCCTTACTTTTTTATACCACACTCCCAAATTTTGTTGGCATCCCATACCATACTACATCCCATACCTCACTACATTTTATATATATATATATATATATATATATATATATATATATATATATATATATATATATATATATATATATATATATATATATATATATATATAGTGTTGTATTCTATGCAGTACCAATATTAAATACAATACTTTACAGTATTCTTAAAATGAATCTGGGCCATTAGATGAGTTTGATCAAAGGTTAAGATTAAAAGTGCCTAAATTGCAATTACGCAAAAGATGAAGGTTTTGTTAGAGTTAATGGAAAAAATATTAAATGTGTATGTCTAGATTCGAACATGGGACCGCGGGATTACACACTTTACGTATGATGATCAAGTAAATAATTAATATGTATATTAATTATTTGGACACGAAATAATACATAACGAATGTTATGTAATTAACGGTGTGGACTAACGACTATTAAGTAAAAAGTGGAAGGACTATTAGTGAAATTTGAAATTAGAAGAATCTAGAATCCCATATCTTGGACTAATGCCGATCGGCTCAAAGGGATAAAATCCTAAATCGATTAGCTTTTCCTCCAAGTTACATATTCACTATATATATAAAACAAAACGTATTGGTTTGGGGGTGAATGGACTTTTGTGCCATGTACTAGTGTACTACAACCATTAATGTTTTGCAGTCTTTTCTTTCTTCCTTGAAAATTCATTCGATCAAATCAACACTTCTTTTGCAAAGAGTAGGTGGACTTTTATTATTAAATTGAAAGGTAGATCGAATGGGTTTTTATATTAAACAAATGATTTTGGTTTAATAAATGTGTCTAATCATTAGTATTATTGCTTGATCGGTTATAGTATGTGTGTACATGAGTTCGGTAACAACTTACTTTAGTTGTTCATCTTTGATTGTGGAACAAAACGGTAAGGGGTTCCACGTTAATCATATTTGTTGATCTTGTGATTAGAAGAGAAGACCGATCCTTGTTCTTGCTAGGATCTTGAGGTAATTCTAATTTACTTTTATGTAATTTATTATACATGTTAAATACGATCTTGCTTCCGCTATATGTGTACTCTTGATGTGTTTATTTATTTAGATGTGTTACATGCTATTTAAATTCCAACAGTGGCATCATGAGCCGGTTTTAACATGTTAATGAATTACTTAAACGCATAATAAAAATCAAATCTTGATTTGGATACACATGTTAATGTCGATTTTAATTTTTTAGGGTTTGTTTTTGTAGAAAACATTCTAATTAAAATCAAATAGAATTTAGGGTTAGGGTTTCGACCCTATTTTTAACTAATTAATTATTAGTTGTAACCCTAAATTAAGAACATGATGTGCTATGTGTTTATTTGAGTAATTAGGGTTACGATCTTGGTTGATCCATAATTCTTCATGCAAGGAATTATGGATTAGGGTTTGTTTATTTGCTACATGGTTTTAAGATAAATCTAAAATTAGGGAAGACCCTAATTAAATATATTAATTAATCAGTTATGTGCTATATGGTATTTAATTATGTAAAACTTACGCGGTCAAGCTATTTGACGTCTGTGGTCCATTGGGCACAATGAGCTCGAAAACCAATGGGAGTTTTAATAATTATATACATTAATTTTCACATAGAGATTATTAATAAGGTTTATCAAAAGGTTTACATGTGGCTATATGATATTGTTAATGATCATATACGTGTTATTGAGTGTTTATTTGTTTTTTTAAATTACTTGGTCTTATTTGTTCAATTATGATGGATTGTTTTCAATAAGAGGGTAATTTTTTAAATAAAAAATAAATGAACCTAATAACTATGAAACCTTTGTGGTAAATTAGTGTATTGCCAAGTCTTATGTGCCGATAGTGGTTCGCTTCGCAATGTAATTTGCTCCCAAGCGAGACTCGCAGTATAATAATTTACTACATAAATGTTTTAAGCTATAAATCTTAAAGTTTTTAATTGATTGATGCAACTGTACAAAAGTGGTCGAAGCGGCGGACCTAATATTGACAAACTATAAAGTGGGTATAAGGAGGCTTGACATTAAATTGTCATCCGAAAGGGGCGCGTTTTTAATTAGCTTCGGCGGACGTTTGCCCCTCCGCTCGCCTGTGCGTCAATATTAGACTTACCAAGTACACCATGAAAAAGTACGAAGCATCTTAAGGCAATGTTGTAAGTTTCTCAACGCCATCAATTAAATTTTGTTGATTTAAGCTGCGAATTGGTAAATGGTTTTTGTAGAAAACATATGATACAAGATGAATGCATGACATCTTGTACATATTTTTGATTACACATCAAAAATTAATACCCTTAAAATTTAAGTTATATGCCACCCAATTAATACGGAAACACCTGAGATGACATTCTATCATTGCTAGCAGCCTCAGCTGAATGTAATGATTCAAAGAATAGGAATCAAAGGGTAAATTGAGCACTTTCATTGCTAGCAGCCTCAGCTGATGTGATGAAACGGCGTCAAGTTTACATGTTTCTAAATTGGTTAACTTAATTGAGCACTTTCATTACTAGCAGCCTCAGCTGATGTGATGAAGCGGCGTCAAGGCATAAAGATTTGGGGATGAAACATGCTTACATTTGCAACTGTTGTTGGCAAAATATGTAAGTCCCATGATTCTAGGAATTGCAATTGAATATTGGCAATTGAGTGCAGCTCTACCTTATTGAGTACTTTCATTGCTAGCAGCCTCAGCTGATGTAATGAGACGACGTCAATTTGGATCCTAGTTTTCAGTGAAAATTAAATGGTTAAATTTATTTACCATGGGTGTTTAATTTTCTTGAAAAGTTTATTATCGTAAATACTAAAATTGAATTTTGCAAATTCTTTTAATGTATTTAATGCAACGTTAAAACCGTAAACGTGGGGCATTCTTTAGTGGAAAGTTGATCTGCACCCGTAGGGGTCTTTGGATAGAGTCAACTTAACTGAAAGAATAAACCTAGTCTACTTTTCGTGTGAAGAGTGAGACTTAATCATATTCCTTTTCATGAATTAGAAAGATATAATAGGAAAATCAGAATTGTCTAAATTCTAATAAATAACTCATGGCAGTTTCATAATTGCACGTTTAGGAGTTATTAAAATTAGAAGTTAGACTAATTACCGCAAAATTGGTAAAAGGCAAACTAGAATGATTGATCTTGTTGTTGTGCTTTAACCATTTAAAGGTGCTACATATCACTGTAGGTGATGGTAGACCTAATTGAGGAAGAAATTGCATACCCAATTTCTCAAGTTAATTGCATTGATGGATATTCCATCATTGACAAAGTAGAATACATTCTTTGAGTACCTTAGTATGTATTACGTAAGGGATTACTCAAAGGTGTAGGAAAGTAAGCAGCACACCATTTGCTTTACTGGTTATGAAACACTTAAAATGTTGTCAAATCCAGTGGGAGCATTGTGTTGTAATTACTGAATGATGAGTTCATGTAGTGATCTTTAATTCAGTGGGAGCTACAAGTCTTGATATCTTGGTAGTAACCCGGATTATCTCTAGAATTTCTTGAGATAAATACTTTCCAATTATAGACACTTGTGGTATTAAGGATAGTCGTGCACGTTTTCTTACTAGACGAGGTGATTCTATATCTACTAATATCTATGACACAATCATATTAATCACATAAGCAAACTATTGACGTGTTGTTTATCTGATACATGATGTTGTTCCATGCACAAGTGGGAGAAATCTTTATTGTGTGCAAGCAACAACATAATAGAATATGATTTAAAGGACTCTCTTGACTGCAAGGTCAGAGATTGATGTTCTAATGTGGTTTATTCACATCTAATTAATAGAACACTTGGAGTTAATATCTATTTTCATTACTAGATATTAATGACAAGGCAAATTACATACTCTCATTACTAGCAGCCTCAGCTGATGCAATGAAACTATGTTAATTTGCATGTTTCTAAATTAGATAATTATTAGAGCAAGTGTCAATATGATAATAAGACTACTTCAAATAATGAATATTTATGTATTGTTGAAATGACATAAATAAAAGAAGTAATCTAATACTACTTCATAATTTGAATGGTTATGTATTCTTGGAATGACATAAACATATGAAGTAATAAATTAACTTGAAATAAGATATTGAAACCTAATTGTGGTGTTCATGATTACTTTAGTTATACATGTTTATATTGTAGATATAAATATGAAGTCTTTTGATTGCTATAAGACTTATATTAAAGTAAGACGTTAACTTGTTATGTTTTTAATTAAGACATATACAAGAAGTCATTGAGTTGATCAATGATTTATAACGTAGATTGGGATTATAACAGTTTATGTCTTTTTGGTAAGACATAGAAATGAAGTGACTTGGGTAAAAGGGCACTTTTGTTATAAAGCATGCAATTGGCTTGGAAAATCTATTGTACCATTAATTGACTTAGTTGGTAAATAGGTAAGCCAAAAACAAAATATATTTATCTTACATATTGTAAGATTGACTTACAATATTTATCCTAATGAAATACATAAGTTTATGGTATGTTCAGTTAGGAAAATCAAACTCTTGTTATATTGTTTGATTAAAGATAATTATATCTTCTCCTCTTCCTAAAGATATCAAGGTTAGAAATTGAGTATGGATTGGATATACTCAATTAGACTCCAACCTAGAAGATTAATAAGACACCATTTATTATGGAATGTGATGAATCACATTAAGTCTTAAAATTGAAGTTCAGAATTTGTTAAAATACTTGATGGGTAGGTTATTAACAAATTAATGTTAGGAACTGTCAATATGTATTTGTAAAATCCCAAAAGAGAACAAGTTTGTGTTGCTCTATTTGCTAAGAATTTATAGTTAATCTAAAAATTGTAAAAGGCAAGTGGGAGGAGTTTATCTTGATGAGATAAAATTACAAGATACATAATCTTCTAAAATATACTAGCAAGATCATAATGAGGATTAAACATGTTAATGTTAAATCTCAAGATGATGGAATTCTTATTCATAGATCCGCAAGGATATCTCGAATATTTGTAGAATATGTTGAGGGTTATGAGTTACAGGATCATGGTATGCCTGTTAATCAATTGCAAATGTTTAATTTGGAAAATTACTCATACTATGAATAAATAGATGCAGTCCAAGAAGATAACTAGTTTGGAAACGTAGTTGATCTTGAACTCTATAGTTACACTATAAAATGAAAATGAATTTCTGCAAAGTGAATAAAATCCTAGAGATTTAAATTCTTGTGTAGAAATCATAATGGACAAATTTGTATACATATTTAATGTGTGAAAGATTATCAATCACACTTAAGAAATTAACTGTGATTGAAATTCCTTCTAAGCACATTAGAAGTATAAAGATTATGATTGTCATTCTTAGTTTCATTTATATGAAATTGACAATGGAATATCAAAACTCTTTCATGTGTAATTACTTGTGCGAGGACGAAAAGTAATTGAAATGAGTTTTTGAATTCAAATAGTCATTAGTAGTATACAAAGTGCAAATCATTTGTGAATGGATTAATGCATGCATCTAGGAGATATACTTATGTTTAGTTATTAAATCTAAGTTTTGATTTATAATTAAAATAAGATATTTCTTGATATTCCTGAAAGCTAGTGGGAGTATTATATTTATTTTCTTATTTCACATATGTTGTCTAACATATGAGAAGTAACATTCCATTAACATTTAAATGTTAAGGTTTAGTTTGGAATGAAACTTCACGTGGAAATCTAGAAAATAAAACTTTGAAGTATATGTTTATTGTTATAAACATAAGCGGTAAAATAACTGATTCTAATAAACATGATAATCTATTAGAATGGCTAGATAGATACATATCTTTGAAAAGATATGGCATGAATGAAATCAAAGACACAGGGATTTTTCATGTACATCATGTTGTTTGTTGTATCATGCTTGGATGCAAGATGATTGACAACATTAATATCTAATAGTAAGTTATTAGATAGTTGAGTGTAATGGATATGGTTTAGAATTAACATCCTCAGCCTGGAGTTGCTCCATAATTCTAAATATGAACCATATGGCATGTTGTTGCAAAATTGATATAGTTGACAAATCTGGAAAGATTTGAAGATATCAAACATTACACGATGAATAAAAGTTTACGGATTTTAAAGGGCATATTGTTGTTTGGATACAATGATGCTTATAAGATTGAGATGACACTCAATACTAGTCATGATGGGAGTTTATCCTTGTTAAAGGCCATGTGGACTAGTTATGCTCATCATGAGCATAGTTGCATTATACATAAAGAATTAGAATACTTTAACTACAAAGGTTTGGTAGTTTAATGTCATAAATTCGTGAATGAGGATGTCACGTATTTTATGAAGTATGTGGCAATATCTAGATAGATGAATGCACACATACAAGAATTTCATTAATTGAAATAAGTATTCTCAAAATTTCTGATAGATCAACATTAGTTGATTTATGCCTTGTCAACAAGTATGGTGAACATGACTTGGGCATAATTCATTAATGGGAATTATCATGCATTGATCTATATTTAGTATTTGGATAAGGGATGTTAAGCAATTATTATTCACAATGAATTATTGATATATATTCTAAATTGTCCGTTGTCGATTAATGATATGGGAATATCATTAAATAAAGACAAATGTGAGGATTGGTAGAATGTACTGTAAGGTTGAGATGCCAATATCACATGATATTCAAGGATTTGAATATAGGACTATCCCGACTTCATGAGTTTACTTTATGGATCTTGTCATTAAGTAAATCATGTATATATTTATCCTTAGACTTGAGATACCAGATAATCGTTCATACATGTAGTGCATTTCTGTGACTCAATTTAACGCTATACGTAACTGGTAGCTATACGGATTGTTTTCGGAAGTGTTGCAAAGTGTATGAGTTATGCTCGTAGTCAATATGGGATTTGTTCCTTCAAATTTAATTTGAAGTTTAATACTACTGGGCCCCTCGTGGGATTATTAAGATGTTTGTGCGGCCGCACCCATGATCTCCCCTGACTAGTTCAGAAGATATGGTAATCTTATTGAATCATAAATAACGAGAAACAGAATTATTAATAAAGAATGACTGAGATCCATATCTTTATTAATGTAGTGTTAGAAACAAAAGGATAAGTATGATGATTAAAATCATCAAGTGGTTTGTCCAGGAGACCACACACCCGAGTTGTACTAGGGGCATTGGCGTGTTGCTAGACGCTAACCAATGTCATTACACTTTTAATAGATTTCCAAGTGGGAGCTGTTAGAGTTAATGGAAAAAATATTAAATGTGTATGTCTAGATTCGAACACGGGACCGAGGGATTGCACACTTTACGTATGATGATCAAGTAAATAATTAATATGTATATTAATTATTTAGACACGAAATAATACATAACGAACGTTATGTAATTAACGGTGTTGACTAACGATCGTTAAGTAAAAAGTGAAAAGACTATTAGTGAAATTTGGGATTAGAAGAATCTAGAATCCCATATCTTGGACTAATGCCGATCGGCTCAAAGGGATAAAATCCTAAATCGATTAGCTTTTCCTCCAAGTTACATATTCACTATATATATAAAACAAAACGTATTGGTTTGGTGGTGAATGGACTTTTGTGCCATGTACTAGTGTACTACAACCATTAATGTTTTGCAGTCTTTTCTTTCTTCCTTGAAAATTCATTCGATCAAATCAACACTGCTTTTGCAAAGAGTAGGTGGACTTTTATTATTAAATTGAAAGGTAGATCGAATGGGTTTTTATATTAAACAAATGATTTTGGTTTAATAAATGTGTCTAATCACTAGCATCATTGTTTGATTGGTTATAGTACGTGTGTACATGAGTTCGGTAACAACTTACTTTAGTTGTTCATCTTGGATTGTGGATCAAAACGGTAAGGGGATCCACGTTAATCCTATTTGTTGATCTTGTGATTAGAAGAGAAGACCGATCCTTGTTCTTGCTAGGATCTTGAGGTAATTCTAATTTACTTTTATGTAATTTATTATACATGTTAAATACGATCTTGCTTCCGCTATATGTGTACTCTTGATGTGTTTATTTATTTAGATGTGTTACATGCTATTTAAATTCCAACAGGTTTCATTATAAATTAAATTAAAGGCTGGAAGGGTATTATTGGTACTATACTTTAAATCCTAAAAAAGAGCTAAAACCTACCCTAAAACATAACTGCCGCCTCTTCTTCTCACTACCATCTCAATATCAGTTTTACATGACGGAAAATATATATACCCAACAATCTCTTAGTCATTCGCATCGCCGCAATCAATATTGTCGCCGGGATACGCCTTTATAACCACCACCAGATCTATTACCACCGCAATCACCATAACCTGGAACGCCGTCGTTACCACTACTACCACCATCCACCATGTCGTCGCATAACTTTTAGTTCACTTCGAAAAATCCCTAAACGTCATCACAAACCACCAGTTCTGATTACGTCATCTACGTATCTTATTTCGTTTTCTTACATCTATTTCATTTAAGTTGTAGTATCGGTTTTGATTTTTGTATCGATTTCGATTTAAAAATGGGTACTGCATCATCTTCATTATTCTTTAGTATTATTATTGTTATGTGAAGCAGGTGAAAAAAAGGCAAGATGATAAAAAGAGCATTCATTGTTTTCTATAAAATGAGTGAAAAAAAAAGAAGAACAAGAAAGTGATTGGTTGTGGACATGAGTTCCGATCGTTGATCGATCTAAAGGTAAAAATTACGTATCACTTTATTCTCTTTTGTAAGTTAAAATGTTTGGTTAAATTTATGCCAAGTATTTGTTCCATGTGGTTACTAGGATATCATAGATTTCATTCCTTTTTTTACTTTTCTTTAGTGGTGATTTCATAAAAATGTTATGATTCTGTTGTGATCTAACGTTGGCTCTAGATAATTTTTTTATAGTTATGTTCAAGATTTCAGTTAATATGAGCTTTTGGTTTAATTTTTCATTAGGATTGTGTTTGGATCATGATAAATTTTAAAAGGATGATAATGTTATGGAATATATGGTATCTAATTAACCTTTTTTTTTTTTTTTTTTTTTTTTTTTTTTTTTTTTTTTTTTTGTGTTTTTGTTTGTTAAAAGGATGATAATGTTGCAAATTTCACGAAAGTTTATGTTGAGTGAAGTAATTTGGCTTATTATTTGATTCTATGAGTGCTTATGTTTTTTTTGTCACTTTCTTGCAAATTTGGTTAGGTACTACTGTAAACCGATTTGGGGTATTCAAAGCAAGATTACGTATATGCTTGTTTGTGCATACGTGTTATGCTATATTTGTTATGATTATAGATTTGTTTGGTTATCATGGGTCACGATTTATAGTTCGGCACATACATGATTATGTGCATATATGTTAACATAAAATTAGTGAAAGGGTGCATATGTGTTTTATGGTTGGTATAAAATTATGAAGTGGTGTGCATGTGTGTTTTGAAGGTAAAATAAAACAAAGGAAAGATGTATGCATATATGTTTTAATTATGAATATGTGTTTTCTAGTTTTTTATGATAAAATAAATAACAATTGTTTTCTAGTTTCAGGCATTGAACATCTTTGATAAAGATGGAGACCATGACAATATAAAGAGCGGATATGTGTCTTAGAAGGGTACTCATATGTTCGAATGAATTGGATGAGAAAGTGAAGCGTGCACGTATGTTCTTGGAAGATTGCACACATGTTTTTGAATGACGTGCACATCTATATTCAACAAGATACATTTTGCATTTCAATTGTATTTTTATTTGAAATCAAATTTTGTATATACTATTTATGTTTTTGGTTTGTTATAAATTTAGAGGTCACATGTATATGTCTATGTTTATAAATTTTGAAGATTAAAAAATATACACTAGAAACATATGTGCAATTACCATATTAAGCAAAACAAGTTTGATGTATAAACAATTGTACACAAAAAACGTATGTAAATTTACAATATTGAAAAAAAAACATATATGCACCTCATTTTTCTATAAAAACATGTATATAAAATAATAATAATAATAATAATAATAATAATAATAATAATAATAATAATAATAATAATAATAATAATAATAATAAGGGAATTAGAAAACGTTTTTTATTTAAAAAAATTCAAAAAAAAAAGTGAAAATGTGTTTGACATTTTTACCCTTTTGAATTATTTAAAAAGATTTAATAATACTCAATTCTTATTGGTCCAAATGAGTACTGTAAAGTACTGCATCTAATATGGGTACTGCATAGAACGCGCCCCTATATATATATATATATATATATATATATATATATATATATATATATATATATATATATATATATATATATATATATATAGGGAGACTTTCTTGCGAGAACCATCTTATCTGCGAGAACTGACAGAACCACCAAAAACATACATGCACGCCTTTTAAAATAAAATAAAAATACATGCAAATCATCAATAATCGTAAGTATCCACCTCTGTTCTTCAATATCATCATGAACTCATCATCTTTTTTCACAAAAAACCTTACACACGGCCGCAATATTGTCATTGCACGCCTTACAAGAACATACATGCACACCTTCAAAGAAAAATTTTGTATTTCCAATTTCTTATCAAATTCTTTAGAACAACCATATTTTTTTAAAAACATATATGTTGTTTTTAGAACATATGTGCAAAAATACAATTATTGAAGGCGTGCATTTATGTTTTTGGTGGTTCTGTCAGTTCTCGCAGATAAGATGGTGCTCGCAAGAAAGTCTCACTATATATATATATATATATATATATATATATATATATATATGTTGTTTTTAGAACATATGTGCAAAAATACAATTATTGAAGGCGTGCATTTATGTTTTTGGTGGTTCTGTCAGTTCTCGCAGATAAGATGGTGCTCGCAAGAAAGTCTCACTATATATATATATATATATATATATATATATATATATATATATATATATATATATATATATATATATATATATATATATATATATATATATATATATATATATATAGAATCTAGATCAAATGAGAACTTTCTTAAAGTTGTAAAAATGAGAACCAATTAAAATCTGATAAATGACACTCTCATTAAAACAAAAATAAAAATTTAATTAACTATAACTAAAATTGTTAAAGTTTCGATGATTTTCTTTTTAAAACAGACGAAATTTAGGTGATACACTTTGATTCGACGAGTAATGTGTATCAGGTTTTCGTATGTGTATTAGTTTATTTAGTGGTTTATACGTATTAGGTGTATCAATTTATTTATAAAATGTCAGCTTTTTGAGATTTTGATATGTCGGTACAAAATTTATAATTATGTATCAGTAATACAAACTCATGTATCAGATGGTTATTACTTGCAAAAATGTTAATTTGTATTAATATTTTATTTTTGTGTGTATCATTGCTAAAATGGTTATCCATAAATGTTTTTAGTGGTTGTTTAGACTAGTTCTCATTTTAACAACTTTAAGAAAGTTCTCACATTAACTCTCCCCTATATATATATATATATATATATATATATATATATATATATATATATAGGGAGACTTTATTGCGAAAACCATCTTATCTGCGAGAACTGACAGAACCACCAAAAACATACATGCACGCCTTTTAAAATAAAATAAAAATACATGCAAATCATCAATAATCGTAAGTATCCACCTGTGTTCTTCAATATCATCATGAACTCATCCTCTTTTTTCAGAAAAACCTTACACACGGCCGCAATATTGTCATTGCAACGCCTTATAAGAACATACATGCACACCTTCAAAGAAAATTTTTGTATTTCCAATTTCTTATCAAATTCTTTAGAACAACCATGTTTTTTTTAAAACATATATGTTGTTTTTAGAACATATGTGCAAAAATACAATTATTGAAGGCGTGCATGTATGTTTTTAGTGGTTCTGTCAGTTCTCGCAGATAAGATGGTTATCGCAAGAAAGTCTCACTATATATATATATATATATATAGGGGCACTTTCATTTCAGAACCATCTTATCTGCGAGAACTGACAGAACTACCAAAATCATACATGCACGCCTTCAATAATTGTATTTTTGCACATATGTTCTAAAAACAACGTATCCACCTATGTTCTTCAATATCATCATGAACTCATCCTCTTTTTTCACAAAAACCTTACACACGGCCGCAATATTGTCATTGCACGCCTTATAAAAACATACATGCACACCTTCAAAGAAAATTTTTGTATTTCCAATTTCTTATCAAATTCTTTAGAACAACCATGTTTTTTTTTTTAAAACATATATGTTTTTTTAGAACATATGTGCAAAAATACAATTATTGAAGGCGTGCATGTATGTTTTTAGTGGTTCTGTCAGTTCTCGCAGATAAGATGGTTATCGCAAGAAAGTCTCACTATATATATATATATATATAGGGGCACTTTCATTTCAGAACCATCTTATCTGCGAGAACTGACAGAACCACCAAAATCATACATGCACGCCTTCAATAATTGTATTTTTGCACATATGTTCTAAAAACAACATATATGTTTTAAAAAAAACATGGTTGTTCTAAAGAATTTGATAAGAAATTGGAAATACAACATTTTTCTTTGAAGGTGTGCATGTATGTTCTTATAAGGCGTGCAATGACAATATTGCGGCCGTGTGTAAGGTTTTTGTGAAAAAATAGGATGAGTTCATGATGATAGTGAAGAACATAGGTGGATACTTACGATTATTGATGATTTGTATGTATTTTATTTTATTTTAAAAGGCGTGCATGTATGTTTTTGGTGGTTCTGTCAGTTCTCGCGGATAAGATGGTTCTCGCAAGAAAGTCTCCCTATATATATATATATATATATATATATATATATATATATATATATATATATACTTACGATTATTGATGATTTGCATGTATTTTATTTTATTTTAAAAGGCGTGCACGTATGTTTTTAGTGGTTCTGTCAGTTCTCGCAGATAAGATGGTTCTGAAATGAAAGTCCCACTATATATATATATATATATTATATATATATATAGTGAGACTTTCTTGCGAGAACCATTTTATCTGCGAGAACCACCAAAAACATACATGCACGCCTTCAATAATTGTATTTTTGCACATATGTTCTAAAAACAACATATATGTTTTTAAAAAAACATAGTTGTTCTAAAGAATTTGATAAGAAATTGGAAATACAACATTTTTCTTTGAAGGTGTGCATGTATGTTCTTATAAGGCGTGCAACGACAATATTGCGGCCTTGTGTAAGGTTTTTGTGAAAAAAGAGGATGAGTTCATGATGATATTGAAGAACATAGGTGGATACTTGCGATTATTGATGATTTGCATGTATTTTTATTTTATTTTAAAAGGCGTGCATGTATGTTTTTTGTGGTTCTCTCAGTTCTCGCAGATAAAATGGTTCTCGTAAGAAAGTCCCCCTATATATATATATATATATATATATATATATATATATATATATATATATATATATAGGGAGACTTTCTTGCGAGAACCATCTTATCTGCGAGAACTGACAGAACCACCAAAAACATACATGCACGCCTTTTAAAATAAAATAAAAATACATACAAATCATTAATAATCGTAAGTATCCACCTATATTCTTCAATATCATCATGAACTCATCATCTTTTTTTCACAAAAACCTTACACACGGCCGCAATATTGTCATTGTACGCCTTACAAGAACATACATGCACACCTTCAAAGAAAAATTTTGTATTTCCAATTTCTTATCAAATTCTTTAGAACAACCATGTTTTTTTTTAAAACATATATGTTGTTTTTAGAACATATGTGCAAAAATACAATTATTGAAGGCGTGCATGTATGTTTTTGGTGGTTCTGTCAGTTCTCGCAGATAAGATGGTTCTCGCAAGAAAGTCTCACTATATATATATATATATATATATATATATATAGAGGGAAACTTTCTGACAGAACCACCAAAAACATACATGCACGCCTTTTAAAATAAAATAAAAATACATGCAAATCATCAATAATCGTAAGTATCCACCTATGTTCTTCAATATCATCATGAACTCATCCTCTTTTTTCACAAAAACATTACACACGGCCGCAATATTGTCATTGCACGCCTTATAAGAACATACATGCACACCTTCAAAGAAATTTTTTGTATTTCCAATTTCTTATCAAATTCTTTAGAACAACCATGTTTAAAAAAAAAAAAACATATATGTTGTTTTTAGAACATATGTGCAAAAATTCAATTATTGAAGGCGTGCATGTATGTTTTTGGTGGTTCTGTCAGTTCTCGCAGATAAGATGGTTCTCGCAAGAAAGTCTCAATATATATATATATATATATATATATATATATATATATATATATATATATATATATATATATATAGAGTTAAGTACATTTTTGGTCCTTGTGGTTTACCGGGTATTTCATTTTCAGTCCAATTTTTTTAAAAGTCTCGGATCCACTACAAAACCCGGCGACCCGTAACAAATTCAGTCCAATTTTTTGTTGACGGTTAGTTTGACCGGTTAAACCATGTGAAATGACTAAGATACCCTCATCTTAATACTAGAAATGACTAAACTAACCTCCTTTCATTCTTTCTTTTATTATTATTATTATTATTATTATTATTATTATTATTATTAATAACAATAATCATACCTAGACCACACACCTTCTCATCTCCATTATGATTCTTCCCCTTCAACTTCCATTTTCTCCTTCCACATTCGAATAAATCAAACAACCTCTTCATTTTTCCAGCATCATTTAAATGATATCTTTCACCTAAAACTTCAAGCCACATCCAAATACAAACCAAACACAAACAAATTAAACCCAAAATTAACACAAAACTGTGGGAACAAAAAAGAAACAAAAAACATCCAAATCCAACAAAATCAAATCTGATGGTGTTTATGTTCACTGGGGTGATGGGGGGCCAATCTTCTATGAATTCCTAACTATCTCCCACCATCCACAAAAAACTTGATGCAAACACTAAAAAGGGCCCCTCATTAATCAGGTTATAAACTACTTCGGATCTCATTTATCACAAAACACAAACAACTTGTTCCAGCTTAATCACCATTTATTTGAGCTTAAAACTGTAAAACACCACCCAACTCATTCAAATGCTCAGCCTGTGGCTGCCACCGCAACTTCCACCGCCGTGAACCCACCACCACCACAACCACCATAACCACCACCACTAGACCACTTCATTTTCTTGACTTTAACCGTCCCAACATATCACCAACCTCACCATCACCTTTATCACCAACAATTACAAATGTACAATTTATAAACCAAAATAAAATTCAAACTAAAACAAGAAAAAAAGAAAAAAAAAAAGAAGAAGACATATTTAACCAGAACCAAAACACTCCCTGATCATCTTTACCCGTTTGTATAATCAAAACCAACCACTCATCTATTAGATCCATTATAACAAAAATACATTCGATTTGTGATTCATAAATGTAGAAGAAAAAACCCATCTAGTAAAATACAATCATAAACCCATCTTCTTCACCCACATCACACCACTAAATCTATCACACACACACACACACACGTTGGATGATGTTGTTGATGGTGGTGTTCGTGTCGCTGATTCAAACAAAGTGTAGAGTAAATCCACACAGGTTCAAACACACGCACATACACATAAAGATGTGTGTGTTGCAGCTGAGATTGGTTCACTTGATGATGGTAGTGGTGTTGCCGCTGAGATCCGGTGATGTGATGCTGTTGATGGTGGATGGTTGTTGTGGTGTTCAAAAAGAGAGAAAAAAATGAGAGATATAGATGAGTTGGTGAAGAAAGAGAGATAAAGAAGAGTGTTTTTGTCTTTGTTTGTGTGAAGAGAAGGGTATGAGTGAGTGGTTGTTTAAAATGACAAATTTACCCTCTTATTTAACAGTCAAACATAGTCAAACTAACGGTGTTAGTAAAATTGGACTGAACTTGTTACGGGTCGCCGGTTTTGTAGTGGATCCGAGATTTTTCAAAAAATTGGACTGAAAATGAAATACCCGGTAAACCACAAGGACCAAAAATGTACTTAACTCATATATATATATATATATATATATATATATATATATATATATATATATATATATATATATATATATATATATATATATATATATATATATATATATAACCGTTGAAAGTCACCCAACGTCTCTTTTTCATCTCCATCTCATGCGTGATCCCATCCCTCAATTTCCATACCGTGCCCCATACCGTGGGGATGGCGGCGGTGTTCCCGCACGGTATGGGGTTCATACCGTGTTCATCTAGTGTACGTTGCCAACCCCCTTAGTACATGTAGAAGAATGCTTAGAAAAAGTAAGCATGTTATTCCCATAAGACCAAGTAGTTATGCTCATAGTTATTAGAAACATTTTTATCCAACTCACCACCAACCTCTTTCTTATTTTGAGTTTTATATTCAACCTGATTCATTACATAAAAAAGGATATGTTGGCGCACAAGTTTATAAGAATTTGTGATAACTTAGGACTAATTCTTTTATATGAATTAGTTAAATTCTTCACGATAGGTTTTATTACAATAAAGTTGTAAACTCCTGAAAATCAAAGTTTATTTTACCACAAGCACGAGTTCTTGTACATTATTATATACGTGCTTGGGCGCAGGGTCATCTTTTTATTTTACCATAAGCACGAGTTCTTATACATTATTGTACGTGCTTGCCCGCAGGTCCAACTCTTTGAAATAATCACTACGTAGAATTCAGTTTAATACCAAAAAATTAAAGTTAAAATTTGAAATAGTCATTTAATAATTTAAATATTGTTTAATACTTAAATTCTCAAACTATTTTAATTTTTCGTTTATAAACGATAGTAAATGGTTCAAAATATACCCACCACTATTAAGAGTTTTTCTAGCAATATAAATGTGTTTAGTGTGCTTTGTATACGTGGTAGTGGATGAACGTGTGTGTCCAAAGTTATCTTTAATGGATCGACATCTAGTTTTTGCTTTATTGTAAAGACTATTCACCTTTTGATCATTAAAATTCTAAACATTACCACGAAACTACCCTTATTTTTTTGTTAGACTTGTCTTGTGTCTCGCTTTACATCCTCGTGGATTTTTTTTGGCACAAAACCATCACTCCGTTAGTAAAGTCAGTCAATGAGGACTAACAGTGCAAATTATTTCTCCGTTATCTCCTAACGGAAGAGAGAATAATTGCATCGTCTGTCCTAAGGACTAATAGTGCAATTTATTTTCGGGAATAAATTGCATCGTTATTCCTAAGGACTAACGGTGCAAAAATTTTTTGGAAAATAAATTAAAATGGGGCCAACAAGGCTTGAACTCGGGTATGGAGGCCCCAAAATGAATGCCCCAACCACTGGACTAAGTGTCCAGTGGTGTTATTATACAAAAACAAATTATATTTAACCACCCACCACCCACCACAACCACAACCACAACCGCCATCTCCACCACCATCATGCACCGCCACCACCTCCACCACCACCCACCTCCACCGCCGCCACCCACCACAACCACCACCGCCACCTCCACCCACCACCACCATCACCGCCACCCACCACCACCACCACCCACCTCCACCACCATCACCGCCACCACCACCCACCACCATCCATCGCCACCACTGCCACCACCACCACCCAACGCCACAACCCTTTGGGTGGTGGTGGTGGTGGTGGGTGTTGGTGGTGGCAGTGGTGATGGTTGATGGTGGTGGGTGGTAGTGGCAGTGGAGGTGGTGGCGGTGGCGGCGGTGGTTGTGGTGGGTGGTGGTGGGTGGTGGTGGTGGGTGGAGGTGGTGGTTGTGGTGGGTGGCGGCGGTGGAGGTGGGTGGTGGTGGCGGTGCTTGGTGGAGGTGGGTGGTGGTGGTGGAGGTGGCAGTGATGGTTGTGGCGAGTGGTGGGTGGTTAAATATAATTTGTTTTGATATAATAACACCACTAGACACTTAGTCTAGTGGTTGGGACGTTCATTTTGGGACCTCCAGACCCGAGTTCGAGCCTTGTTGGCCCCATTTTAATTTATTTTTCAAAAACATTTTGCACCGTTAGTCCTTAGGACTAACGATGCAATTTATTTCCGAAAATAAATTACACTGTTAGTACTTGGGACTGACGATGCAAATATTCTCTCTTCCGTTAGGAGATAATGGAGAAATAATTTGCACCGTTAGTCCTCATTGACTGATTTTACTAACGGAAGGATGGTTTTGTGCCATCTTTACTAATGGAGGGATGATTTTGTAAAAAAAAAATAATGTAAAGCGAGACTAAAGACAAACCACATGTATGTATTTTGAACTTTACTCTTTTTGTTATATGGTCAAAAGTTTGAAAAGAAATAAAACACTTGTGAGAAAAAAAGTTACCGAAAGGACAAAAGAATCTAAAAAGTACTTTGCATCATTAAGTGAAAAAAAAAGTAATAATTTGAAATCTTAACTGAAAGACCAAATATACCACAAGTAAAAAAGTAAAAGTATTTGACCTTGTGGAGGAAATAACGAACTCATGTATACCATTAGCCAACCTTCCTCGTGCAAAAATTCGTCAATGATAGCATGTCTTTCTGGCGAAATGTCTTTGCAATTCGCGTATTGTTTCCTCAGATCCTCTTTCGAGGTTCTTGCGTTGCTAAACATCTCGGATACCTCGTAAACTTTTTTCTTGCGAATGTTATCGCCGTCAATCAGTTTCTGAACGCCATCATTGATTTCTTTGACAGTGTGCGGGAGATTACAAGCCATGATTTTGGAAAGAAAAAGTGTATTGAAATTGTAATTTAGGTTAAATGTATGGAATTTGTTTAGTTAAAAATTGTGATTTGTTGTGTTATTTATAGTGTGTAAATTGGTAAGGAAAAAAAAAAAAAAAAAAAAAAAAAAAAAAAAAAAAAAAACGGATCCTTTTTTAAAATTTGCAACGTTTACATTTTATTACCAAACGGTAACTTCTGAAAATGTTTGTTTGTCTTATTTGGTTCACAGCAACAACGAGAGAACGGCGAGGGGGCGGTGTGGTGAAGAGAAACGGCAAGCACCGTTTCCCCCTCCACGTCACAACAGCGAGACACCAAAATCACTATACCCCTTGCTCTAACAATCAGTAAACTTGTCCGGTCATCTTTCTTTTTCATTCTTTTATTTTCATACGTGTAGTAGTACATCACTTCAACTTCTTCAAGGGTTTTAACTGAACACAACTAAATTCAACTTTGCAGGTTAAATGGTTCCAAAAGCCAAACTTAAGATAAAATAAAACAAATTGATCGAGTTTCTTACCAAAGCGGCAATCCTACGATTCGTATAAATATTTTAGTAGTTATTATCATGAAGTTGATTTTTTTTATTACTTTTGCTACTCATTTTTTTATTACTTTTGCTACTCATTTTTATTTAGTTTTATTTATTAGTTTTATTTATTAGTTTGTAAAATAAAAATAGAAAAGAAAATGGGTGTCACATGTTACACCATGCCCCATCTATTATTACATAACTTTTTCTTTCAAACCCTATGGTGGCCCACAATGACACATGTCAAACCATGCCCCATCCTTCTTACACTACCATTACACATCTTAGGGTACACCCACGGAGTGATGTTCGGGTTGCCCTTGCGAGCTTAGCGGGTATGCGGGCTTATGGCTGCCGCTTTTGCGGCTTGCACTTGCGAGCTTGGTTTGCGAGATTTTAACTCGCATCGAGCTGAAGATTTTAGTGTGTTTGTGAAATATTTTTGAGAGGGTTGGAGGAATGATGGTTGCCAGTAAAAAAAGTTGGATTGAGGGTTGGAGGGTTGAAATGAGATGGAGGGATTTGATTGGTTAAATTTTGGGAGGGTTGGAGGGTTGGAGAGGATGACTCCCTCCACCCTTACTGTAGTATATTAATATCAAAAGACTATTGACTATTGACTGTATTAACATCGCACAAAGGAGTGAGGTAGCTGGCGGTGACAATAAATGTGTTTAGTACGACTTTTGTATATGTGGTTGTGGATGAGCCTCTGTTAGGAGTCGTAGGAGTGGTTGTTTTTGGGTTATCGTACTGTAACGTGTAACATGTCGATGTGATGATCATGGAGGTGTGCTTTTTGCATTATTGTACTATAACCAGTAAAATGTGGGTCTGCTTTTTGCATTATTGTACTATAACCAGTAAAAATTGAAACTTGATTTATTAAGCATGAAACTGGCAACTAAACGAAGAAGAGAAAAGATTACCTTGTATCCAAAAAGAACGTCTTCGTAAGTCTCGTATGGACCACCAATTTAGAGTCCTAGTGTGCAGTGACTAATTCCTAAAATATAAACCGGTTGTTGCTTATTAGTTGTGATTAGATGCTAATCTTTATTTTTTATTTTTTATTATTTTTTTAATTTTTTTGGTCATAGTGTGCAGTGACTAATTCCTAATTCTATTGCTTAAGTTATATTCACTTTAAAGGGAACAACAATGTTTGGTCAAATGATATACAACAAGGTAAGCAATAGATGTTAGGGGGTGTTTAAGTAAGACCTATGCTAACCTCTTAAGTTGTTCGGGCACTTGGTTCTAGGAGGAGTAAATGCTCACGTAAACGCTAACAAATTAATTGTACGAGATAAGCATTTACTCCTTTACAACATTCATTTATATAGGCAAAATCAAGGTGGATACTCGTGAGGTAATAGTGACGTTTCAAGCATATAACTAGGAAGGTACATTGGTACCTTAGTGCATTTAATGCTTCTATATTTGGAACACGTCCAACCTTACTTTAGGGTACAATGTTGAGAACTCTTTTCCCTTTTTGTACCAACTCTTAAGTAGCTTTCACTTATTAATACAACAAAGTTCCCGCCTATTTGATAACTAATTGCAATTTCATCAATCTTTTCTTATTTCTGGATTGATCAAACTAATTAGAATCCTACGAGTAGTATAAATCTTTTAGTAGTTATTATCATGAAGTTGAGTGTTTTTTATTAGTTTAGCTACTCATTTCATTTCCTTGCCTTTTCTGTGCTTCAGATCAATAATTGTAGCGTGTGTCTGTGCTATAATTGGTGTGTAAATTTGTATATCTTTCTAACTGTCTAGTGAGACATTCATCATACATCTGTATATTGTGTCCAGCTAGGACTAAAACTCGTGACGTTTTGATTGTGATACCGCACATTGATTTGATTAGGTTAGAGACCTGTTCCTACCTTTTAATTTGTTGATTGTTATTGGCGAAAATTACTCAAATACCCATTTACAACTTGTTGTGCCTCAATATACCTCAAGGTAGCGCCGTTTTTTCAAATACCCCAACATGTCGCTTAAAATTGTACGCGACATACATGAGATCCAGGTGTTGCGTTACGAAGCTCGGGACAAAAAAAAAAAAAAAAACATATTGATACATGTCGCGTATATATATACACGACACATATATATATACGCGACATGCATTAATTCTTGCATGGGGAAGGAGCTAATTGCATGGGGAAGGAACATTTGCATGGGGAAGGAGCATTGTGATTTGATGGAACGAATTTTTGCAAGTATATTTGTACATGTCGTGTACAAATTTTCACATAAGGTAGAAAACAACTTCCGGTTATTTTCACATAAGCTAGAAAGCAAGTTCCGGTGGTGCTTTGTTGGTGGTGTGGAGGCGAGGCAGTGGTGAAGTTGTGGTGGTCTATTGGTGCTCCGGTTGTGGCGTTGTAGTGGTGTGGTGTGGTTGTTGTTGGTGGCGTTTTGTCGTTGTAGTGGTAGTCTTGTGGTGGTGGCTGTGGTAGTGTGTAGTGTGTCATAATGGCGGAAAATCGGGTAATTTCGAATTATAATTTTTTTTGTCATTATAATTATTGTTTATTTGTTACGTATATGTTTTGTAAATATATATTTATTATGTCTTTTGGTTATTTTAGGATTATCCTGCGCAAGTTACATGTAGGAGTAGGTTGTCTTTAATTGGCCATATTAGAAAATTGATATTGAACACCCCTAAGGAAAAATTGTTTAGAGAAACATGTTTTGGTTGGATGTTAGACATGCCGGATATACAAGAGAGTGGGGTGTTAATACACTATTTTATATGCCACCAAGTTGCTTGTCAAGAGGGAGACACAAACATAGTTCCATTAAGATATCGTGTACGTACTCTTGATCGTTTAGGTGAGGTTGAAATACAGTTTGGGAGGGAGGAATTTTGTATAGTTACGGGTTTAAGGTTTGGGACTGATTTTAGGGAGTCGTATATGGATGGACCTAACTTGTTTAGGAGACGAGTGTTCCCTTCTTCTACCGATTCCCGTAATATACAGGTTGGTACGTTGTTAAGAATCCTAAAAAACAAAGGCGACTTTAATAAGTTGAGCGACATAGATGGTGTTCGACTTTGTTTGTTAGGTGTTTTGATGTTGGTCTTGAAAGGTACTGAGCATGGCAATATAGTGGACGGATTTTTGTTTAGGCTAGTCTAGGATTTAGATAAGTGGAATGTGTATCCGTGGGGGTCGTATGTATGGCCAACCTTGTACAAACATCTCCGGGATGCAGCATTTCAGCGAAGAGATAAGCACTTTGCCGAGGGGAGGGACCCTAGTAAACTTCCTAAGTACACGTTGAATGGATTTGTATGGGCTTTCAAGGTATGTCATTTATTTATTTATACAGTTCATGTATATGTATATATATATTTTTTTTTATTATTATTAATTATTATTATTATTATTTTTTTTTTTTTTTTTTTTTTTTTTTTTTTTTTTTTTAGATTTGGATATTGGAGATGTTCCCGAAAGGTGCTAGCCCATATTTTTTCCATCATCATCGAGTGTTGCATCCCCGGTCCGTTGCATGGAGTTTTAACAAATTGGTCGTTAGAGAACGTATTGACAAGTTTTTGGACGACCAATTGAGGGTGAGTTTGAGATATCCATTTTTTTTAACTATTATGAATTTAATATTGTTTAAGTTTTTTTAATGACATATATATTTTCCATGTTTTTTACAGGTAAAACCACCGTTGCCTAGGCTTACACCGGATGAGTATGAGGAATTGACCGAGTGGTGGCGTGACAGTAGAGCGTATTTCGAAGGGAATCCGGTCGCACCTCCGGTGATACAGCCACAAGCATACCATTCTATGGATGAGGATATACATCCGGCTGTTTTACAGAAGTTGGCATCGTATGACGCTATGTTGAAAGAATATGACCTGAAAATAAAAGCGATTGAAATGAAGGTAAATAGTTTTACATCAATTTATTTTGAGTTTATGTATAAATATCATTGAAGGCTTGTTAATTGTTTCATTAACATTTTTACTGCAGCAAAACCAACTTCGCAATAAACAACGAGTACATAGAGAATCAAGCGTTGTTGATGATGAAAATGTTGGTTTTAGCGACGGGCCACCAAATGACTCTTTCTTTGATGGACTTCCTATTCATACACCGCCCGTGCCGTCTAGTAATCCATCCCCGTTTCCCTCAACCGGACATACTGTTAACCGTACACCAATGGGGTTCGCCCAGTTTGCCACTCCTATTGATCACCAGGCTGGTCCATCCTCCCGCCCTAACGATGCTGCTGACATCCAGGTAACTTATTAATTTTCGATTATTATTTTTAAATTTGGTCATTATTTGTAATTGATTAGTGATTGTTTTTGTTACATCAATTATATGTTTAATAATGTTAATGACGTTAAAAATTTATTTGGTTAATCTTTTTTAAGGATGCGATCGACCGACCAAGGAGGGATTGTCGTCCGGGTAAATATCAGCAATTTCCTTGGACCCAACAGGGACCCACTACAATCCTCCCTAAGAAACGTGGAACTAAGGCTAAACTAACAAAGAGTACGGCAACAATTCCACGATTTAACCTAGAAGAATTACCGGTTGATGATGATGTTACCTTTGTTGGTACATCTGTTGGCTCACCTTTGAATGTTCCTAATGTTGATCCTACAAAGGTACTACTTAAAATGTTATAAATTTATTAACATTTATTTTATATAATTAACAAACTTGTAACGATATTGTATATTTTTTTCTTAGGTAAGGCGCAATAACTATGAAATTTTTGAGGAATTCCTCATGAACCCGTATGGGATATACCTTGACTGCCATCCAAAGGGTTGGGTGGTAGACCCTACCTTCTTTCAACATCTACTTCCGGATTTATACAGGATGGGTAATGATCCGGGTCCAGCGGATAAACGTGGTTGGTTGTCTGACGATGTAAGTGTATTATTTTAAATTGTTAGAGGTTTAGATTATTTAAGTTTCAAGAACATTAAATGATTTGGTTTAATCTTTTGAATCAGCATATGAGTTGTTGGATAGAGCTATTAATAAGAAAAAGGGTAGACAACGAACCATGGACAGTGGCTAAATCATGGACTTCATCTGTGTACCCGACCGAAAATGGTAACGTGTCCATGCTTTCGCTTAATCCGTCGCTTAGGGGAACATTGGATGGTAGCACACGTCCATACCCGTCATGGGATGTTGTACGTTGGGTAAGTAAAGATCTTTCAATGTATATTTGTTTTGTATAAATTACTCTTTACTAGACTATGTAATTGTGTATACATAAATAAATTTTATATGTAGGTGTTGATGCCGATGAATCCGACACAGAATCACTGGGTGACAGCAATTATTGATTTACATGATTCCAGGTTATTGGTACTCGACTCTTTGCACAGCATGGACCGTTGTCAACAAATAAGACAGTTTGTATTGGATTGGACCGAAGTTGTGAACAAGTTTTTAGAAGAGCAAGGACATTTCACCAGGACAGGACGTGGACACTACAATTTCGAATTCCATTACAACAACGTACAATATTTAGTCCCACAACAAGGAAATGCAATGGATTGTGGAGTAATCACATGTTGGCTAATACATGAGTTTGTTACGGGTAGATGGCCACCACAATTTGATATTAATAATGTTGTAGGCTTTTTCTCCGATATTAGATGTACTCTTGGTAGAATGTTTTACAACAGTAGGTGTGAGGACACTAGTTTGTGTGGATATGATTAATTAAGATGTTGTTAGTTGTACAGTTTAACTAGTATGTAATGCTATTCTATGTTGAAGTATTTTTTTTCAACTTTTATTTGATATATTTTTGAAGCATTTATTCAAGTATTATTCGACTACATAAAGACACAATACAATAACCGCACATAGACACGAAACAATTAAACCAGAGGACGATGTGTTTCATAAACACTACATACACAATATTAAACATAAACATAGGGCATGAATACGTAAATATTCATCCACTAAAAACGGTATCCTTGTCGAAAACTTCAACCAAGTTCCTTTTTGTTATGTTAAGAGCAGGCGGTGATGATTTTGAGGTAAAAGACCGAAACATTACGAAGTACCAAAACAGCTCCGACTTTGAGATAGTCTTTGGGACCCTTGTCTTCTGCAAGGACTTTGTGATGAATTGTACCAGACATAGTCCCTGTCGGATCTTTTAGTGTACATGTAAGGTCACCCAGTATGTTAGGAGTACAAGACTTGATAACAGCTACAACAAGTTCAAGTTTCCCTTTTACGCAATGCTTCTTTATATCCCCAAAACAGCCAGTTACGATGACACCTTGAGAATTAAACACCTTATGAATCGCGCTCAACCATGGCCCACTAGTAAAATGTTCATCCTCAGTGACATCCTCGTTTACTTTCGCTATATAATCTTGTGTTGGCACAACACAATATTCGGGGCCACCCTCTCTGATGTCTGCATTTTTGCGAAGAATGGCTTGTTGAAGAATACCAGCCGGACCAGTTATTATCCAATCCTGGTCGCTCATAGATGTTGAAGAACCTGCAACATTATGTGTTGGGGCGTATGTTGCGTAATTTTTTTTGTTTGGGTGGAACGAATTGGGAATTTTGATATCCGGTTTTGTTTTGTTGGGACATTGTCTGAATTTTTAAATTTTTGTAGAGAGTAGAAATGTGAATATCTGGATGTGTTTAAAGAAATGGAACTAAACACAAGTATTTATAGGAGAAATTTAATAGATATGTTTAATTACGGCATGCACTTGTCAAATCAATGTCATATTTCGCGTAATTAATTAGACGTACCCGTATGTGTCATGCAATTGTCAAATCAATGTCATAAAATTTTCTATTCTATGTCATATTTCGCTTAATGATATACACGTACACGAAACTCTCATTTCAAATTGTCACATCCTTGTCACATTTGCGTAATTATTGGTCACATTTTTGTTGCAGCATTGTCTCCTTATATTTAGTGTTTGTGGTATATTTCTTGAATATCAAACACTTTCATCCATATCAAATACTAAAAATGAGTTCAGATTTTCAAAAATTCAAATGTGTTTTACATTTTGATAATTCCGAACGAGGTGTGATTATGTATACTAATATCAGTTACTCATGGTTAGATGAAACTGTGCGTTCTAAGTTCAAGTTGGATCCCAGTGTTCGGCTTAATTTCAAATTTTCGCACCCCTCATTTGATGTTCGAATGGATATCACTGACGATGATGAGGTAACTTTCTTTGCTGAACACGCTGCATCGAGTCAAGAAATGCCGCATCTTTATGTCACTAAAACGAAAGAATGTGAAGAAATGGCATTTTTTAGCTCAAACCAAGAAAACCCGACATTTTATAACTTTTTTGAAACAAACACTAACAAAGAAATCGGGTATTCTGGTTATGAAGGCAACTCAGGTTTTAAAGATGAGGCCAATTTTTTAAATGAGGGCCCATCAAAAAAATTTGAATCAAATGATAATGCGATTTTTGAATCCGGTTTTAAAGATGAGGCAAATTTCACAAAACCGAATTCATCATTTGCTTTCGGGTCAGATGACGATAAGAATGATGATGAAGATGTTGAAGATGATGGTGTTGTTGGGAAAAGCGAGAACCCAAAACCAACCCATCATAAGTGGAAAAATATTTTTTCGCTCATGCCTGACGTTCCAGAAACACCACTTTACCAGTCCAAACAAATAATTTCAAACCAAAATAATATTGATACAAATATTTTCAAGGGAAGGTTTTTTGACACAAGAGATGACTTAGACAAAGCAATTAGGATGAAATGTTTAGAAGAAGGTTACCAGTTTTTAGTCGAAAGGGCAGAACCTATAAGATATTATGTTAAGTGCTATCATTTTAACGACTGTAAATGGAGAATTAACTCTAGACGCGTGGGAGGTACATCTGTGTTTGAAGTTACAAGTTTGAATGATAATCACACGTGTGATAAAACTCAAACATATCCTAACCATCGAAATGCAACTAAAAATGTTATTGGTCACATTTTTAGTGAAAAGTTGAAAGATGCTAGAAGAGATTTAAAACCAAAAGATATGCAAAGAGACATGTTAACGCAATATAAAATTAGTATATCTTACCACCAAGCATGGAGAGGAAAGGATTATGGGTTACAAATGATTAGGGGTTCACCTACAGAATCATTTCAAATGTTGCCGTATTATTGTCACAACCTAGTAAAAAAAAACCCAGGCACTATCACACGTATCAAGACAAATGAAGAAGGAGTTTTCGAGATGTTATTCGTTGCCATTGGTGTTTCGGTAAGTGATTCTAATTTTCATGATTAGTTTCATTGTATTCAATTTAGGGTAGGTTTACATAGTTTAATGTGTATTCAATTTTGTTATTCAGATTCGAACTTTCTTACTCCATCTCCGACCACTGCTTATAGTTGACGGGGCACATCTGAAGGGCGTGTACAAAGGAACAAATTTGTTAGCAGTAGGCATGGATGGAAACAACCAAATTATGCCTATTGCTTACGGTATATGCAGAGGGGAAACTGGTGAATGTTGGTCATGGTGGTTTTCATGCCTTAAAGAATGCATAGGCGATAGACAGGATTTGGTTATCATATCTGATAGGCATCCTTCTATTGCGTTAGCTGTACGAAATGAATACCCATTGGCGTTTCATGGTATTTGCTGTCGTCATCTAATGATGAACCTGAAGTTAAAAAGAGACACAACAAAGGCGCTATTTTGGAGGATATGCAAAGCGTATACACCTGACGAATTTGATAGTAAGATGCAAATATTGCTGTCTATTCAGCCTGAGGCGTACCACAAGCTAATAGAAGCGGGTGTTCACAGATGGTCCAGAGCATATTGCCCACTAACTCGCTACAATTACTGTACATCTAACAGCGTCGAGTCTGTTAATGCTTGTACCGTAAAATCAAGGAAGCTGCCTATAACAATGCTGACCGAGCAATATCGAAAAATGGTGCAAGACTGGTATTTTAAACGGCGACAAGTTGCTGGTATTTATTGTCAAACAGAATATATTTATACTTTTAATATTTATCTTTAATATAAAGTCACTTCTTAGAGCCTTGTTGTTTATGCAGCAAAAATGAAGTATGAAATAACTGATTGGGCAACCCATAAAGTGGAAAAGAGAAAAATCAAAAGCGCAACCTGGAATGTATACGGGGTTAACCAAGATCGGTTCCAGGTTTTTGATGGGAGATACAACCGGGAAGTGAACTTAGCATCTAGGACATGTGATTGCCGCAAATGGCAACTTTCCGGTATACCTTGTGGTCATGTTATTGCTGTGAGTAGATTTTTGGGTCAAACCAATTGTCTCCAGTACGTTCAGGACTGGTTTAAAAAAGCAAAATACCAAGCCACATATGCAGAGGCAGTGAATTTTGTTGGAGAGTTTCACGAATGGGAGTATCCAACACATATACAACCTATCACTCCTCCACGAATGGACAACCCACAACCCGGGCGACCAAAAAATACTAACCGTATACCATCCCAGGGTGAGGAACCAAGGGTAATACATTGTCGTAGGTGCGGTGAAGCTGGACACACACGTGGGCAATGCAAGCAACCGTTCGTCCCTGATGAAATGTTAAACAAAAGAAAACAGTATCCCAGAAAGAAAAAATCCGTTAAGGAGCAACAACAAACTACTCCTTTATTCGACTCATACCCAAATCAAACTGATCATCACACCGTTCCTACTTATCACACATACCCATCGCATGTGTTTGGACATAACACATTACCAACACAACCATACAATCCAAATTTTTACACAACAGGCCAGTATGACCAAGGGCAAGCAAGTAATGAACAACATGCTCATCATAACCCGGCACACGGCTCTGAACAATATAACTCCCAACCATACCCCTCCCAACCATACCCCTCACAACATTTAAATGATCTAAACACTCAACAGTCTAATAATAGTTGGTTTAACTTGTTTGGTTAGTAACCAGTTTGCACTTTTTACTTATGTGTTTTAGTGTAATTGTGTTAAGTTTGTAACATTTGTTATGAAGCTTGTAATAAATTTCTTTTTTAAATATAGCATGTATTTTCAGAAAACCTTAATAAAATACTAGAAATGACAACTGAAAATAAAGATGCACCACGTCAGTTCCACTATTCATTTTTCACTGTTGACATGATAGCACAAACAGTTCCACTATTCATTTTTCACTGTTGACATGATAGCACAAAAATGAGTTCAGATGTGAAAGTATTAAATACGAATTTGAAGGTTCTATATAAGGCACATTGTCGCACTTGAAGTTCAATAAAATAATTCATTCCTTTTTCAAATATTACTAAACTTGAATAAATGACATTCAAAGTTCTACTACATCATTACGGGAGGTTCACTTCCCTACCAGGAAGAAAGTTTGAAGGTGGTTTAACTGCTTGCGTAGATCCAGTCGAGTTTGAAACTTTCTCGGCAGATCAATTGAAGCAAATTTTAACAAATTGTTTAGGTTACGATGAAAACTCCCCAAGCTTTTTTTTATATACAAAAACCAAATTGTAGTCTTGATTCAGGGCTAGTACCATTGGCTGCTGCAATTGAAGACCACGAAAGTCTGTTATCGTACACAGAACTTCAACAAAACAAAATGCATGTGTACGTTTCTAGAGTTGAGTTACTCGAACTCGTAGTGGCCAACCCATGCAACGTTAAGCATACCAAGAAGAGTACACAAGATAAACCTTCATGTTCAAAAAAGTTATTTGACTAATTTGTTGTTATGGGTGTTCTGTTGCCTTTATTGTCGTGTTATGCTTTTCATTGTCCATCGTCCAAGTCACAGTAAGACTAATTTGTAATTCTATCTATGTTCTAATAGTAATGTCCTATTATGCTTTCAAATTTCTATTATCCAATTCTCGATGATATCATTTTCTTTATATGTTTTCAGCTTTAATGTAAAAATAGTATTAAATTGATTACTCGTAAATCACTTCTGACAAAGAAATGACAACTCACCTTTGTGGTATCTATATATATATTCTTGGGTTATGTGGTATCAAGTTATCAATACCAATTGTGTCTTCTTTCATTCACCAAATGTCAACATCTAATAACCATACATTCGAATTCACTATCAACTACAATGAAAAATTTATACTTAACCCACTAACATATGAAGGTGGTTCACACTTGAATATTATTGTTCCACAATTTGATTTTAAAGATATGGTTACCTATCTGAAGAGAAAATTACCGTCAATGGTCCAAAGTCTATATTACATGTTGCCACAAAACAACACGTTAAATGGTATGAAAGAAATTAAAAGCGATTATGATATTGATGTTATGTATGACTTCGCAAATGTTGCAGGAAAGATCCAAATTTTAGTTTCTGACAATCGCGAAGATCTAACCACAATATTGATTCCAGATGATGGTTGTTTGGAAGAATCATTTGCATGTGTAATTTCAGAAGAAACAAAATTAAAACGTGAAGAGCGTGTCCGATATCTACATCAAATGGTAGAGAAAAAGAACAAACGTGAAGAGCGTGTCCGGTTTAACATTGAACCAAAAAAAAAAAAAAAAAAAACCTACGACGCCGTATTCACAAACCATTTTCAATTTTATTGTTCACAATAATGGTCAACTGGTTTGCAATGAAGGAAAGCTGGAGTATGTAAACGGTTGGAAGATGAACATCAATATTCCAAGAATGAAGCTGGATGAGCTGAAACAATACTTGTCTAACATTGTCGATACAAAGATTCATGCTCTTTATTATGAAGTTCCGCACACTGGGTATTCAATCACCGTCAAGCTAAGAAACAACTATGATATGCATGTGATGTTTGATATTTCAGCATCACAAGGCGGCCAGTTGGAAGTTTACATTGACCATTGCGGTGTCAGTTTTATTATTGAAAAGCATGTATGCCCAAATGCTACTTTGGCAAAAATGATGGATCATGTGATAACAGACTACACCAGTGAAAACGAAGACGGAAAAAAAATCATAGGACAATCAAATTACACTTTCGATCAAATGGTTGAATGGGCGGAACAAGAACACTTTGAGAATGAGGAAGCTAAAGCAGATGAACGTCATAGAGCCCTATGGAAGAATCGTTTCAATTATTAACAATATCAATCAATAAGTGTCTTGTATGCTTTAAGAATTTCATCTTTATATGATTTTTGTTATCAGTGTTTCAATAAACATTACCATAAGTTTCCAAATTAAACATTTATTCAAATAAGAGTAGAAACGTTCATTAATAAAATACAAACCAGTTAACACAAAACAAGATAAGCGCAATCATCTTATTTGTTGGGTTGAACAACATACAATTGTGCCACCCCAGCAGTAGCAGTACAAGCACATTCAACAAAAAACATTACTTCATCATCCTCAGTAATGTCAATACGATAGTTAAACGAAGCCAACTTACAGGACAAATTAATCGGAATATTTGAATCTAAATTGAATTTCTTCAACACCAACCCAACTAGCCCTGCGTACGTCAAATCATTATACATAATGACACCTCGATGCTGATCATCATAATGTAACACACATTTAAACTTCTTAATGTTAGAATCCATGGATACTGTTAAGAGAAGTAGCAAATATGTGAAGAAATCAAATCATAGCTAGCATAGCTAGCTTATATAGCAATAATTGAGGTCAGACAACTTTTTAAAGGTTCTGAACAATGAAATGACAACTCACTGACAATGTCGCGTACGCTTAAAATTATACACGAAATATGACACTTTGAAATGACAACTCACTGACAATGTCGCGTACGCTTAAAATTTTACACGAAATATGACACTTTGAAATGACAAGTCCCTGAAAATGTCCTGTACAATTAAAATATATGATTTGACTACACAATGACACATATAGACTTTGTGAGTACCATTATGCATTTGTTACGGCTATAAATACCCTTTTTATTATGTCTCTAAAAGAGGATCACAAAACACAAGCATTCCACACATAAATCAAACACCGGAGTGTTTTGTGGGGAAGGTGGTGTGTTGTAAGGCTATACGCAGTGGGTCGTGTTTTATCGATCGTGGATATCGATCGATCGATCGTCCATATCGATCGTACCATTGTGGATCGATCGGTCCATATCGATCGCCGGTTACAAATAATCAAATCGTTCGTATGAACGATCGATATTGCACAAACAAATCCCACTTGATTTTTAAAAAACTATCCGTTTGTGTATAAAAAAAAAACTTTTTTTCAAAAAAATTACGACTTTCATCCTATAAATACCCAAATCAAACCCACTTTCAAACATAATTCAAACAACAAATTAAACACAAAAAAATGGCTTGTAACCTTCCACACACTGTCAAACAAGTTCAAAACTATGTCCAAAAACAAGTCGAAATAGACGACAAGGAACGCCAAGATGCAATTGTCGAAGTTATTAAGAAGTTTGAGCTGGCGAAGTTACGCAAACAACGCCTGAGAACACGATACGCAGCTTGCAAAGATATCTCTGTCGAGAGAAAATATGTGATCGACCAGTTTTTGGACGATGAGTATCGCAAAGACGCTGATGTTGTTGAAACATTGTGGGGTTGTGTGCAGAAGATAGAGAACGAGAAATCCAACAAGATACGTTGGAGTTTTGAGGAGAATGTGGCAGCTGCTGATGCACCACAACAACAACAACAATTTGTGCAAGGTGCATCAAGTTCATCTGCACCAAGGGTTGTTGAACCACAACTACCGCAACCTCATCTTGATAACTTTCAGCTAAGTTTTGAGGAGAATGTGAAACCTGCTGATGATTGGAACTCTGAGGACGAGCGGGAGCTGAGCAGGATGGAAGCTGAGTTGGAAGCAGAGAGGTTTGCGAGCTTTGATCCGTATGACGACGGTTTCCGCTCCGACAACTCGCAGACCTGGGATCACCCAGATTATAATTGAAGTTTTAGTTTTTAAATTATTATTGTAATGTTTTAATTTCTGTTTATGTAACGTTTATGTTTTTATTAATAAAAAATTTACATTTGAATTATGAATATCATGTAATGTCTACGTTTAATTTTTAGTTGTTTAATTCCGTATCGTTTCGTTTATGTAATGTTTACGTTTTATTAATAAAATTTGTGTTTGTGTTAAAAGATGTTTTTTTTTTTTTAAATAAAATAAAGGAAGATGATGCAATATGGGTTGCCACTGTGATGAGAGAGATAAATATAGGTTGAGGAGAGAGAAAGCTGAGGTGGCAGCCGGAATGATGATGCAATATGGTTCACCACTGTGAATAGCCTAAACCGATTCGTTTTCAGGTGATGCATTGTGTGACATTGTGTTTGAAGAAGAATACAAAATTATTAGATGAGTTGTGTGTGTATTCATCATACAACAATATGGGTATTTATAGACCCACTGATCTGATAACCCACAAAAAAAAAAACCCTAATATCACACATGCCTACAAAAGAAAGAAACCCTAAAAATTTTTCAGACACAATAATTACAAAAACTTTATGCATGTCGCGTATATATATATGTGTCGTGTATATATATACGCGACATGTATCAATATGTTTTTTTTTTTGTCCCGAGCTTCGTAACGCAACACCTGGATCTCATGTATGTCGCGTACAATTTTAAGCGACATGTTGGGGTATTTGAAAAAAACGGCGCTACCTTGGGGTATATTGAGGCACAACAAGTTGTAAATGGGTATGTGAGTAATTTTAATGCATAAGAAATTAGTATAATTTTATGGTAAATATATTAATTATGCAACTTACTTAGGTAAATTAGTATACTAACATAGTAGCTCAAAAGTCTTCACGCGTTATATATTTTAATCTTGGGAACATGTGATAATTCTATAAACAATTCTTAGTTGTCTTTATATTTTATTGGTTTGGCCATCAATAATTACACGTCTTGTTGTATACGAGTATCATTAGCCCAACTTGCAATAAACTATAAACCGTTTGTTGCTTATTAGTTGTGTAATAAGATGCTAATCGTTTCTTATTGTCGTTGTGTGCAGTGACTACATTCCTAATATTATTGTCCTTCACAAATTGTACTTTTCTAAGTCAGCTAAAGCAGTGACAACTTTGATCAATTGATATATGTAAATACACTAATGGTGGTACAACTGACAGACGGGTTCAATAACAGGTCTAAGACTTGTAGATTTTAGTGAGGATAAGTGTTTGCTTAACCTTTTTTATATTATAAAATTGTAGTTAATTACATAAACTGTTCACGTGATTACATTAAAATGCATCTATCATTATTTACTTCAAAAATTTATGGACTTCATCCATGAAGTTGATGCTTTTTAACAGGTCATTTGACCAAACATCCGTTAAAAAACTAAACAAAGACTAGTTACACAATTTTTTGAACCAAGCCCATTTTAAAGAACGAGGATTATAACAGAAATTAGCACTAACCTACAAAAATCCACGAGTGTCCGTGAACCCTTGGGACGCACCCTAATTCTGTCTGGCTGCCCCTATGTGCAAAAGCTATTTTTGTCCTTACAACCTTTAATTTACTTTTGAATTTATAATTTAGCAAAAAAATCAAATTCTGTTGTAGCTCAAAATCACTATTTATCACACTTATGATGGTTCGTTATGCACTAGAGAGGAGATGGGACAATGGGTGTAAATGGATCGTATATAGAGAGATAGATATAGAGATGTTTAAGCTTTTCTTTTATTGCACACACATTACACCTTTTGCACCACCTTCCAAATGAGGTGATGAGATGAATATATATCACAGCCACTTTGCCTAATGGGCTTTACATGGGCCTTGAGGGTTTTTGCTCATGGGTTGGGCTTTTACATTTAATACTAAATCTAACACAAGCCCAAATTATACAAAGTTCTAACATAAATGAATGACCATCACTTTAACTATAAAATTAAAGCTAACAATCTCCCCCTAAGGGATGGTCATTCAAAAGATGCACCACGTGATTAGGTCTTTAGACTTCAGGGTCTTGAACTTTGTGATTCTTCGTTCCTTCATGCATTGTGATCTTCATCGTATCGTCTTTTGGATTGTTCTTTGCCTTGATCAACATCTTCATGTATTCACAGCGTCTTTTCTTCCAATGTAGATGTTGAGACATACGATGATCAATGGACTTTCTTCAATACCTGCATAAAACAGTTAGCAATAAATCGTCCAGCTCTTCCAGGTTCAGATCTCATTATGACACTTACAACTTATGTCCTTTTTGGTGAACACAAGTGTATTTTATTGGAAGTGTTCCTAAGATATCTTTGATGAATCTCATGGCTCTAGACTCAATTATGTGCATTTTGGTTTTAGTCATGGGAGGCGTGGAGCAGAGTGCCACCTTTTCAATATCAACTCATCTCGGAGTGAAAGGTCGATAGATTATGCATTGATCTCCGTGAGAAATGAAACAAATATCTTTTAAGAGATATCTGAGTGGCTGGGAGGGGTTTGTGCACCGCGTCACTGGGTCCATGACGTCTTGTCTTCAATATCAGTATCACCTTAGTGAGTACCGATAGCATATGTATTGACCCGGTTTCTGACCTAAGTTTTCATGGAGGGCTATTTCTTTTCACCCTTTCATTAAACTTTTCTTTTTCATTCTTCAACCCCTTCTTTCTCATTTGCTCCTTTTTTTTTTTTTCAATCTTACCTAAGGACTTCTAATTCTAAACTATTGGAATTGTCCTTGGGTAGATCCCTCCGGTTCTGGCGGATCATTAGACATTACCTAACCATAATCACCTTATTACTCCATGATTATCCTAGATTTGTTGATCGCATGCCATAAAACCATTTTGTGAAAATCTCTCAAAGCGTTTATGTATAAAACACATTTTGGTTAACACTTCAAGAGTTTTGCATTTTCTGAAATACTCCCCCTTCACATGTGCTCATGCATTTTTGAAATAAATTGCACATGTTGGGTAGAGTTCGCACATTTGAAATGATCGATTTTCAATGAACATGACCTTCGCGAGACACGCTTACATCACTAGTTAGACTAGCTTGAAATTATTACCCGTCCCGGACTAGTCTTTTCGATTACTGACATTTAAGCTTCGTCAATTCGATGGTATTTTCTGAGTCTTTTTGTAGAGCTCGACTCACGATCACATTTTAATCACATTTCTCCCCCTCAAAAATAGCATTTCAATGGTATTTTTGATACCGTTTGATTAAAATCATTGTTTTTGGAAAGCTAATAGGGAGAAACGGTTTTGCATGAACTTTTTGGAACAAATTTCTTTTTGGAATACTCCCCCTCAAAACTTGCATTGGTTTTGACATTTTTGAAAACTTTGGAGCAAGTGGGGAGTAACGATTTGAAAATCTTAAGCAAAATTTTTGAAAAGATTTGAAAACCTTTTGATGAATTTAGAATAAAATTTTGCTTAAGATGAAGAAGTTTGGTTTGATAAACTTTGCATGAAAACTTCTTATCATTTAGGATTGTTGCAATAAAGTGTACAACAGGGTCCTTTCTTTGAAAAAAACGGGTTATGCACTGTTATGTGTACATAAGCCAAAACGTTGAAGCCCGGGTTGTAAGCTGAAATACTTACAAGCCATTGATTTTTAGGATAAGCGCTCAAAATTTTTTGATGAAGCACTTTCCTTTCTTTGAAGATCGGGTCCTGAACTGATGTGTTCAGAAGCCATTGGGTTAAGCGCGGGTCCTAATCCGATATGATTAGAAGCCATTCAGTGAAGCTCGGGTTTCGTACTGAAGTATACGAAAGCCATTAAATGAAGCTCGGGTTTCGTACTGAAATATACGAAAGCCATTTTGACCAGATTAGACAACAACTTTTGGAACCCATTTGAGCACTGCACCAACGGGTTTAGCATGTTTTGCAATCCATTTGTAAGTTGTGTCAATCTGGTTCAAAGAAGTTGAATTCCAACGAGGACTGAAAACTGGTTTTTCATCTGGAAATAACACTCGCGGAATCAACGGAGATTTAAAAATCTTTTTCAAAGCAGAGTCATTTTTGTGTTGAAGCGGAAGCATTTCAGAGTTTGAAGGACTTTGCTTTGGTTTCCACACTTGCTTTACCCGTGTAAAACGAGAGTATGGAGTTTGAAATCTTGGAGTCTCTTCATGAGACATGTTTGACCTTGAAAGCTTTGGAGGAGTAAGTGTTTCAGAAAATCTTGGTTTCTTCGAAAACTTTCTTCCTTTTTGCAAAGAATAGGTTGTAAACTGGGAAACCTTTTTCGAAAATGGTTTTGAAGATTCACCCGTGTAAACCTTCTTTGGAACACTCACTTTTGGTGTTAAAAGATTTGAAACAGGAGATTTGCCTTTCGATCGATGAAGAACATCAAACTTTGCTTTTAAGGCATTGTATGACATTCGCAAATTATTGTATTCTTTTTGAAGAAGATCTTGAGATGTCAATTTAGATTCCAAATAGGCAATTTGTTTCAAAAAATGATCTTTTTCAGCTTTTGAATCATCCGTTTTACGTGCCAATTTCCGTTCGAAAACAATATTTTCTTTTTCAAGTCTTTCAAAATATGTTTCGAATTTGTTTGTTTTGTTGAAAAGATCAGTTTTGGCATCCTCAAGATCGTTTGTACGTTGAGCTAAAAGCGTTTCAAGCTCAAGTACTTTTGTTTGAAGCACATGATTTGCATTTTCTGTTTCAAAATCTGAAGAATTAGAATCAAACAGAGGATTTGGATAGGAAACTTTTGTAACTTGAGGCTTCAATACTTCAGACTCCTTTTGTTTCGTGTTTGATTTTTGATTCAGAATTCGTGAACGTTTGATTGAATCAAACAGGTTTTTGTAAGTCTGTTTCAAATGCTCATTTTCTTTTTGTAATGATGCCACAGCATGTTCCAATTCAATATTTTTTGTATCAAGTTCATCCAAATCAAACTTGATATTGACATCATCACAATTTTCTTCAAAAATCTTTTCCTTTTCTTTAAGCACTGATGTCGAAGAGTTTTCAGAAGAAGCAATTCTTTTTGACAATTCTTCTTTGACTTCAGCTACTTCTTTTGAAAGTTCAGTGATTTTTCTTTTGAAACAAAGATTTTCAGATTTCAAAAAATCCACATTCTCATGCTCATGGCAGACAGATACCGACTTAAGTGACTCAATTTGATTTGTGAAAAATTCTTTTTGGATATCAAGATTTAAGCATTTTACATCAAATTCATCTTCAAGAGAATGGATGTACTTTAAATCTTCTCTCATTTCAGTGACAAGAAATTTTTCAAAGTATTCAAAACTTAAATTGATATTTTTCACATGAGGTTCAATCTCTTCTTTGAAAATCTTTTGAACTTCCCTTCTAAAGTATATGTCTGATGCAAGAAGATTATTTCGATCTTTATGGGTGGTTTGTTGTTTTAACCGAATGACCTCTAACGTAAGCTCAATGTGCTGTTTTAGATAACAAAACTGTTTTCTCGCTTTATTTTGCCATAAATTAGCATCATAAGTAGCAAGTTGAGCTTCTTTGAAAAATCTTTTCACATTTTTGTCTTTTCTTTTCAGAGGTGCTTTTGGTATTTCTGACAATTGTATACAACCATACACAAAGCCATGGTACGAGAGTGGGCTTTTTCTTTGTTTGACTTTTAAGCGTTTTTCCTTTTCCAATTTTTCATCTTCTTCTGACATGAACAGAGCATCAGTCGGCAAAAATTTATGTTCCACCTGATCTGTATTTTCAAAACCAAGTCCAGATTTTCCCTTATGAACTTTCTCAGCTTTAGGAATCATCATTTGAAGAGTTTGAACACTTTGGTCTGTTTTTCGAATTTTTCTTCAAGATTGTTTGCACGTTTTAAAACCTCTTGATTTTCATTCTCAAGTTTTGTATTAACAATCTTAAATTTTGAAGTGGTTTCCTGAAGCATTGAGTATTTAATTTTTAAATCAGTGTTCTCATTTAAAAGCTCTTGGACCTTTCTGTTGGCGGGGCCCAAATTTTCATCCAGTTGTTGAATGGAACGTTTTTCACGTGAAAGAGCTTTGCTTAACTCAACTTCAAGTTCTTTGTTTCGTTTTAAAATTGGCGTGAGAACATCTTCGTTTATTTCAAATTTCTGAGCTTGGGATTTAAGGTTTGAGATTTGAATGTCTTTGCTTTGTTTTAATTTTTCAAAATCTTTTTCCATTTCTTTAAATCCCTCAAGCTCTTTGGACAAGAAGACATTCGCTTGCTTAGCTTTGCAATTGTCCTCTTTGCATTTTTCAAGTTCATGTTTGAAATTATCGATTAAAGAAGCAAATAAGGCATGATCTTGATCATGAGACGATCCATCCTGGGTAGGCTCACCTCCATTAGGATCCATATCTGGGGTTGTGGGAGTGATATTACTATCAAACCGTTGCTCCACATATGTGTCACTGATGGACTCACGATGCGCAGGATGTGTCTTGTCATGAACAAACATATTCTCGAACAAATCAACATTATCATGATCGTGTGAATGTTGTACCGTTGCCAAGATTGCCGTGTCAGATGAAGGTCTAATGTGGTCAGCCTCTGTAACACCCCAACCCGACAAAGGTAAAGATATCACAATAATGGTTTCATATCAGATAAACATAGCATACAATCAAGTAATACAATGGTTCTCAAAGGTTACAAATGAAATCTTGCAATACAAAGGGTTACAAAGGAAAATAAAAGCTGCCTATCAAATCCATAAGTACATCTCTTCTAATAACTTCTACTCAAAGTCTTCTAGGTCCAAAGTCTCTTCACTCTTACCCAGCTTCCAACTAAAACCTGCCGCGGGAAAAGAAACGCGGCTGAGCTACTAGAGCTCAGTGAACAGATATAACGTAACAAGCAGTAGCATAATGAATAATACATGAGTAAATGAGAATGGAAGCATGAATACATGGTAAGAATACATGGTGAGAATACAGGGTGTCATAAGGGAAAGGATAACGATGCATGGTAAAGAAAGGTCAGTAATCCACTACGAGCCCATAACATGAAATCATAATCATAATCATAGCCATAAACATGAAGAGGGGCGACCTCTTAGTATCCTGTAAATATGAGGGGTGTCCTCATCATGGGTATCCTGTAAATATGAGGGGTGTCCTCATCATGGGTTGGAGTAGCTAGCTCCCAGAGTGTGAAAGACGTGTATCGCACACACCATCAGTCACCATGAATAACATAACATAACATAACATGTACATGAACAAATCTAGGATGCATCCATACGCCCCAGGTGGCCATAATCTGCCTCTACGTAAACATAACATGCAGGGACGGGACAGGTCATCACTCTCCTGCCCTAGAGTCATGCCATCGGTGCATCGACTGACATGGACATGAAACCCTCATGCCTAGTGAGTGGCTCGTAGTATCAAACTGAGGGTAAAGGTCAAGTATCATGAATCATGTTTTAAGTTTACTTGCATAGGTCATTATCATGTTTCATAAGTTCATAATCATGGTTCATAATCATGGTTCATAAGCATGGTTCATAAGCAAAGGTTCATAATCAAAGGTTGATAGGCAAAGGTTCATAATCAAAGGTTCATAAATGAAAGGTTCATAATCACAAGTCCATATCAAAGGGTTATAGCAAAAGTACTTTTCAGAGGTTTCTATCAAAGTTCATTTAAACAATCTTTTAATAATGGTTTTCATAAAAATGATCCTTCAAATTAGTTTTTCATGAAATGATCTTTCAAAACAGTTTCTCATAAAGAGTCTTTAAAATAGTTTTCATAAAAGTTAATAAAATCCCAAATATAAGGAATATCGTATCATGCTCGTAAACATCATTTTAAAATAGCTTTTTCTCAAAACATTTCCCTGTCATAATTAAAAGGGTTTTCACAGCCTAGGTTCATATCAGAGATCATAACGAAAGGAAACATAGCAAAGGTTCAGAGCAAAGGCCAAACGGATCAGAATATGAGAGAGATCATGAGAAACCTTACAAGGAAGGTCAGAATATCTGTACCTTAAACCGCCAACGAAACCATAACATATGAATAGGAAGTCACTCCCTCTTCAGCGAATCTACACGAATTAATGATCGGCTAATTATTAATAATTCATTTCAAATCAGAGTTACTCGTTTTCGTCGGCTTTCCATTCTTAGTAACTTTCCTTTTATAGCAGCTTTCCAAAAATAGTAACTTTCCCGAATTAGTAAGTTTCCATATTAGTCATTTATAAATCAAAGTTACCATTTAATTAGGTTAAAGTATTTAAAATGACAATTATTATAGATTAGGGTTTATTATGACAACTTATTATAGTTTAAGGCTTTATATGTCAATTTTCATAGTTTAAGACTAAAGATATCAATCATTAATAGCTTACGATTTTACTTCTTCGTACCATATTACGTATATGCGATCGAATATTTAGTGATTAACAAGACTCGTATAACGTTACTTCTATTATTTCCCGATCTTTCGTATATCTAATAATCACAAGAAGGCTTAAAATGATTCAATTGCATCTTTATTTCTCAACCTACTGAACCATTATTTATGATCATCAAAGTTCTCATATTTGACACTATGCATGCATATATTATCCTTTGTATTAATAAAACCTCATGCACATGCAATATAGATATTTTACTCCATGCATGATAATTTTAAACTTCCATGTGAATTTATAGGTTTTAATCTTGCAATAAGAACCAACCGCTCACGCACGCTTAACACTCTCTCGACACACACACCCACACCCTATTCGATTTCAAAACAACTAGAGACGCACCCCCACAAAAACCTAGTCGAGACACACTTATACGACCAAACGTTATCGATAAACAAAACCCACTCAAACCTCTACGCATGACTTTTAAAGAAATAAATTCAAAATTCATTTCCCATAATTTAACCCACGACCCATAATCCGTTTTGACAAAATCCATTTCCCATCAACTTACAATATAATTTAATCACCATATCCTACGTACTAATCCCATGCATGTTTATCGATTCGAAAATACGCCACAAAACTTAAAGAAATCTGCATTGACAAAAGATTTTAGCATTTTCTAGCTTTTCTTTAATCTTAATAGAACAGACCAACTATTTTCTATTCGATCAATATTTCGCTTAGTCCTCACGTCAAAACCCATGCAGCTAATCATTCGATTTAATCACCATACGAATTAAGATGATCATCAAGTCCATATCTCTTCTTTTAAATTCGAAATACGTATAGGTTAGACCAATTTGACATCGCGAACCAACATGTGGTCGATTATATTAGGACATAAACACTCATTATTTCATGTGAGTTCGTATGGTCTTTTAGCCGATTGTTTAAGATACAAGAGACGCGACATGATCAAATAAAGTATAGAAAAATCGAACCAGGTTAGGACATGCTTACCCTCGAAACGTGACAGTCGAAAAGAAATGAAAATAAGGTCGATACAAGCCAATTCTGATGCCCCTCGAACCAGTTTCAACCCGTGACCATCACACCTTTGTCGAGCAGAATTTCACCACGACTCGAAGCTATCTTCGAGTCACTCACGTACCATTCCTGAACGCCAAATGGGAACCACAATCGAACCTCTTAAACTCCCTTGAATCTAACTAGAATGGAGAAAAAAATCAACAGCCGGCATTTGCAACCTTAGGGTTTTTTTTTTTTTTTTTTTTATTCTTTCTGTGTTATTTTCCTTGCGAGGCTTTTGTGTTATTCGGTTCTCAAAATAAAAAGGGGAATGAGTTATAGATGGTAAATAGCCAAAATTTGGGGAGTAATTGGGTGATGTTCGGCTGATTTGGGTGGAGGAGGACCAAGACCAATCTTTTCCATATTTCTAATGTTATTTACCAAATTTAAGTTTATTTAGGCGTGTGATTAGTTGTGCATAACTTTTAAATGTATTTGGTCCTTTGCAAAACTTGTGTAACGTATGATATAAATCTCAAAACAAAAGTATAAATGGGACTCTTTTAACGTGTGATACAACACAGCGATCTTGTTGGCCCATTGGAAACGATTTAGTTGCAAAGAGGAGTCCGTTATCAAAAAGAAATCGGTCCAAGAATAAATGTACAAAATAATTTATCAACGCCCTTTTAAAATCGTAACATTTAAATGTCGTGTCGTTTTATTTTGCATTATAGCTAAGTTATAGATTCAAAATTAAATGGTACAAAGTTTAGGTAAAAATTCAAATTATACGGAAATTTCGGAAAGCGGACTTTAGGGTTTTACAATTCTTCCCTTCTAAAAAGAAAATTTTCGTCCTCGAAAATTGAAGTCGCAAAGTTAAACAGAGTCGTAGTAACTCGTAAAAGATCGTCACGCACAATCCTCACGCCCGAGGAGGTTCTTCCAAAGAGGCTCTTCAGAATAGATGGTTTCTCATGACTCGATCAAAACAAGATGGGTTCAAATTCCTCGGAAGGAGACAAATTAGGTTGATTCTGATCAAAAGGCCCATGCAACATAAAATGGATGATAGGTGAATCTTCTGGAGAGCTCATATGGAATCCGAACAAAATTTCAAATCAGATTAACTGTATCAACAGTAGAGAGCTCTACAAAGAGCTTAAGATTTATAACTAAGGTCAACAGAATGCAAAACGAGAGTCCAAACTCATCCAGATATCTAATGAACGAAGGCAGAGTATACGCATAGATAGAATGAACCTAAAGTCTCACTAATCACGGATAATCCAATGGAGATCAAATTCTAAACTTCTAAGGTACTCCCAAGATATCCTATGGCCACAATGAGTGCACGTTATATGGTGTAAGTATTATCACGTTGATCAGGCGTCATAATACTAGCACCACATAAATATGCCTTCATGATGATCATACTTTATCTCAAGTCGTAATCAAAACCACCTATCTTAATCCACCTAGTACTTCTACAGTCTCAGAGGCCATCAAAATCAAACACCGTAACTAAGAGGAAAACGAACTACTCGAAAGAGTTAACGAAAGTCCCAGAATGTCTTTCAGAATTTGGTACATCGTTAAAAGCATCAGATCGTCCATCATTCGTCAAATTTCACATAACAAAACCATCGTCCACCATACACAGAATGAACACCGAGCGGAATTACTAACAGGGAACATAAATCATTCAGGGAATCCTATCTTAAGTAATAGAAATTTGAGTAGGTTAAGAGGAAATGAATTACGTCATCCATGGCTTCATTCTTCACCAAAATCAACTCTTCCAAACACAAATGTTCACTTCAGAATTATCGTCCATTCAAATATATGATCTTAAACTTCTTCCAAGTCCATGCAGTCTATCGTATGATCATAGAGTGGAAAAGAAAATATCAACTCGAGTCTGGTCCCTCAAGCCTTCGGCACTTCTCCTTGGAACTGAGGTGTAGTAACGTGAATCTCCGGTATGGTCACTGTGCATTCTTCCGTTCGCTAGTCTGCTTCTGCTCTCAATTCCTCTTAGTACAACTAAGACGAATAGAGAAGCAAGATTGCGTGTCTTCGACAGGTCTTCAGCACCGTTCAGAATTCGCCATTTCAAACTGCCGTCATCGCCGATGCATGGTAGTGTTGTCTGCTACCATCTCTAGGTGCCAATCAAATTTGCTTCTTCCAGAATAAAGGGTCATTCTACAAGATGGTCTACATGTTCCCCTTCGTGCATACAACTGAAACACTTCTCAGAGGTTACTCTCAGTTTGTTATCTCTTTTCTTCAGAAGTCCTTAGGGTTGCTTCTTCAGTCCTTCAAACATTTTATGAGGTCGTCTAGTACGAAATTTACAAAGATAGAACGAATCAATCATTGGCAAGCGGAAATGGAAAAAATGATTACGGTTAGTGATACGGTTAGGTTTACGATAGTTGATACGCTGATGCAAAATTTTCTCTTTCTTCTTCATAAACTAATAGGGGTATTCAAAGTAATCACTGAGGTGAACAAGGTCATATTCCATCATCTTCTCCGATTTCTCAACTTCTATAGCATCATGGTCCGCCAACTGAGATTGGTTCAAATTTAATTCTACTTCTCAACCAGGAGGGAAACCCAAAAGTTCCATCGGAGAACAACAGAAGATTTGTACAACAAAACTTCCAAAGCCAAAGCTTCTAGGGTGGGTACTAATAAATGTCAGTAACCAATCGACAGTCAAATGAGGTCGAGGTAGTATATTTTCATAGCAGCGTTAACAGATTTTAGCGGTTACCGGTTATCATAACGAAAGTGGGATGAAACATATTCCTAAAGGTCACAAGTCAGATAAGGTAGTCCCTGGCAGCGTATGAGGGCCAGTCAATCCATAACTTAAAGACCTCAAAATCGAATATATCAAGGTCAAGTACATGGTTCATCAAAGTTTGGAAATAGATAAGCGAACAATTCAAGGTGTTGGAGTCTTGATTAGTTATTTAGCATAAGTGGTAGGTTCTGAGTTATCGGTAATACGAACATCGCATAACTGTCAAAAGTGAGGCATATTGAATATCAGTTATCAGCATCATCATGCTCAGTTAACAATTTCACATCGAGACAAGATTATCGTCATATCCATGGCTAATAATCACCAGAGTTCTCATATGAGTAGAAATGGACTTCGCAAGGACAGAGTAATATTAGATGATACATTTATATCCAGTACAGGTAATTTAATTTACAGAATGGGTCAAAACACATTAAGGTCAAATGACCCTCGGGATGGTCAAAGGAATATCAAACTGCTTATCAACAGGTCGGAAGTAAAAACAAAGTTAGGCAGTAATAGCAAAAATTTAACAATCGGAAATCATGGTAGGGAGTTCAAATGGTTTCAAACACCGAAGGTGGAACATAGGAGGGTAATCGTCAATGATCAATCAACCTATCCTTTATCAGAATACAAATCAAAGCTAACTATTCAATGAAAACATATCGGCAACGCAAGTCTTATCGTTCAAAAGTGAGAGGAAAGCATTCTTATACTCATGGGAATAGAGATGTTTAAGACAACTCAGATAGGGTCAGAAGATTCATAGATTATCAAAAGCATATAACAGAATGCATCAAGTAAGTCATCGTCATAGAGATTCTCAGAATACCCGAAAAGACATCAAAATGATTAACAAAAGAATCAGAGGTCGGAGTCGGAATCTTAGGTGGTGCAAAGCGCGAGCTTTCAATCTCCAAAAGTGATCTCAACAAACAGAGTATAAATCAGAGTGATGCGGAAGCAATGATACTTAAACAAAAGCCTTATAGTCTACCCATTCCTCACTGGTCAAACTTAAGTTCCTATAGGGAAATCTTAAAGCAAATTCTTATAGGTTATCTTATGAGCGCTTACAGGGAAACTTAGTGGTCCTAACTTACACAGGCCAAGGGTAAATGTATTACGAATCGCAGCCTGTCGCTCTGATACCATAATTGTAACACCCCAACCCGACAAGGGTAAAGATATCACAATAATGGTTTCATATCAGATAAACATAGCATACAATCAAGTAATACAATGGTTCTCAAAGGTTACAAATGAAATCTTGCAATACAAAGGGTTACAAAGGAAAATAAAAGCTGCCTATCAAATCCATAAGTACATCTCTTCTAATAACTTCTACTCAAAGTCTTCTAGGTCCAAAGTCTCTTCACTCTTACCCAGCTTCCAACTAAAACCTGCCGCGGGAAAAGAAACGCGGCTGAGCTACTAGAGCTCAGTGAACAGATATAACGTAACAAGCAGTAGCATAATGAATAATACATGAGTAAATGAGAATGGAAGCATGAATACATGGTAAGAATACATGGTGAGAATACAGGGTGTCATAAGGGAAAGGATAAAGATGCATGGTAAAGAAAGGTCAGTAATCCACTACGAGCCCATAACATGAAATCATAATCATAATCATAGCCATAAACATGAAGAGGGGCGACCTCTTAGTATCCTGTAAATATGAGGGGTGTCCTCATCATGGGTATCCTGTAAATATGAGGGGTGTCCTCATCATGGGTTGGAGTAGCTAGCTCCCAGAGTGTGAAAGACGTGTATCGCACACACCATCAGTCACCATGAATAACATAACATAACATAACATGTACATGAACAAATCTAGGATGCATCCATACGCCCCAGGTGGCCATAATCTGCCTCTACGTAAACATAACATGCAGGGACGGGACAGGTCATCACTCTCCTGCCCTAGAGTCATGCCATCGGTGCATCGACTGACATGGACATGAAACCCTCATGCCTAGTGAGTGGCTCGTAGTATCAAACTGAGGGTAAAGGTCAAGTATCATGAATCATGTTTTAAGTTTACTTGCATAGGTCATTATCATGTTTCATAAGTTCATAATCATGGTTCATAATCATGGTTCATAAGCATGGTTCATAAGCAAAGGTTCATAATCAAAGGTTGATAGGCAAAGGTTCATAATCAAAGGTTCATAAATGAAAGGTTCATAATCACAAGTCCATATCAAAGGGTTATAGCAAAAGTACTTTTCAGAGGTTTCTATCAAAGTTCATTTAAACAATCTTTTAATAATGGTTTTCATAAAAATGATCCTTCAAATTAGTTTTTCATGAAATGATCTTTCAAAACAGTTTCTCATAAAGAGTCTTTAAAATAGTTTTCATAAAAGTTAATAAAATCCCAAATATAAGGAATATCGTATCATGCTCGTAAACATCATTTTAAAATAGCTTTTTCTCAAAACATTTCCCTGTCATAATTAAAAGGGTTTTCACAGCCTAGGTTCATATCAGAGATCATAACGAAAGGAAACATAGCAAAGGTTCAGAGCAAAGGCCAAACGGATCAGAATATGAGAGAGATCATGAGAAACCTTACAAGGAAGGTCAGAATATCTGTACCTTAAACCGCCAACGAAACCATAACATATGAATAGGAAGTCACTCCCTCTTCAGCGAATCTACACGAATTAATGATCGGCTAATTATTAATAATTCATTTCAAATCAGAGTTACTCGTTTTCGTCGGCTTTCCATTCTTAGTAACTTTCCTTTTATAGCAGCTTTCCAAAAATAGTAACTTTCCCGAATTAGTAAGTTTCCATATTAGTCATTTATAAATCAAGTTACCATTTAATTAGGTTAAAGTATTTAAAATGACAATTATTATAGATTAGGGTTTATTATGACAACTTATTATAGTTTAAGGCTTTATATGTCAATTTTCATAGTTTAAGACTAAAGATATCAATCATTAATAGCTTACGATTTTACTTCTTCGTACCATATTACGTATATGCGATCGAATATTTAGTGATTAACAAGACTCGTATAACGTTACTTCTATTATTTCCCGATCTTTCGTATATCTAATAATCACAAGAAGGCTTAAAATGATTCAATTGCATCTTTATTTCTCAACCTACTGAACCATTATTTATGATCATCAAAGTTCTCATATTTGACACTATGCATGCATATATTATCCTTTGTATTAATAAAACCTCATGCACATGCAATATAGATATTTTACTCCATGCATGATAATTTTAAACTTCCATGTGAATTTATAGGTTTTAATCTTGCAATAAGAACCAACCGCTCACGCACGCTTAACACTCTCTCGACACACACACCCACACCCTATTCGATTTCAAAACAACTAGAGACGCACCCCCACAAAAACCTAGTCGAGACACACTTATACGACCAAACGTTATCGATAAACAAAACCCACTCAAACCTCTACGCATGACTTTTAAAGAAATAAATTCAAAATTCATTTCCCATAATTTAACCCACGACCCATAATCCGTTTTGACAAAATCCATTTCCCATCAACTTACAATATAATTTAATCACCATATCCTACGTACTAATCCCATGCATGTTTATCGATTCGAAAATACGCCACAAAACTTAAAGAAATCTGCATTGACAAAAGATTTTAGCATTTTCTAGCTTTTCTTTAATCTTAATAGAACAGACCAACTATTTTCTATTCGATCAATATTTCGCTTAGTCCTCACGTCAAAACCCATGCAGCTAATCATTCGATTTAATCACCATACGAATTAAGATGATCATCAAGTCCATATCTCTTCTTTTAAATTCGAAATACGTATAGGTTAGACCAATTTGACATCGCGAACCAACATGTGGTCGATTATATTAGGACATAAACACTCATTATTTCATGTGAGTTCGTATGGTCTTTTAGCCGATTGTTTAAGATACAAGAGACGCGACATGATCAAATAAAGTATAGAAAAATCGAACCAGGTTAGGACATGCTTACCCTCGAAACGTGACAGTCGAAAAGAAATGAAAATAAGGTCGATACAAGCCAATTCTGATGCCCCTCGAACCAGTTTCAACCCGTGACCATCACACCTTTGTCGAGCAGAATTTCACCACGACTCGAAGCTATCTTCGAGTCACTCACGTACCATTCCTGAACGCCAAATGGGAACCACAATCGAACCTCTTAAACTCCCTTGAATCTAACTAGAATGGAGAAAAAAATCAACAGCCGGCATTTGCAACCTTAGGGGTTTTTTTTTTTTTTTTTTTTTATTCTTTCTGTGTTATTTTCCTTGCGAGGCTTTTGTGTTATTCGGTTCTCAAAATAAAAAGGGGAATGAGTTATAGATGGTAAATAGCCAAAATTTGGGGAGTAATTGGGTGATGTTCGGCTGATTTGGGTGGAGGAGGACCAAGACCAATCTTTTCCATATTTCTAATGTTATTTACCAAATTTAAGTTTATTTAGGCGTGTGATTAGTTGTGCATAACTTTTAAATGTATTTGGTCCTTTGCAAAACTTGTGTAACGTATGATATAAATCTCAAAACAAAAGTATAAATGGGACTCTTTTAACGTGTGATACAACACAGCGATCTTGTTGGCCCATTGGAAACGATTTAGTTGCAAAGAGGAGTCCGTTATCAAAAAGAAATCGGTCCAAGAATAAATGTACAAAATAATTTATCAACGCCCTTTTAAAATCGTAACATTTAAATGTCGTGTCGTTTTATTTTGCATTATAGCTAAGTTATAGATTCAAAATTAAATGGTACAAAGTTTAGGTAAAAATTCAAATTATACGGAAATTTCGGAAAGCGGACTTTAGGGTTTTACAGCCTCAGTGTCCCAAACAGCTTCATTCCTGTGTGAACCCTCAGCATCCGAATCGTATCTTGGAGTACTGCTTTCAATCTGTTGTTCTGATGATGTGTCACTTCCCGTTAAAACCGAGCTAACTTCAGATGTTGTACTGTAACACCCCCGTTTTTGATATTCGCAGCGGAAATATAAGTTGGGGAGTTACTTCACGGTTCACAGTCATGATAATAGAAAACGACTCAAAAAGAGACGTTTTAAATAAAATATGTTATCATTCATTATTTAAATCAGAGTACATAAGACAGGTCCTACAGGGAAGTTTAGTAAAAAGTTACATTATTCATTTGAATGATAACATAGTGGACACTCTTGTTATAAGAAGAAAGTCCACAGTCACTCCGTGCCAAGATCAGTCCTTTAATTACCTGAGATAAACATGCTAAAAAGTCAACACAATGGTTGAGTGAATTCACAGTGTTTAAATTATAATCAATTTGAACACAAGCTAAAATGAAAGTTCAGTTCAGAAAATATATATTGCCCTAAGTCTCATGACACGCAAAGCCTTAACAGAACATCAACAGTCATGAACTAATGATGTAATAATTACCCCATAATTAAATGTAGGTAACTTTGCCCCCGGGTAGGAGATTGCCAGTCTCTTTATTAATCTCAAATATAATGCTTTGTATTACGTTACGGTAATACAAAGGGGTTGTCAGCCCAATAGATCTATCCACAATATTCGCGCTCACCCTGGTTTACGGATGATTAGAGGTTCATGATGGGGGGTCTTTTTGGGCAAAAGGTAACTTAGTCAATATCAATCAGAAAAGTACTTGTGTTCGGTTTAGTAGCATGTATCTCCCCACATGTTTGAAAAGCAAGTAAAAAGTGGGACTATGAACTCACCTTGATGATCCGGATGAAAAATAATATTAAATAAAGCTGATAAACGTCTCCGGCACGCAACCTGATTTGTTATTCTAAGTTTCAGTAATCACATCCAAATATAAATGGAGGTTGTCGATGAAGCCAAAAGTTAGATTTTACTGTATTGTTTATTCCTATGTTTCCATTTGTTTGTTACTAAATTAATAGTATGTTAAATTTTATTATTATTATTATTATTAATAATAATATTTATAATAATTAATATTAAGGATTATATATGGATTTACACTTCTTACCCTATAGTTTTAGGTATTGACAATTTATACCCTTGAACTTTTACAAAATGACAATTTTTACCCCTGAACTTTTATAAAATTACAATTTTTACCCCTGAACTTTAGTTAAATGACAACTTTAACCCTTATACTTCCGAAATTGACACATTTTCCCCTTGAACTGCTGGTCGACAACACCACAAGTCCTTTTTATAAAATTTACTTTGATTTTGAAAGAAACACCCCCTGAGACTCTTGGGTTGTCACATACGACATCCTTTGTTTCATTAAATACGTGTTTGGTTTTACAAAACAACGAGACTTCACATGATTCTTGACATACTTTATTTCTACCATAAAAATAGCTTATTTCCCAAAACTTTAGCTTATCATTTGAGCTTATGAGGCTCGAATGAGATTTTCATATGTTCGAACATTCAGAAAATGGGACAATCTTTGGACCTCGATAACTTTGCGAATACTCAATGTTTTTAATTGATTCTTTTTCCAGAAATTAACCCTCTAAAAGGTTTATCTTGTGGCCAAAAACTAGATTTTTTAAAGATCATTTGCTACTCGAAATCGGGGCTCAAAGTGTCAGACCTGTCGAAAGGGGCGACTGACCAAATTTTTAGAAAATGGTTTCGGTTTTTGTTTCTGGGTTTAACGACTCACTAACTCGACTCATTATCATTAAAATCAACATATTTAAGTTGTATTAAACATGGTTTAAAACATATCTCATGATGCTAAATAAAGTTTTATTCGAAATTGGGTATTTAGGGTTTCGATCGGTTATGAAAATAACTAGGGCAACTTTAGTTGATTTTTATACTTCTAGGTTTTTATTAACACATGGTTACACTAGTTTCTATTATTCCTTAACTTGTTTTAATGTTACTCGAATTAGAATAATCCTAGGGTTCGACTAGGGTTTAATCGATTAGAAAAATATAAAACATAACTTTATTCGGTTTTTAATCTATTGTGATACTAGGCGATTTATACTAGTTATCTACTGATATTGTAAATGAAATAAAGAGTTGTGAAAATAAAGTTTGGATACTTACTTCAAAGTAGGGCTCGATAGGGTTTAGCTAAGCGAAATGAAATTGAACCGAGACTCTTGAGTTCCTCCTAATCCTTGACCTTCGAATGAGAGTATTGTGAGAGTGTTTATGAGTGTTTTGATCAGAAGTGGGAAGGGTTTGGCTGTGTTTATTGATATGTCGAATGGGATGCTTAGAAATGAAGCTAGGGTTCGATATTTATAGGGAGAATTGATCTAGGGTTTTCTATGGAAATTTTATGGGACATTGGCTGACAGAAACTGCCATGGGTGCCACTTGGGAGGAGGGGGAAAGTGTGGTGATGTGGCTATACCCTTGCCATACAATTGGTGCTAACTTTCTAACCTAGTATTTGATATTTTGAGACAAAGAGGTGTGTTTACTGGAGAGGGCAGCCATGTGGAGGTATTGTGAGTTAAGAAATTGTTTAGTGATGTCAAGGTTAGTTCTAGGATAGTCGAATTCTAAGTAGGAGCTAACTATGGTTCGAACTAAGCAATAGAATGTAGTGTCGTGTGCTTAACTTGGTGTACACTAGGGAATTAGTAAGTAACTAACTTAGTTTCTTTAATTTAATTGGTTTCTTGTGTTAAAAATCATTTTTGAAAAATATATATGTGATTTTATATGTATCGAATTGTACTAAAATAAGTAGAAATCGAATTGTGCTTAGGGTGGGTTGTACAATAGGCTTAGGGTGATAGTACTTAGGTTTAGAAATTAAGAAAAATACATTTTTAATGTTTCCTTAATTATTGTAATTTTTATGTAATTTTTAATAAGCTTTAAATATATATAAAGGTGATTTTTAAGTTTTGTGCATTAAAGGGTTGTACCGTGGGTTTTATGGACTTGTACAATTATTTATTAGGTTTACATATTTATTAGGAAAAATAAATATGTGAATTAGATTTTAAAATAAATAATTTTTAGAGTTATATATATATATAATTAAGAATAAATGAATTTTGTGCTTTAGGGACTTGTACCATGGTTTTATGGTTTAGTTATGCCTAATTGTTATTGTAATAATTTAAGGTTTCGCTAGAAATGCTAACTATTGACAGAAGTTAAGTTTATACGTCCTTTCACGAGTTATCGTATAATGGCAAATGGTAAGTTGTAGTATCTCATAAGGAAATGTTTACAATGAATAAACATTAAATTAGTTAGGTTAGGTTGCGTTGCGTAGGAGCACGTTTATCGAAAATGTGAGTTACGTCACATTTACTAGATATCATAGTCAAAATAAAAAAAAAAAAAAAAAAAAAAAAAAAAAATATATATATATATATATATATATATATATATATATATATATATATATATATATATATATATATATATATACACACTAGACTTCAAACCCCGCCCGATGGGCGGGCATGACTTTTAATTATAAGCTTCAAAGCCCGCCCGATGGGCATAATTATCATTTACATATGTTTGTATAGCGTATAATTTGGATGGTTTTAGTTATTCTAAAATTATTTTTAGGACGTTTGTTTTATTTTATTTTTTAATATCATAATTATAAGATGTTAGATGGTGTTAGTTAGTGGTAAATTATTTTTAATATCGTACGGGGCCATTATTTATTGGGTTGTTATAATTTCACTTCTGATGGTGTTACTTAACGGGAATGTGTTTTTTAAGTACGGTGTTTTTATCATTATTTAAAATGTATTAGTTTATGTTTAGTTGTATTTTTTCTTAATAGTTGTCGAAGCCCGCACAATATGTATTGGCTTTTGTTAATGTTATCTAGGTTGGACTCCATCTGAATGTATTATATCAATGTGTTGGAAATAGCATATAAAACTTGGTACACTGATAAAAAAAACTCGTCTGACCAATGCCTTTTAACTACAGTAACCCATCTTAATGTGACCCGTCTGACCCGTGTTTTTTTAGTGGGATGACCCGTCTGACCCGTGTCTTTAACTTGACCATCAAAGCTTTTGTACCTATTCTGAACATCTTCATTATCTAGTGCTGCCATTGGGCTATATTCAGATTTATGCCCATGACTGCCAGTAGTTTTCATCGCTGCCATGTTCACAAATTCATTTACAAATAATCTACTACTTAAAAAACTCAAAACTGACCCATATTAAGGTAAATGCAGAAATATCCAATGGACACATAACAGACTCATTTAATCATACACATGTTTGGAAATCTGTTCACACTTCTTTCATTAAGCATTCCTCATTTTTATTACATTCTTTTTCTCTCACCCGTTTCTGTGTACTTATTTTCACGTTTGTGAGTCAATTTAATCTTTCTTATAGGCCTCTCATGCATAGTTCGTATTCATTTGTAACCTAAACAGGAGGTTGTGTTATATGTAGGAATGACTTGTAACGTATTTTTATCCCAGTTATAACCTAAACTTGTCTAACATTAATGGCTGCACAGGTAATATTGGCATCCCTATCAGCCGAGTGACAAAACAAATTGATCCAATGACAAGGCAGCGGGCATTGTTTATCGAGGTATGCTGATTCGAACAATGGCCTTAGTAGATAGATACAAATCTAAATGTATTCTACCTTGACCAAAGTTTTTGTAACAAATCTGATGTAGAACTATGCCTCAGCTAATTTTACTCTACTGCTATTTATATAACTTAACTACATGCTGATCTACAGCTTTCATGCAGATCATTATCACATTTAAATAAATATAACATAAAAATCACGGCCCCAATAGAGATTCAGCTAAAGAAGTAGGTAAACCGGAGAATAAAATTAACATGTTCAAATAAACAGGAATCCAAATGTAGTACATCAAACAACGATGTATTTACAAATCAAGAACCTGATAAACAAAAGTATCATATCAGATTAAAGCGTTTAAATCGTGTATTTCATGAGGCAACCCTCAAAAGAATTCCAACCTCATAATCTCCGCAACTTTTCGTCTCTCAACTTTGAAGCACTGCTCCTCTTCAAGTGGGTTGGTGTCGCAAGAATCCTCTTGATTGCATTAACTTCCAATGGGCTGTTCTTGCTCTGTTACAGTTAATTAAAGCCAACATTACTTCATAACTTTTAGACTTGAAAAAGTAAAATTAACTCACCTTTGAGCAGGTACCACGGGGTACATTGCAAACGGGGTCACAGCAAGATGCTCTTTCCAATGGGCAGCATCCACAAGCAAAACAGTAGCCATAGTACTCATAGATACAACAGCAAGTGGTGGCTTCAGGGCATGTGCTGTACCGTCACAGACCACTTCAAGTGTGACCGGTGATGGCGGTGATGGACCAGGGTTGGGTGGGTATGAAGCCTCCATTGCCAAAAGTGATTACATTTGACCATAAAACTGATCATCTGCAACTTGAAAATGACCCCTAAATATTCATAACAGTCTATTTTATAAAATGACCCCTAAATATTCATAACAGAGTCTATTTTGATTACCAAAAGTGATTACATTTGACCATAAAACTGATCATCTGCAACTTGAAAATGCAACACTTTCAAATCACAAAGCCAAACACCCCCAAGTCTTAAGAGTAAAGACATCATTTTGGATAAGCTTTTGTTCTTGTTTCACAAATTAAAAATTCTGTATAAGAAATGTGACTCTAAATTGCATAGTGAGACGAAGTTTACCTTCCATCTGACACCACAAACTATTGCCCACATATATTTCTCCTCAACCTTCATCCGTACTTTTTTCATTGCTTCTTCTCCTGCCAAAAAGAAAAGCCCTTAGATCATTAGATTTAAAAAAAAATCAAGACTAATTTTACAAATAAATCATTTATTGACTTTCATCTTTTCTACCTATAGGACCATTTCCACATTTCTGGTTGATTCATTTATAACTTACTCCGGTCTTGATTTGCTTCTTCTAAGCTTTTTCCTGCTGCTGCCATTCATACATTTAATGACAGTAATAACACGATTAAATTACTCTTAAAACAAAGTGACTTGGACTATGACTTCTAAATGACCTTGACTCGGACCCTAACTTGTGTCATTCAGCGACTCTTTTGAGTTGAGATGACCCGTGACTGTCACGAGATAGAGAATTATGCAAATTCTGCTAGTATAATTTCCAAAAATTTGAGACAGTACAGTAAGAAATGATTTCATAAAAAGAAATAAGTGCATCACCTTTAAAGTGTTGGCACGAAGGGTAATAGGTCGTTGCTTTTCAAAAGCTTCAATTAGTTCCATAAATTCCATAAGTTCAACAGCTGGAAACATCTACAGAACATGTTATATAAGAAAACAACAATTGGACCTTAAGAGTGTATAAATATAATTAGCATGTTAAAATAAGTATCATTACCTCAACAAATGAAGAAATAAGGAAATCATTGTAAGCCATAATATGAGCCTAAATCAAGCTTAAGTTGCTCTACATATTCCTTTCGTGTAGCTCCCTATTGCCTCAAGTATTAAAATTTGAGAGGATCCGAACAACTGCAAAAGGTAAATTGAAAATTGTTAAAAAAGTCATTGTTAAAATTGAGTTTTACAATCAAAAGATAAGACGTACCCGTATTTTTCAGATTTACTTGCTTGTTCCTCGCAATATAAATTAAGCAAAAGTTTCAACCAACAAAACGTAAATTTACCTCAACCTGTTATTCTGTAAATGAATCTTTCTGAACGCTCCAACTATATGCATGGGTCCGACGAAACTCTGTAAATGCTTTTGTAACAGTGGACTTGACAGTTGATGGTTCACCAACAAAACGGGCCAAGAAGGTGGCGTGCTCAGGCAACCAACTAAAACAAAAACAACTGAAAATCATTAACAGTTAGAGTGACCCTTTCTGATTTGAAGTAAAAAAAATAGGCAACTCTTTGCAACAAATGATCACATTTTCAAAATGCTCATCCAAAATCCTCGTAAAACCAAAACAAAATGAATATAAAAGACCTCGATGATAGGCATGTTGATATGGCCTCTACTGACGCACAAACCAGCTTATATCTAGCCTGCTTACAGACTACCACCTACTGTAACAATATATATATATGATATTAATGGATAATGACTCAATCCACAAAGTGTATTTCTCTTCTCACTTTTATTCCTGCAGGGGGATTCACCCAATTGATCTTATCGCTAACCTTGCCCTCCAAAGTGCAGCTTTATCTAACTAATTTAGTGTAAACCAGCAAGGAAGAAAAAAAACTTGCCTCTATGAGACTATAGCGATGGTATTGTGGGTGTATCATGATAAATGCATGGCTTCATGATGAAATGTATGCAGAAGTAGATATGTCAGCATAAACATGTCACATGATCAAAAAGGAAATATAGACATTCTGTGTTCAGACGTACCCGTCCATAACTGTATTTGGTTATACAACCACAATTGGCTTAAAAGTTCTATACCTCTTAGCATTTCCCAATCCGACAAAGACAAAATATAAAATGCTCAAAATCACAATGAGACGATGACTGAAGATTTATTCAGTCTTATAAGCTTGCTCTTTCCGGATTATTTTGGAACTTAGGAGCTGCTATAAATTTTTTGATGGGAGTAAACAATAGTACACCATTTAAAAATGTCATCAAACAGAAGAAAGTCTCATGTTGTTCCATAAATATTGCTAATTTTTTTTAAGCTACAATACAATGAACATACCTAATGCTACAACCTTCATTAGAGCATTACATGTTTATGAAAGGTGTCGTATTCTCATGCTTTTTAGTCATTATACAATTAGTAAATTTTAATAACACATGAGCTAAAGAATTATATTAGGAATCATTGGAGGGCCAAGCAACCTCTCGAACATCCTATTAGCTAAATTTCATATCAACACATCGGTAATCTAATTTTTATAACTCACCTAAAATAGATGCAGTTACGACCGAAACACTAAAGATATGCATTCCATCTATGGAGTTCACCAGTAAAAGTATTTCATCTAAACTCTAAAGGTTGATACAGCCTTTACATAAAGCCTGCTAAATCATTATATTGAGCTAATATGATCTTATAATGATGTTGGACTGAGTAACTAACTTTTTTATACAGTAAATGTTCTGAACTAACCCAGCCTGAGCCAAACTGAAATAACTAATTTTTATGACCCAATACCTTACCCAACCCATATTCCTACACGCAAATTAAAATGGGCAGAATCCTAACGTCTATGTTGAACACAAAAGAATGTTCAAATATATGAACCTTGAGCATGATGGCATCGATACTGGTATTAGCTCTCTCATCGATCAAGGTCACCAAAAGAATGTATCCAGTTCTCTTACCGTTGACTTTTCCTCTAGAAGTATCTCTTTCGTCAGTTACCCCCTTAAATTCCTTTGGCTCCGCAGTGTACACCGAGATATTACCTACATTTGTCACTAATCAGAATGTAAAAAACACTCGGAATTAATCATATTTAATTCTTAAACACATTGATAAGATAATTCATTTCAAACTCAAATTTTAAGCACAATATAAACTCGTATAACTATTAAACTTGTTACCTTCCGAATTTCATGGTAGATTCAGGATTTAAACATACCTGATAAGCCATTCTTTATAGGTTTCTTGCACCAAGATATAACATCACATCTGATCTTTCACGTGTGTTTGTTCAGCAACCTGTTCAGCGTGTGTTTGTTTAGCACCCGTTCAGCGAGTGCTCGTTCAGCACCCGTTCAACATGTGTTCCATTCAGCAACTCGTCCATCATGTGTTTCTTTTAGCACCCTTTCAGCGTGTGTTCGTTCAGCAACCCATTCAGCGACACCACCATATGTTAACTAATGACTAAAAATCGTTGTTTAGGTAGCTGGTATATATCGCAACAACCTGTAAAAAACACGTAATAAAAAGAAAAACCTAGACAAATATAAATTAAAATTAGATCCATGAACCAAACTATAAGATTACCTTATGTGGATAACTTGCCAGGCCGATAGTACTATTCTTAGGTAAGGGTCTGATGATTCGAGGCGGAGAAACCTGTTTATTAATATCATAATAAACACCCCTTGATTTCTTGGATGTCATAAAATAAGTGATTGATCCCCTAGGTTATGAAAGTTTAAAGGAAGAAAACTGAACATTTTTTAGCTTAACTGAGACTGCTATATATAAGATCCTTGATCCCTCCACATAGGGTGTGGTCCTTTATCAGGGAAGGTTATAAGAGCCTTGATCCCTCCACATCCGCAGTGTCCGATAACAATGTTTTATTGTACTTTGACCTATTAAGATCATGTTGGTTTATTTGAACCTATTCAGTTTCAGTTATATTTTATAGTTAATGAGTTAAATGACTGACCGACTCGAAATTTGGCAAAGTTTAGATTCAAAGCATACAAACTTTATTAGGTGGGAACAGTTGAGTATATTTACCCTTAGTCGCTTCTCCAACTGCAAACGCCAGTAAGCCCTTTTAGGCTTTCTTGGACCAGTGTCCGTGTCAATCCTGTTTATGCAGCTTTACTTCACATGTGTATGAAGAAGGTGCCAGGATCACATATTGATTTCATAAGTAACATATAAAAGAGACACGAGAAGAATTGAAGTGAACTTACTGTTTCACCCACGTTGCATTGGTCAAGAATTTTGTATAAATCATTTCCATTAGCAACCTCTTTGCCATTTAAAGATGTTATAATGTCACCCAATATGAGTATGCCAAAGACACCAAATTGCAGATCGCATACCCTGTAAATTCAAATTACTCGCGTTACTTAAAAGTTAATACTATGTTTCAGGAGGTAGCAAAAAGCGAAAAAATTACCGCTTTTCCGGCTGGACCATTAAGAGGAGCATCAAAGACTATCACTCGACTGACTCGTGGTTGCTCTTTCCACTGATCAGCTGAATTTGATTCCTAACATTGGTCGCGCACCGTTCCCGAATAGAAGCAGCTCGTTTACAATACCAACTACCTGAAAATATCATGAAATACAATGTGTTCCAATTGTGAATAGAGATCTTGATCACTATACTGTGCAGCTTGGCCTGTCTGACGAATAGCTTGAGTTTCAACAAAATTAACAGTTGAAGGCGCGTTTTGAGCATGTGGAGCACCGTCCCTCTGCGAAAATTCAACCATAGGGTCCTTTTTAAAGTCAAATAAAATATCTACATTTAGTATCTAAATTATAACACCTGAATTTAAAGCACAGAATTGTATCTATCAAATCAAAATTAAATAAATCTAACAAAACCTTAAAATAAAATTAAATAAATAAAATAAAAATATTATACCGTCTTGAACATCTTCACCAGCAGCACGTTCACCAAAAACCTGTGAAAATTTCCAGTCTAATAATCCTTCTTCTTCACTTATATCCCTCATTGCCACGTCATCATATCCTTCCATTTATCTAATAATCGATCTGATTTTATGATATTTTGATGATTGAATGTTGATTTTGTAAAGTTTTGATCAGCGAGGAGTTGTGTAAAAGAGAGACAACTTACAGAAGAAGAAATCGCATTACAACACAATCATCATTTGAAATTGATCGGCGGATCTGATGAGAATGAAAGCTACATTATTTGAAAAGAATAATAATAATAAAGATGCAGCTACATTTTTCACCTAGTATGAAGAGTATAACAATATTAGCTTCATCAGGAGGAGGAAATATTGGACTGGTGATGTAAAAAAAAAAGAAAGGAAAAAAACACACGATTGAATAATAGTTTTTGTGTATTCATGAAGCAATTATAAACATACCTGGATGGGTGGATACATAGACGAACAACACATCAAATCAGAAAAGAAAAAAGATGTGCGTGTGTGTATGATAATGAGAAGAATGAGTGATATTAGGGTTTTGGAAAAAATATAAAAACTAAATATAAAATCCGGTATACAAATTTATAAGGAGTCGATATAGATGCACAGAGCCTTGGTCTCTGTTTTGCAAAAGTTAATACTTAACAACCTGCACATGAAATCAAAGAAGAAAAAAGAATATGGTGTTCTTAGTGATAATAAGATGAATGAGTGATATTAGGGTTTTATGAAAAAATATTCCGTATAATGAATAATGAATGAAGTGGATATTGATAATATTGGATTTAGTTAATTAGGGTTACCTATCTTGTAGAGATTCTCTTAATTTATTTGTTTTCATAGGTTTATATATTTGGGCTTGCAAGATGTAATCAAAAAAATGTGTTGGTCTAGTGGTTATGATGCTTGTTAATGTTACCAACAACCTAGGTTCGATCCTTGTAAGTGGCAAAATTTTTAAAAAGATTTTCGAATTTTAATATTAAATACGAATTTTAATTACAAAAAAATAAAATAAAAAAATATGGAGAAATGTTGCCACGTGGCATGATGACTGGGCATTAATGCCTGCTTACTGGGCATTAATGGCTGCTTACTGGGCATTAATGCCTGATTACTGGGCATTTAAGGGCGCTTACTGGGCATTATGGCATTTGATGATGTCATACGCATATTGTTATATATTATATGTAGATATATATATATATTGATGCGTGGTTTTGCGACCTTACAATAGGTTTTACCTCTCGAGGAATCTCAAGAGGCTTGCAATCCCCACCAGGCAGTGTACCTGACCGATGTAGTATAGTGTAGTGGCAAGTACCGGGGGATTGATCGTTCTCTAGGGGAATAGTGTCGTTAGGATTGAAAAAACTACTCTAATAGGTCTAAGGGTGAGGGAAGATTCTTTTTGTATTTTTATATTTTTTTATGAAAGCAAGTAAAATCTCGGGTTTGAAGGAGTGGGCGGAATTAGTTGCTAGTCAACTAACCCAAATAACTACAATTGCAAATAAAATAAAATAACTGAAAATAAAAAGGTTGTGGAACTTCTATGGAGAGAAATGTGTTTACTTAGATTTCCTTACTCCCTAACTATCTTTTACCGGTTGATTAGTGTGTATTAATTGCGTGGATGACGGGTGTATTCCTTAATACCAATCGTGGGGTGGCGTACGTACTTCCCCAACTCTATAAGCTCCTACTTCACTCCTATGTCGAGCCGGCTAAGAAGCTCCTAACATGGGATCACTAGAATTCGCTCATGCATTAAATACAACCATAAAAACCTTAGTACGCATTGGTTCATGTTTCTTAAGACGTTCAAGCAAGTTACCGTATAGGAGGTTAGCCAGTTTTCTTAAGCCTAACATCGATAAACAATGATGTGCGTGGTTTTGTAACCTTACAACAGGTTTTACCTCTCGAGGGATCTCAAGAGGCTTACAACCCCACCAGGCAGTGTACCTGACCGATGTAGTATAGTGTAGTGGTAAGTACGGGGGATTGATCGTTCTCCACAGGGAATAGTGTTCGTTAGGTGTGAAAGACTACTCTAATTAGGTCTAAGGGTTGAGGAAGATTCTTTTTATGTTTTTATATTTTTTATGAAAGCAAGTAAAATCTCGGTTTTGAAGGAGTGGGCGGAATTAGTTGCTAGTCAACTAACCCAAATAACTACAAATGCAAATAAAATAAAATAACAAAAATGAAAATGTGGTGAGAAACTTATGTGTAGAGAAATGTGTTTACTTAGATTTCCTTACTCCCTAACTATCTTTTACCGGTTAATTAGTGTGTATTAGTCGCGTGGATGACGGGTGTATTCCTTAATACCATTCGTGGGGTGGCGTACTTACTTCCCCAACTCTACAAGCTCCTACTTCACTCCTATGTCGAGCCGGCTAGGAAGCTCCTAACATGGGATCACTAGAATTCGCTTGTGCATTAAATACAACATAAAAACCTTTAGTACGCGTTTGGTTCATGTTTCTTAAGACGTTCAAGCAAGTTACCGAATAGGAAGTTAGCCAGTTTTCTTAAGCCTAACATAGATAAACAATCATCCAATACAACTAACAACACACTAACAACCAATAATCAATAGCTAGGTTTCATTAGATCTAAGCAAACACAAGATAAAATTAGCCTAACATGTTAAACAAAAGACAAGAATAAGATAGAATCAAACAACACATAGACATATTGAATGATTAATTGATAACTTATCTTTCAATGAAACATGGAAGATCTCAAGGCAAAAAGCCCTGAAAAAGATGCTAAAATCGTCTTAGGGTTTTATCCCAAAATTCCACACACTAAGCTCTCTCTAATGACAAAAAATTAGAAAACTATATATAGATTTTTGGATCTGACGGCGTCACCTTATGGATTGTGACGCCGTCACCTCGCCGCTTTTAGGGTTCTCGGATGACCATCTTGACGCCGTCCCTCTTTAATTCTCCAAAATCCGTTCTGGCCTATCAAGGCTTGACGCCCTCACCTCATGAACGTGACGCCGTCCCCTTATGATTTAAGCCGTGACGCCCTTGATCAAGTTAAAGCGTGACGCCGTCAGAATTCACATGCTATTTTCACTGGCCCGTCATGAGTAAATTTCACGTCCAACTTTTCTTGCCAAGGCATGACGCCGTCTGGGGTTAAATGTGACGCCGTCAAAGGTGACTTTCAGCCGATTCTTGAGACTTTGCCGTTTTCTTCACTTTAATGCTCCAAAAACGTCCAAAATGCCTCATTTTCCAGATTTCTCCTCAAAAGTACCTAAAATGACAAAAGAAACGATTTAGGGCGATATTTGATCAAATAAGTACGATTTAAGGCTTAAATGACCCCTTAAAAGCGGTACACTTTTCGCTTCATCAAATACCCTTACACTTGAGATTTGCTTGTCCTCAAGCAAATGCGCTTTTATTCTAATCAAAATACAAGTTAGGGGTCATTTAATGCAAACATAAAAGTAATTACAACAAATAATCGTTCCACTTCAATCATAATAAGCACGGAGATTATAAACTAGCACCTCACAAGTAGTGTTTAGATACTCACATCTCTTAAGTGTCATCAAAATAAATCTCATAAATGAAAACGGATAATATCTCTCACTACCTGTCATAGCAAATAGATTACCATAGGCTTGGGAAAGGATCAAAAACCTCCTCCACTAGGCGTAAGCACCTAAGATAAACTATCAAAGAGGGCTTTTAAACGGGTTATAACGTTAGGTGTAGGGAAAAGGAAAACACGGTTTTGTTGGATAAGGGATATTTTACTGGTGGCGAGTTAAAAATCTTGATCAATTACATGTACTATACAATGTTGCTAAGCCAAGACTAGACTCGATCTTAAGCTAATGAAAGAAGATAACAAAACATAAACATAAAATAAAACGGGATGGTAGTCCGTATGTTTTTTCTACTTTTCTTTTTCTCATTTTTTTTGTGTTTTTCTTGATTTTTTTTTTTTTTTTTTTTTTTTTTTTTTTTTTTTTTTTTTTTTTTGCATACACTCTTGCCCTACCATCCAAAATAATACATCATAGGGGTATTGCATTCCCCTTACACTTGAACTTTTACATAACTTTACAAATACTAATCTAATGACTCGAATTAAGATAATTGAAAAACTTGGAGTACTTTTAAAACATTTAGCACATATGGGGGTAATAAATGATGTTCTTCCCCATTACTCCATTATACTAGTACTTTACCCATGAGTCCCAATCGTCCCAAAACAATACGTACAAGGATATGACTCGACTTAGCAACCATGTAATCAACTAGATAATTAACTTGGGTTTAAACAAATGTTGTAACAATAATGCACTAAAGATGAGTGCATACAAGGTAGGCTAAGGCGATTTGGGTGTACATTTAGTGGGGTGTAACAAATTCTTCCTTTAAGTAAAATGCTTAAAGGTCGAAACGAAAAGATAGGCTCTGAGGGGTGTACTAGGGGTATCGTGTACTAAAAATGAGTACAACGCAAAGGGTGTGGGAGAATTACTTGACCAATGTAGCCAATGTAATTATAACAAAAACACAGGTGTAAAACAATGGGTTAATCCTAATGCCTCTTATCATGTAGTAAATCTAACTACACGAATGTAGTCTCACTTGTGGCCTTGGAATGGTCCTAACGCAAGTTCTAGAATCTAAGTGCTACCGGTACACACATCATAGCATAGATGCTTTTCCTACCAATTCTAGGGGCGAACCTCACATATTTGGGGTGGAAAATTTTTTAGTGGTACGGTTTTTGTGCTAGTCATATAACTCCTATCCGTGAGACGCTCATTAAGATCAAAGTTTCACTCCTATATGTTGTAAAAAATTTTAAATTTGGCACTAAAATTGCCCTAACAGGTATTTCTCTCAGTTTTATTACACATCTACTATTAAACAAACAAAAATCAAGCGCAATTGTATTCTCTAAAATCGTACTTTTACCCTCCCCTTACACTTAAGATGAACATTGTCCCCAATGTTCAAATAACAAGATGTAAAAGCATAAAGTAAAAGAATGAAATCAAATACTCCCCTGATTCGCTCGGTGGATAATGAAATTACACGGTTAGATCTTCCTTCAAAGAGAATGTTGAAGCTCCATGACTAATGCATCGCCACAAGCTTGATTCCATAAACATCTCCTTGTCCAAAATAACCTGTTAAACCTGAGAAAACAAACACGAAAACCTGCATAACATCGGCGGGAAAAATCTATATATAAGGATATAATGCTTGTGGAATGATAATTTTGCAGATTCCTGGAGATTATAAGTTGGAGATTTTAATAAAATTTTTTTTAAAAACAAAACTTTCAAAAATTTCTGGAAATTAAATCTGACGCCGTCAGGTTATAACCCCTGACGCCGTCAGAAATGACCTGACAAAAATTTTTATTTTAAGTTTCCGGAAAATTTCTGGAAAAACCTTTACCTTACTTCCTGGAAATCCTGCAAAACATCATTATGACTCGATACAAGCATTTGACTCAAACAAACACGAATATGTATGCTAATTTATTATTATTACGATTCATGTTCATTTGTGTTCTAATAAACCGATTTAGATTTCCCTTACACTTAACTTTTGCAAAATACCTTTATATGTAGTTAAGACGAAGTTAAAAACAAAATAAAGCATTTTCACAAATTACTTTTGAACATGAATCAATAATAATAAAAATTAAACACACATACGGCAATAAATAAAAACAAACAAACAAATAAATAAACACACAAAGCAAATAAAGCAAATAAAGCTTGGGTTGCCTCCCAAGAAGCGCTTTTCTTTATTAACGAGTCTTGTAGCTAGACTCAAAGTCACGCTACCCTATGTAAGTGAGTTCGTCATCAAGGACGTCTTTAGGGTTAAGCTTGGATTGAAGTTTCCTATTGGTCCGCTTAGTACGATATGTCTTTTCAAACTTCTCTCCATCCGGGTCATACAATGTCATCTTAATATGCCATGACCCATCTCCATCTTTGGGTGGTTTGTCCCAATTCCACTTATGATCATCTTCCTCACAAATCCACTTATTCATTCCTAGGTTAATTGGCAAAACTCCTAGGAAATCAATCATCCTTCTAAAAACTAGAGGGTCTTCAAATGGATCCAATTCGGTGTCCCTAGCCAAGAGTTGTTCTACCGTATGTGTCCGGTTAACAAAGTCCTCTTCTAGGTAAAATGGGCGTTGGGGTCCTATGAAGTCTCTATCGATCCAAGGTCCATATCTAGATGGTCTCCTATTTGATTCTAGCCAATGTGGTGTTGGTTCCTCACTAGTATCATAGGCGTGTTTCTTAACATCATAGACTGACCAAGTATCTCCTTCTCCTACCGCTATCTTAGATTCCTTACAATCAATCATAGCACTAGCGGTCGCCAAAAATCCTCTACCTATCAACAAGGGGCATGTAGGGTCGCTAACCATATCAAGGACGTGGAAATCGGCTAAAATGGTTAGTTTTCCAATGTGCACTAACACGTCCTTAACTACTCCAACCGGGTAAGCAACACTTCCATCCGCTAAACCTATTATCACCTCGGTTTCTTCAAGTTTTCCAAGTTTTAGAGAGGTGTAGAGAGGTAACGGAAGTAGGTTAAGGCTTGATCCAAGATCGGCTAATGTGTCATAAGCCTCCGAATTACCGATCTTGCAAGGTAGAACAAATAAGCCCGGATCATCTAATTTCTTAGGCAGCTTGTTTTGAACAAAGGCGGTCCCTTTTTCGCCTAACTTGAGCTTCTTCTCATCCAACTCATCAACAACCGGACTTTCAAGGTGGAGCTCCTTGAATTCTTCGTCAAGGTTTTGAGTGGAAGGTGTTTCAACTATGTTGTTGACCAATTTGGATGTCATAACTTCTTGGTCAATTGGAACGACTTGGGTTTGTTTGAAACACGTGCTCATGGAATTGACCGAATAATATTGTGGACAAGAACTAGGGGACGAAACCGATGAAATAGCGTTGACGTTTAGTTTCGGGTTCTTGACCGTGTTGCTAGGGAGTGCTCCCATTTCTCGGTCATTGAGGGCTTTCAACAAGGTGTCAATCTTATCGGTCATCTCGCTTTGTTTTTGTTTGAAATCGGCTTCAAACTTGGCTAAACGAGCTTCTTGAGATGCCATAAATTGAGATATCAATCCTTCAAAGTTATCGGTACTACCATTGCCGGAAGGATTGTTGTTGAAAGTACGGTTCAAGTTGGAACCGCTTGATTGGAAACGATTAGGTGGGTTGGAAGAATTGGTTTGTTGTGTGTTTTGGTTTTGTTTCCACCTAAGGTTCGGGTGATTTTTCCATGAGGGGTTGTATGTATCACCGTAATGGTTTGGCTCGGGTTTGAAAGTGTACCACTTGTCTCCCGCTCCGTCGGTACGCGAGGATGCGTAGTCCACAAAAGCTTGTTCGGGGAGTTCCATGCAATCACGAGTGTCGTGGGGGCCACTACATAATTCACATGAAGAAGTGATTTTGTTCACTTGGCTTGAAGGTTTAGGAGCCTCGTAGGATTTCATGAGAAACTTGACTTGGTCTTCAAGTTCTATGATCCTACGGTCGGAAGTGCTTGAATTGTTCAAAGGCAAAGATATTGCCTTGACCGTTTTATTCAAATCACGGGGATCACTCCAACTTTCGTTGTCATAAAGAGCAAGATCCTCTATGAGAGCCCATGATTGTTCCGCACTTAGATCACGTAGCTTGCCACCGGCCGATTGGTCAATGGTTTGCCTCGTGTAGAGATTGATATGGTCATAGAAGATTTGGACTTGGAGCCAAAGTTCTATGCCATGGTGAGGGACTTTTTGGAGTAAGTCCTTGAATCGAGTCCATGCCTCGTAGAGAGTTTCGCCTTGACGTTGTTGGAACATCAAGATATCATTCCTTAGCTTGGTAGTTCTTCCCGGTGGGAAAAACTGAGCAAGGAAACGAGTAGTGAGATCATCCCAAGAGGTGATGGATCCTGCGGGTTGACGTTCTAGCCACTGACTAGCTTGGTCCCGCAAAGAGAATTGAAAGAGACGCAATCGGGTCGTCTCTCGAGTGGCAACATCAAGGTCTATAGAATCAACGATTTTGAGAAAGTCCTTTAGATGTTGATTAGGATCTTCAGAACGAAGTCCATGGAATGCGCATCCGCTTTGCACCAACCGGATGGTGTCGGATCGCAAGGGTGTGATATTGGCTCCTTGAGTGAGCTCAATGGTGTTTCGATAGCCATGGTGGCTAGGACGGGAATACTCTCCTAAAGTACGGGCTCTAGGAGGTGGTGGTGGTTGTTGTGGTGGTGGGTTGTGGTGGTTAAGGATATTACCATCTTCCATGATGTTGGATGGTATGGTTACGAACAAAGACACGAAGAAAATAGATAGACTAAAGAAAACCTAGAAAAAGAAAATAAAAATCTCACTAGAAAGGAATCTAGTGAGTAGACCTAATAGAAATAAAAATTCAACCTAAACAATAACTATTCCCCGGCAGCGGCGCCAAAAACTTGATGTGCGTGGTTTTGTAACCTTACAACAGGTTTTACCTCTCGAGGGATCTCAAGAGGCTTACAACCCCACCAGGCAGTGTACCTGACCGATGTAGTATAGTGTAGTGGTAAGTACGGGGATTGATCGTTCTCCACAGGGAATAGTGTTCGTTAGGTGTGAAAGACTACTCTAATTAGGTCTAAGGGTTGAGGAAGATTCTTTTTATGTTTTTATATTTTTTATGAAAGCAAGTAAAATCTCGGTTTTGAAGGAGTGGGCGGAATTAGTTGCTAGTCAACTAACCCAAATAACTACAAATGCAAATAAAATAAAATAACAAAAATGAAAATGTGGTGAGAAACTTATGTGTAGAGAAATGTGTTTACTTAGATTTCCTTACTCCCTAACTATCTTTTACCGGTTAATTAGTGTGTATTAGTCGCGTGGATGATGGGTGTATTCCTTAATACCATTCGTGGGGTGGCGTACTTACTTCCCCAACTCTACAAGCTCCTACTTCACTCCTATGTCGAGCCGGCTAGGAAGCTCCTAACATGGGATCACTAGAATTCGCTTGTGCATTAAATACAACCATAAAAACCTTTAGTACGCGTTTGGTTCATGTTTCTTAAGACGTTCAAGCAAGTTACCGAATAGGAAGTTAGCCAGTTTTCTTAAGCCTAACATAGATAAACAATCATCCAATACAACTAACAACACACTAACAACCAATAATCAATAGCTAGGTTTCATTAGATCTAAGCAAACACAAGATAAAATTAGCCTAACATGTTAAACAAAAGACAAGAATAAGATAGAATCAAACAACACATAGACATATTGAATGATTAATTGATAACTTATCTTTCAATGAAACATGGAAGATCTCAAGGCAAAAAGCCCTGAAAAAGATGCTAAAATCGTCTTAGGGTTTTATCCCAAAATTCCACACACTAAGCTCTCTCTAATGACAAAAAATTAGAAAACTATATATAGATTTTTGGATCTGACGGCGTCACCTTATGGATTGTGACGCCGTCACCTCGCCGCTTTTAGGGTTCTCGGATGACCATCTTGACGCCGTCCCTCTTTAATTCTCCAAAATCCGTTCTGGCCTATCAAGGCTTGACGCCCTCACCTCATGAACGTGACGCCGTCCCCTTATGATTTAAGCTGTGACGCCCTTGATCAAGTTAAAGCGTGACGCCGTCAGAATTCACATGCTATTTTCACTGGCCCGTCATGAGTAAATTTCACGTCCAACTTTTCTTGCCAAGGCATGACGCCGTCTGGGGTTAAATGTGACGCCGTCAAAGGTGACTTTCAGCCGATTCTTGAGACTTTGCCGTTTTCTTCACTTTAATGCTCCAAAAACGTCCAAAATGCCTCCTTTTCCAGATTTCTCCTCAAAAGTACCTAAAATGACAAAAGAAACGATTTAGGGCGATATTTGATCAAATAAATACGATTTAGGGCTTAAATGACCCCTTAAAAGCGGTACACTTTTCGCTTCATCACCTAACATCGATAAACAATCATCCAACACAATTAATAACACACCAACAAACAATAATCAATAGTTAGGTTTCATTAGATCTAAGCAAACACAAGATAAATATAGCCTAACATGTTAATTAAAGGACAAGAACAAGATATAATCAAACAACACATAGACATATTGAATGATTAATTGATTACTTATCTTCAATTAAACATGGGAGATCCAAGGGTATAAAACCCTTAAAAATGGCAGAAAATTCGTCTTAGGGTTTCTCCTCACAAAGTTGCACACTAATGACTAAAAATTGCAAAACTATATATAGAATTTAGGGGCTGACGGCGTCACATTGTAGGAGGTGACGCCGTCACCTCGCCGCGGCTAGGGTTCCCGGATGGTCTTCCTGACGCCGTCCCGCTTTAATCCTCCAAAATCCACTCTGGCGCGTCAAGGGTTGACGCCGTCACAATTGTGCTTGACGCCGTCTCTCTTTAACTTAAACCGTGACGGCCTTGATCACCTTAAAGGGTGACGCCGTCAGACTTCCATTGTAAAACTTTCTGGCGCGTCACGTGTATTTGTCATATCCACCTCTTTTGCCAAGCCGTGACGCCTTCAGGAGCAATCCTTGACGCCGTCACGTGTACTTTTCCAGCAGCTTTGGAGACTTTGTCATTTTCTTCACTTTTATGCTCCAAAAACGTCCAAAATGCTTCCTTTTCCAGATTTCTTCTCCAAAGTACCTAAAATGACAAAAGGAACGATTTAGGGCAATATTTGATCAAATAAATACGATTTAGGGCTTAAATGACCCCCTAAAAGCGGTACACTTTTCGCTTAATCATATATATATGCAGAAAAATGGTAATATGAAATCTTATTTAAAATAAGAACCTGTTTATTACGAGGCGAAAATTTCACAGTGGTTATAGTATCCCCCCGTTGACGGGAATCTCGTCCCGAGATTCAGTTGGTGTTGGTTGAGGTAGGAGGGAAAAGATGCGGATATTTCGTTCGGAATTGATCTTCACGTTCCCAGGTAAATTCCGGTCCTCTTTTAGAGTTCCATCTAACTTTAACAATAGAAACGCGGCTTCGCTTTAACTGCTTGACTTCTCTATCCATGATCTCCACTGGTTCTTCCACAAAATTGAGTTTGTCGTTAAGACGAAGCTCTTTCATGGGAATCACAAGTGTTTCATCTGATAGGCACTTTTTCAGATTGGAGACGTGAAAGACAGGATGAATTTTACTAAGCTCTACAGGAAGTTCTAATCTATAGGCTACTGGACCGATTCTATCCAGAATCTTGAATGGCCCGATGTATCTGGGATTCAACTTCCCTCGCTTTCTGAATCTGACCATTCCTTTCCATGGTGAAACTTTCAACATTACTTTGTCTCCGACTTCAAACTCCATAGGCTTTCGTCTTGTGTCGGCGTAGCTTTTCTGTCTATCCCGAGCTGCTTGCAAATGTTGTCGAATTTGCACGATTTTGTCGGTCGTTTCTTGAATCATTTCTGGTCCAGTAAGTTGAGACTCTCCAACTTCTGCCCAGCAAACAGGTGATCGGCACTTTCGTCCATAAAGTGCTTCAAATGGCGCTGCTTTTATGCTGGCATGATAACTATTGTTGTATGAGAATTCGGCCAAAGGCAGATGCTTATCCCATCCTTTGCCAAAATCTATCACACATGCCCTAAGCATATCTTCCAACGTTTGGATAGTTCTCTCGCTTTGTCCGTCGGTTTGCGGATGGTAAGCCGTGCTCATATCTAAATTAGTACCTAAAGTTGTCTGAAGCTTTTCCCAAAATTGAGATGTGAAACGAGAATCACGATCCGAAATAATGGAAACTGGTACTCCATGTCGAGATACTATCTCTTTTAGATATAATGGAGCTAAATCTTCCACTTCATCCGTCTCTTTGATTGGCAGAAAATGAGCCGATTTTGTAAGACGATCTACAATGACCCAGATGGCGTCGTACCCGCTTGACGTCCTAGGTAACTTGGTAATAAAGTCCATAGTTATTCTTTCCCATTTCCATACAGGAATCTCAGGTTGCGTCAATAAGCCGGATGACCTTTGATGTTCAGCTTTTACTCGGGCACAAGTCAAACATTTACTGACATACTCAGCAATGTCAGCTTTCATGTTTGGCCACCAGTAAAGCTTCTTGAGATCCTGATACATCTTTTCGGATCCTGGGTGAATAGAATATTTGGATTTATGAGACTCGTGCATAATCACATTCCTTAAATCTCCAAAGAATGGTAACCAGCTTCGGTTCTTTATGCAACGTATCCCATCAGAACGAAATTCAAACACTTTGTCCATTCCTCTCAAATTCTCAGCCTGAATATTTTCTTCTTTCACTGCTTCAGTTTGTGCATTGAGAATTTGGGATGGCAAATCTAAATTAATGGTCATGACCAAAGCTCTCACTCTAAGAGGCTTAATTCGTTCCTTCCTGCTTAAAGCATCTGCTACAACATTTGCTTTTCCAGGGTGATAACGAATTTCACAGTCATAATCACTTAATAACTCTACCCATCGGCGTTGCCTCATGTTTAACTCTTTCTGGTCGAGAATATGTTGGAGGCTCTTGTGATCCGTATACACAACACACTTTGTGCCATATAGGTAATGTCTCCAGATTTTAAGAGCAAATACAACTGCTCCTAGCTCAAGGTCATGAGTTGTATAATTCTCCTCATGAGGTCTAAGCTGTCTAGAGGCATAAGCAATGACTTTATTCCTTTGCATAAGGACTGCACCTAACCCTTGGTGCGATGCGTCACAATATACAATAAAGTCATCACTCCCTTCAGGTAAAGCCAAAACTGGTGCTTCACAAAGCTTTTGCTTTAATAGCTGGAAAGCTTTCTCCTGATTTTCTCCCCAAACATACTTCTTATTCTTCTGCGTTAACTCTGTCAAAGATTTAGCAATCTTTGAGAATCCTTCAATGAATCTCCGATAATAGCCAGCCAGTCCTAAAAATTGACGCACCTCGGTAGGAGTCGTAGGTGTCGGCCAATTTTTGACTGCTTCTATTTTGGAAGCATCCACGTGAATACCATGGCGATCAATCACGTGTCCTAGAAACTGTACAGTGTGTATCCAGAAATCACACTTGGAGAATTTTGCGTACAGTTGTTCTCTCTTAAGTAGCTCCAAAATTATTCTCAAGTGTTCCGCATGCTCTTCTTCATTTCGAGAATAGATAAGAATATCATCGATGAACACGATCACGAATTTGTCCAAATAAGGTTTACACACACGATTCATGAGATCCATGAATACTGCAGGTGCATTAGTCAACCCAAATGGCATCACCTGAAATTCGTAATGACCGTACCTCGTTCGGAATGCGGTTTTAGGAATATCTTCTTCCCTAACACGCAACTGATGATATCCGGATCTTAGATCTATTTTCGAGTAGACGCTTGACCCTTGCAGTTGATCGAACAAATCATCGATCCTTGGCAGTGGATATCGATTCTTTACCGTAAGTTTATTCAACTCTCGGTAATCGATACACATTCTAAGAGATCCGTCCTTCTTTTTGACAAATAGGACAGGTGCTCCCCAAGGCGATGTGCTTGGTCGAATAAAATTTCTATCCAATAATTCCTGCAGTTGGTTGGATACTTCTTGCATCTCCGAGGGCGCTAAACGGTAAGGTGCTCGTGCAATCGGCACTGCTTCCGGCACTAAGTCAATCTGAAACTCTACCTGACGAACAGGTGGTAGTCCAGGTAATTCTTCAGGAAAAACTTCCGGAAAATCCCGTACTACAGGTACATCTTCCAATCGTTTCTCTTCCGTTTTCTTTTCAGTCACGTGGGCTAAAAACGCTTGACATCCTTTGCTGATGTACTTCATGGTTTTAACGCAGGATATTATGTTTAATTTGGTTTTACTTTGATTACCTCTGATAATCAAAGTTTCATCCCCAAAAGGAATGTAAACCACTTTTTCATCGCATATGATCCTAGCATGATATTTGGATAACCAATCCATACCAATAACTACGTCGAAACTGCCGAGTTCGATGGGCATGAGGTCGATGTCGAATGGCTGGTTTAGTAATGTTAAAGTGCAGTTTCGGATTATTGAATTAGTGGCTACTAATTTTTCATTAGCCAGCTCGATTTCGTAGGGATTGTCTAAGGCAGTGGGGGTAAGTTTAAGTAGGGAAGCAAAAGTAAGCGATATAAAACTCCTATCGGCTCCAGTATCAAATAATACTATAGCTAAACGCTGATTAAGAGGAAACGTACCCGTGACTACGTCGGAGTTTTGCTGCGCGTTGCCGTCTCCTAACACGTAAACTCGTCCACGGGCACCATTGTTCTGATTGACATTCGGCTTTGGGCACTGATTCTTGTAATGCCCCTTCTCACCGCATCCATGACAAGTTATAATCACGGGCTGCAGGTTTGCTCCCGTTGCCTTACAGTCCTTAGTCTGGTGTCCAACCCTCTGACACTTCGCGCATTTGACATAGCAAGGACCGTGATGGTGTAATGAACATCGATTACATAAGGGCTTCGTTCCCGAGTAACCAGTCCTCTCCATAGGAGTGGCTGTATAGGCTTTGGCAGTCTCTTGCCGACGGTTCTGTTGATTGTTTCGGTTTTGATAGTTGTGTTGATTGTGGCGATGGTTGTGACTGTTGGGGTAGTTATTGTGGTAATGAGTAATCCTTCAATCATCAAGCTTTCGCTTGTTATCATTATTTCCCTGAGTAGCATTACGCTTTATCTCTTGTTCTATTAACTGCTGAGCTACAGTCATGGCCTCCTCCAAAGACTGAGGCTTCGACACCGTAACATTTCCTTCCACACACCGAGGTAATCCTTCCGTATACTTCTCCAGCAATTTCTCGAGATCAGGAACAACAGTTGGACACAGGAGAGCAAGTTCCTGAAACCTTCTATTGTATGTTCTGATATCCATTCCCTTCACTACAAGCTGGTGAAATTCATCTTCCAGCTTTTTGATTTCAGTACGGGGACAGTACTTCTTCAACATTCTCCTTTTAAAATCATCCCAAGAGAGTTGATGAGCTGCTTCAATACCTAGAGTTTTGGCAGTAGCAGTCCACCAAGACAGGGCATCTTCTAGTAAAGTCCCAGTAGCAAATGCGACTTTGTTGTCATCAGCACATCTACTTCTTACAAAGACTACCTCTGTACGTTCAAACCAACGAGCCAACTCCGTAGCTCCTTCTGTTCCTTTGAAGAAAGTTGGTTTACAGTTCATGAAGTCTTTGTAAGTACACTTACGAGCATTTGCAGTCTCGCTTTCTCCGTTAGGTCGGCTAGTGCTTCCGGTACGAGCAAATTCTGCTGCTTGGCTTTCGAGTTGTAACACCCCAACCCGATAAGGGTAGAAGTATTACGTTATGGTGACATATCAAAGCAAACAAAAGCATATGACTAAATAATACAAAATGAATTTCAAATGTTACAAAGAGAAAATCTGAAACTACAAGGTTACAAATGAATTACAATAATTACTAAGTCTAAATATCGTCTCTTCTAGTCGTCTCTAATCCGGAATGGCTTCTAAGTCAAAGATAATCTTCACTCATACCCAGCTTCCTACTAAAACCTGCCGCAGGAAAAGAAATGCGGCTGAGCTTAAAAAGCCCAGTGAACGGATATATACGAATAACAACTCATAAGGGTAAATAAGCATAAGCAACGAAGGAAAGAAAGATACGAAAGCATAATCATAAGTCATACGAATCAAAGCATATCAAAAGATAAGAGTGCATGAGAACTGAATAAGAACTGAATATACGAACGAAATGGAAATAAAGAAAATGTCATATAAGGATGTGCCATATGAACTCCAAACAAATTCCGTCAAATCATATCATATCATATCATATAAGTGCACGAAGCGGGGAGACCTCTAAGTACTAATCCAAAAGTGTGAAAAGGGGTGCAAGGCACACACCACCTGGTCACCAAATCATATACATATCAAAATGTCCTAGGATGCATCCATACGCTCCCATCAAAAAGTATGTATGCCAGTACTAGACTGGGCACACACACACGGAAATGGCCAATAGTGATCACAAATCATATCATATCAAAAGGGGAACGCCGTAGATCTATCACACCTCTACGGGAGTGTCATGCATAGGGTGCCATCCTAAACATGGTCCTAGTACCTCTAGAACTAGGTAAGCTCAGGCACGGAATATCATATCATACCAAATCATAATCAAAGCATAGCAAGAGAAACGAAAGTGTATCTCAACAAAGCATGGCAACAAATAATCATATCATAGCAGAGACATTTAAAATAAATGTCAGAATGAATCATATAGGATTGGCAGTCATACAATGAGAGCCAAGAATCAAACAAAAGGGAATCATAGCAGTCATCGGATCATAAGAAATATCCCTAGTGAAAAGGGAAAGCATATATGTACGAAGCAAAGTGTCTTAGAGTAAGACAGAATATCCGTACCTTAAACCGCCAGGGAAACACACACTAGAAACATAAGAATCGGAATAAACTCCTTCTTCAGCGAATCTACACGAATTCATGATCGTCTTATTAATAACTTATTTTAAGTCAGATTACTCATTTTAGTCGGCTTTCCATTTTTAGTAACTTTCCATATATAACCAAGTTAGGGTTTCCAAATACGTAATAGTTAGGTTTTGGGCTTAAGAACGTAATTAATTCCATTCATGATTAAATTAGGGTTTCTTAGACATTTGATTTACAATTAGATTTTTAGAGTCTTTTAAATGACATTTTAGCAAATTCTAGGGTCTATCATGACAATAATCAAAGTATATGGTTAAAGTGACAATTTATCATAGCTTAGGTTTTAATGTGTAATTTAAGTTCTTTTCATATTTAACACACGTAATCATAAAAAACATTGATTCTGTTGCTTCTTTAAATGCCTTTTGTTTTGTATATTTATTCTTTTGTTTCACTAAGGCAGCAGTGTTTTATTCAGTATCATTCCCATTTGTTTTGAACTGCTACTCATAGGTGTTTGTTGCTGCTCCCTTGTTACATCATATAAATCAAAAAGCAATATATATATTAGAAAAGTTTACCCATGCGAAGCTTTAACACGACCAGTTGTATTTAAATAACTTAGCGAATCAAAACGAAAATGCCTCCATGCCCATCTCTTATAGTCGACGCACACACTCATATATTTATAAATTTACATCCTTATAGCCCCATATAATCGTGTATTCACCATGCACACTCACCCATATGACTCTACGTACAACTCAATCTAGAAACAATATTACCAGGCCCTCCACGTGATCCACATGCACGCTCCATCCTCACTATTTTGGGTTCATTACCAGACTTCATATCGTAGAGTATATATTTCATATTAAAAGAAATCCGATCCTAGACGTATATATACATGTATGAACGGTTCAAAGGACTTAATACAAAACAAGATCGACATTCATGTGTCTTAATACACGAGTTTATTTGGCGTTATATATATGTTTATTCGGTCACGGTTTTAACGAGACATTCACGACCATACTAACATAACTATTAACATCTTTAACATCTTTATTAACGAGATCGTGCTTAGAGACCGGATTTAAAAGCTTGCGTGACATAGTTTATCAATTCTTCTCGTAACATAAATAATCATATCTTACGGGTTGTGTGGCCTTTTAACGTGACGAGGTTAGTTCATATTCGTATGACCTTTTATGAAACGAAATTGACATGGGGGCATAAGGCAAAACAAAAGAGCATCAAAACAGTTTCGATGGAGATACCTGGGGTCGGATTTACGAACGGAACACAAGAACATGAGTAGTATTTCGGTCGACCAAAGCTCACGAAAGCTAACTCTCTTCGAACCCTACTGCTACCACAAACGAATCTTCACTAAAACTCTTTTTGGTGCCTTCTGAATTCATGGGAAAAAAAACAAGAGAATAGATCGGGTTGTCATTTTTTTCTACACGTTCAAATGGAGAATAAAATGGGAGAATGATATCAATTGTCGTGCTTTTCTGATATGTATGGAGAAGGCTGTTTGATGGTGTGGTCATCTTTTTCTACACGTTCAAATGGAGAGTAAAATGGAAGGGTGATATCAAAACGTGTGATTGAGAGTAAAATACTTTACACGTTCAAATGGAGAGTAAAATGGAAGGGTGATATCAAAACGTGTGATTGAGGTAATTAAGGCATGATTGGGGAAATTGTTTTGTTACAGCGTGATTTCAGGGATCACAATCACAAGGCTTTATGTACATGAAAGTCAAATGGGTAAATCGTGTAAGGCTCATGTTACTATACGTGTAATATTGATTTCCTTTGGTGCAAGGTAACTTATTTTCCAAATAAATAGAAAGACACAAATATATCAACTTGCATATATAGTTTGTTCCTTTAAAATGTCCATACTTTTCCTATGTTGTATAAATAGTTATTGCATAAATCCTTTCTCTTTGAACCTAGCCGAAAATTTGGAATTGTTCACAATTGGGATGTCGCAATTTTTAAAGACTAGGGAATCTTATTTGTTTTGTGATCTTTAAATCATAATGTAAAGTATTTGTTAACTTAATTTATTAGACACTTGGGGTTTTAATCACTTTAGGTTAAGTTCAAAATAATACTTACTTGTGTGATTTTATAAATTCTTAAAATTTCAAATTAGAGGGGTATTTTGGTCATTTCAGATTATGTCAGGTTTCGGGGTTTTACAACTCTTCCCCTCTTAAAAAGGAATTTTCGTCCTCGAAAATTGAAATGCGAAATCGAAATGAAAATGCGAAATCGAAAGCAATATCGAAATGAATACGTACCAAGTCGAAAAGAGAAATGCGGATAACTGGATCGTATTGATTCTTTGGTCTCCCAAGTAGTCTCGCTCTCAGGATGGTTCTCCCAAAGAATCTTTACGAACGGAATTGTTTTAGTTCTCATGACTCTTTCCTGACGCTCAAAACAGCCTCAGGTTCTTCACTATACGAAAGATTTTCCCGAATCTGATCGAATGGGCAAAACACAACATGAAGCGGATGATAATCATACTCACGAAGAAGTGATACATGGAATACATCGTATACATGATATAACTGGGAAGGTAACGCCAAGCGATGAGATACCTCGCCAACCTGATCAAAATCATCGAAAAGCCCTAAGCTTTCACAAAACATAACTCACGACAGATCGCTCCAACGAATACGAAACAAAATACGTCGCAGATGACGGTTGAGATTCCATGAAGAGATACATGAACATGCATTCGCATGAGTAATACGGAGGTAGTGCTAAAGATTCAAACTACATAAACACAGTCCAGATTCTTAACAAAAATGGAAATAATGCATCATATTAGAAGAACTCATCAATTTCCAACAGATCCTGATCGAACTAAGGAACGTACCACCGGTCAATGAAGCACGTGACGAATCATCAAAAGTATCAAGAGTTCATAAGAGATAGATAGTATAGTCGTACGGATGATCAATCGAGTACAACTCGAAATATCAATTTGTATCGAAATGCATAATGAGATGGGTAGCATATTTGTACCGACGATCAAATGCGTATAAATCGGAGTATCGAAACCCATCAGGACACCAAACAAAATAGGCCGAATAATCATACGGATAAAACACATCCAAGAGCTAACGTAGTCGTACAAACGATAAACTAAGCACCTAACGGAGGATCGGAACGTATCGGAGAGCAGAACGGAACAGGTCGGATAATCGTATGGAAAACAACAACTCAAATGATTAACGCATCATGAACCAGATCTTCGTCATACGCCCAACATCTAACTCTCTACATCGGAAACATCGTACGAAACATACAAATTTCATAGTCCACCAATCAAAATTTCTTTTTCACAAGGATAAATAATCCACCAATCACAGTAATCAACTCCGGACCTCAAACCAGGAATCTCCAACTTAATCCAATCCAAAAGGTGTTCTACATCTCCGTAGGCAAACTCAATCATGCCAATACACTTGTCAACTCTTCGTCCCATACATCTTCAATTTCAACCTAGTTGTTCTGTCTGTCCGTCCATCTGAAGGTGAGTAGTCGCCATAAAATCTCGAGCCGGTCTTGGAGGTCTTCTGCATTTCTTCTGGAAGTGTGAAACAAAACTCGATTTTTCTGACACGATCACTGCAGGTGCGCCACGGAGCTTGAATAATCTTCTGTTGAAATAATCTCTGCCGACCTTCCAAGTAAGCCGCCAAGTCGAACGATTCACTACAACCCACATCGTTTTGTCCTTCCCAACGTGCGCGTAAATCCCGTTACAAAGTTGCTGACAGATCTAATCCCAGTTCTACACATGAACATCCAACATATTCTTCACCCTAACCAAAATTATACTCTTCGAGAAACTTACATCAAGCTCTTCTGACGTAGGAATTTTCAACACCAAAATACAAGGATGATTCTCGTTTTTCTCTTTCGTCCCTGAATATACTAAATCGTCATACTATGACAATTGTCCAAGCATTCATGAAATACACGATTCATCAAGTTCACAAGAATAGTCGGAGCCGTAGCCAATACGATTGGTATCACAATGCTCATAGAGATTATAACGGATACAATTCAATGCTAGGAACATCTTGCTCCTTCACATGAAAGTGGACATAATCAGATTACAAATCGATCATAGAGAATACTTCACCCTGAAGTTGATTAGATACATTGTCGATAACGGTATCAGCCTAATCACCATACTACTAAGACTCCAGAATTCCATGAACAACCTCATACCACCATCATTCTTCTTCATAACCAAACTGAAACACAACACAGAGACGCACACAGACGGATAAACCACTTCCTAGAAATAGGTCCTTCAATATTCTTCATTCAACGTATGTCGTTCGTATAGGATTTCGAAAATAGGCAAAACGTCGCTTACACAAGAATGGCGTTCTGATTCCAATATACACACTGACCTCAGGCACTCCTCAAGACATTCTATGATTCCAATAAGTTCAAGGTATATGATGTAACTATTATCACGCTGGCCAGACGTCATAATACTTGCATCATATACACATGCCTTTATTGCAATCACAGTCTACCTCAAGTCGGGACAAAACACATTCTAATAAACGGATCAAACAATTACATTCGAGAGGAAATCTTGGCAGTCCATACAGGGATACATCGCGAAATTCAACATCGGAAACTCTCGAGCAAGTTACATCAAACGGAATATCTTCACAAACGCGAGGGATTAATATACGGAATTTCAAAGCAAAGGTGGTCGTAATAGTATGCCAGGTCAGAAACCTGGGCACGGAGTTTAAGATTCATAATTCATCAGAGGTAACAAAATCATAACTATTGTTAGTGTGGAAACCGTAGAGGGGGGGGGGTGAATACGTTTCCATTTAAAAACTTAAAACTTTTTGTATCAAACACCCGATCAAGTGTGACGTAATATGAAAAGTGTCAACAATGAGTATATAGCATCTAGAGATGACTATAGTAAACTACAACATATGCACAATCAAACCATGGAACATACATGATCAATCACTACATGAGCAACAAGCCACACAAACACATATGCAATGCAAATATAAATATAAAGCGATAACTAATGAAATGAAAGTAAAGAGATAAGTTAGAAGGCGCAAACCGGACACGGTGATTTATAGTGGTTCGGTCACGAAGCTCCTCTTCGCCCTACTCCACTCCCCGAGTACCCAACTCGAGAGTTACTTCACTAATCAACAAACTCCCTTTAGGCGGAGAAAACCGTACACGTCGCTTAACTTGTTTTCCGACACTAAGCTAGATGTCGAGTGCTAATCTTAGCTAGCACCAATCTACCACGATCTACCCGATCTACCCTTGATCCACATGATCAATCACACAAGCCCAATGGCTTCAAGAGATCTTCACTATCTCTTAAGATCACAATGATCTTGACTCACTCTCTCACAAAAGAAAAGTAATCTTGATGTATTCTATGATACAATCAAGAGTGTAACAAATGTTACAAGACCTAACAACTCCAACACTTTGTATCTACTTGGATACTTTGTGTTCTTCTCTTGCTAATCAAGAGGGATGACAACACTTTGTATCTACTTGGATACTTTGTGTTCTTCTCTTGCTAATCAAGAGGGATGACAACACTTTGTATCTAGGATACTTTGTGTTCTTCTCTTGCTAATCAAGAGGGATGACAACACTTTGTATCTAGGATACTTTGTGTTCTTCTCTTGCTAATCAAGAGGAATGAAGAGGATCACTTGAGTGGATGATTGGATCACTCTTAAACAACCTAAGACTCTCCAAATGATCAAAGAAAGTTATCTAAGTGAAGAGGGATAAGACCAGAGAAAAAGGACTGGAAAAATCAAGTTGAAAGTGTGGAATGGTCCACTATTTATAGGCAAGGGAAAATCTGACCGTTACAGCCCTACGGCTCCACTAAATACCCGACGGCTCCACTAAATTTAGTGGAGCCGTCCATACTTAACGGTGCCGTGGACGCTCCTTTTTTTGTCTTTAGTGGGGAAGGTTTATTTGGGGAAGTTGGAGCTGTTTTGGGGGGGAAAATGACTGTTGGGAGTTTTCAAATTTATTTTTCAAAATAAAACATTTCTTTTTAATTCAAAAATAATTTGTAAAATATATTTTTGAAAAAATGTTGTCACATTAAAAATGTGAAGTTTAGAAAAATATAATCCTTTGATCATTTGTCAAGTGGTAGATTTGTTTGTCCATACCTTGAGTGATTTATGTCGGGATGGAAATCTACGACTTCGTTGAAGCATACTTGAGACGTCGGGAGGTGTTGATGAAGTATGCATTGATGATTTGTGTTTACAAGTAACTTGCACATTTTACGTTATGTATTACAAGTTACATGTTTGTCATCATTAAAACCGAAGAAACCGTTTAGTTTAAATATCGTAATATTTGCACTAACAATCTCCCCCTTTTTGATGATGACAAATATGTAAACCGTAACACATAGTAAAATGTAAAAGTTACCTGTTTACACTCCCCTTCTCCCCCTTTTGTCGAATCAAAAAGGTAGTTGCCTCGAGCGCTCCCTTGAATTCATTCCCTACTCCCCCTTATTGAACTACATTCCTTTCTTCCTAGAAAGGCGAGTTTGCATCATCCTAGTGAAGCCTTCTATCATCACTTGTGAAGATGACTCCATGCTATGTATTCAAATACTCCCGAGCTCCCCCTAGCTCAATGCTCCCCTATGGTGACTTAATCCCCTTGTTTATTTACCTTAGTATCTAGCGGATCCATGGATCAAATTCTTACAAAGGCTTTTCCTACATCAAGGGTTAGCTTCGTGCAGCATAATATATAACAGTATAGGAGCAACATTATAGGGATAGAATACACATAGCAAGACATGCATGGGTTAAACTATGTTAACACGTAAGTGTCACAACCCGACCGAGAACCTAAGGTGAAATTGTTCACTCAATCACACTAATCAAGAACGAGATTCGTTCATTGACTTACGCACTAAATGACTTATTCCAAGTTGTCATTGGGAGGAAAGTTCTAACAAACCTTTTGAACAACATAATCATCTACCTAAGATGATTGATGTTAAGGATAGTTTGTTGATAAGACATACTCTAAATGATTACTATTATGACAAGTCGTGCCATAAAGTAGACTCGATAGAGGTTATACCTAAATGATTCCATAAGGTGGGAGAGTGTTGGTTGTGGTGACAACAAGGACAACTTGGGTTATGTGGTTGTAGGGGATAAGTAATGGGATGACCCATTAGTGGTTGTGGTGATGGTGATAGTGATAAGGATGATGTGTTAGTGCCAAGTCCAAAGAGGTTTGATGGTGATAGGGTTAGTGTGATAGCTAAAGGTTGTGGTGGACTTGGTGGAGGTAAGGGTGTAGGAATCCTAAAGGTGGAGGATGAAGATGATGTGGTTGGAGATGTTGGTTTTGCCCTTTGAGGAAAGGTGGGAAAGGATGATTTAGGTTAATATATCGTTTGCACTGACAATGAGATGCATGATATATTTCAAAAGGGAAAAAGAAAAGGTGTATGTGATCCTAACAGGATTGTTGGTGGATATCTCTAACGGGGTTAAGGTAACGAAGTTCTAGGTTTCTAGGTTGGATGATCCTAGTTGTGTGTTAGAGATAATTTGGTGCATGAAGGGTTTCATGTGTTTGTGAGGATTGAAGGTTGTTGTAAGGTTTGAGTGTGATGAGTTGAGGGTTATAAGGTTTGAGTGTGATGATATATAGGTTGAAGGTTCTTAGACTAACTATCACTGTCAAGAGTGAAGTGTAGCTATAAGGGTTGAGTGTGATGATGCAAGATAAGCTTGCAATAGTGAGGCCTTCTATAGGCAAGGGTTGTGGGATTCAAACTAAAAGTTGGTGGTAGAGTCCTATGGTGTAGTGAAAGAATCCTAGGGTGTATGTGAGTTTGCAAAATTTTGCAGGTTTGAGGTTAGGGATGCAGGGATCTAAAGGAAACAGTGAAAATTCGTCAAACATAGGCACGGTACCACTAAATACCACACGGTACCGTTAAATTTAACGGTACCGTGGCCTATTTAACGGTACCGTGACCTGGAAGTCACGAATTTTCCTGTGTAGCCTAGTTCTGGGCAGCTAAAGGGAAGTTTCCTAGGGAATAAGAACCACATTTGTGTGTTCTTGAGAGTGTTTGGTGAAAGACTATATGAGTGTGTTTTCGCTCCCCCTTAATCTATGACCATCCGGACAAGATGTAAGAGATAAAGAGGAAGACAAACGTTGACGAAAGCGATGAGCTTAGTAACGTCATGACAAGTGGTGGATAGCATGCGATAAACTTCACCTTTGAAGTCACGTAGCTCTTCTCAATCATTGTGAATATTCATAGAATATTTATATGATGAGGCATGTGATTACTAGGAGATATCCTAAGGGTTAAGAAGATAAAATCTTTAGAGTTGTGAGGTTGGTGACAAGGTTCTAGTGGGGTTAACTCAACTTATCCTAGCGGTTCTTCGCTTGAGGTGTGTGGAAGGTGAGTGGGATGCGGAAGCATTGGTAGTGCTTAGTACCATGCGGAAGTGTGAGGGAAAAGGCTAAGGAATCAGATGATAGATACAATCTATTCTGATAGGAGATGGTTTTAGGTTCAAGACTACATCGAGTGGGTTTTGATGGAGTTAGTGAGAATTGAAAGCAAGATTTTTGACAAAGAAATTTCACATATGTTGTGATTTTTCTGGACTTTAGATTAAAAGAATTTATGCCGAATAAATTCTTTTATGAATGAATCCAACGGGATTCGATGAACATTGATCGAGAATGAGAGATGACATTTAATTGCATTTCGCAAATTAAATACACTTTAAATATTTCGGATGAAATATTTAAGTAGTCATCGGAGTTTAAGATGATTTTTCGAATAGATCTCGCTGATTTAGTGAGACTTTTCGACACGAGGCGAGAATTTATACCTAATAAATTCTTCGAAAGGTACTAGACGAGAAGAAATGACTTTTATATTTCCAAGGAAATACATAGGTAGTCATTAGAGCGATGTGAAGGATGACTTAATATTTCCAGTGAAATATTTAAAAAGTCATCAGACGAGACACAGGATATGACTTGACATTTCCAGTGAAATATCTGACAGTCATGGGACGAGATCGAGGGAATGACTTGATATTTCCAGTGAAATATCTAAAAGTCATGACACGAAATAGAATAGATGATCTTAATATTTCCAGTGAAATATTCAAGTAATCATAAGAGGGGTATGATGCGTGGTTTTGCAACCTTACAACAGGTTTTACCTCTCGAGGGATCTCAAGAGGCTTACAACCCCACCAGGCAGTGTACCTGACCGATGTAGTATAGTGTAGTGGTAAGTACGGGGGATTGATCGTTCTCCACAGGGAATAGTGTCGTTAGGATTGAAAAACTACTCTAATAGGTCTAGGGGTGAGAGAAGATTCTTTTTATGTTTTTATATTTTATGAAAGCAAGTAAAATCTCGGGTTTGAAAGAGTGGGCGGAATTAGTTGCTAATCAACTAACCCAAATAACTACGAATGCAAATAAAATAAAATAACTGAAAATGAAAAGGTGGAGAAACTTATGTGGAGAGAAATGTGTTTACTTAGATTTCCTTACTCCCTAACTATCTTTTACCGGTTGATTAGTGTGCATTAATTGCGTGGATGACGGGTGTATTCCTTAATACCAATCGTGGGGTGGCGTACGTACTTCCCCAACTCTACAAGCTCCTACTTCACTCCTATGTCGAGCCGGCTAGGAAGCTCCTAACATGGGATCACTAGAATTCGCTTGTGCATTAAATACAACCATAAAAACCTTAGTACGCATTGGTTCATGTTTCTTAAGACGTTCAAGCAAGTTACCGAATAGGAGGTTAGCCAGTTTTCTTAAGCCTAACATAGATGAACAATCATCCAATACAACTAATAACATACTAATAACCAATAATCAATAGTTAGGTTTCATTAGATCTAAGCAAACACAAAGAAAACCTAGCCTAGCATGTTAAACAAAAGACAAGAACAAGATAGAATCAAACAACACATAGACATATTGAATGATTAATTGATAACTTATCTTCAATGTAACATGGAAGATCTCAAGGCAAAAAGCCTTGAAAAAGCTGCTAAAATCGTCTTAGGGTTTCCTCCCAAAAGGTTACACACAAAGTTCCACACTAATGACAAAAAATTGCAAAACTATATATAGAGATTAAGGGCTGACGGCGTCACGTTATAGATCCTGACGCCGTCACCTCGCCGCTTTTAGGGTTCCCGGATGGCCGTCTGGACCAATTCCTGACGCCGTCAAAGGTACTTTCCAGCGTAATTTTGAGACTTTGCCGTTTTCTTCACTTTTATGCTCCAAAAACGTCCAAAATGCTTCCTTTTCCAGATTTCTTCTCCAAAGTACCTAAAATGACAAAAGGAACGATTTAGGGCAATATTTGATCAAATAAATACGATTTAGGGCTTAAATGACCCCCTAAAAGCGGTACACTTTTCGCTTCATCAAATACCCTTACACTTGAGATTTGCTTGTCCTCAAGCAAATGCGCTTTTATTCTAATCAAAATACAAGTTAGGGGTCATTTAATGCTAATATAAAAGTAATTACAACAAATAATCGTTCCACTTTAATCATAATAAGCACGGAGATTACAGACTAGCACCTCACAAGTAGTGTTTAGATACTCACATCTCTCAAGTGTCATCAAAATAAATCTCATAAATGAAAACGGATAATATCTCTCACTACCTGTCATAGCAAATAGATTACCATAGGCTTGGGATAGGATCGAAAACCTCCTCCACTAGGCGTAAGCACCTAAGATAAACTATCAAAGAGGGCTTTTAAATGGGTTATAACGTTAGGTGTAGGGATATGATAAACACGGTTTTGTTGGATAAGGGATATTTTACTGGTGGCGAGTTAAAGATCTTGATTAATTACATGTACTATACAATGTTGCTAAGCCAAGACTCGACTCATTCTTAAGCTAAAAACAAAATAACAAAAACATAAGATAAACATAAAATGAAACGGGATGGTAGTCCGTATGTTTTTTCTACTTTTCTTTTTCTCATTTTTTTTGTATTTTTCTTGATTTTTTCGATTTTTTTTTTTTTTTTTTTTTTTTTTTTTTTTTTGCATACACTTTTGCCCTACCATCAAAAATAATACATCATGGGGCGTTGCATCCCCTTACACTTGAATTTTTACATAACTTTACAAATAACTATTCTAATGACTCGAATTAAGATAATTGAAAAACTTGGAGTACTTTTTAAAATATTTAGCACATATGGGGGTAATAAATGATGTTCTTCCCCATTACTCCATTACACTAGTACTTTACCCATGAGTCCCAATCGTCCCAAAACAATATGTACAAGGATATGACTCGACTTAGCAACCATGTAATCAATTAGATAATTAACTTGGGTTTAAACAAATGTTGTCACAATAATGCACTAAAAATGAGTGCATACAAGGTGGGCTAAGGCGATTTGGGTGTACATTTTAGTGGGGTGTAAACAAATTCTTCCTTTAAGTAAAATGATTAAAGGTCGAAACGAAAAGATAGGCTCTGAGGGGTGTACTAGGGGTATCGTGTACTAAAAATGAGTACAACGCAAAGGGTGTGGGAGAATTACTTGACCAATGTAGCCAATGTAATTATAACAAAAACACAGGTGTAAAACAATGGGTTAATCCTAATGCCTCTTATCATGTAGTAAATCTAACTACACGAATGTAGTCTCACTTGTGGCCTCGGAATGGTCCTAACGCAAGTTCTAGAATCTAAGTGCTACCGGTACACACATCATAGCATAAATGCTTTTCCTACCAATTCTAGGGGCGAACCTCACATATTTGGGGGTGGAAAATTTTTTAGTGGTACGGTTTTTGTGCTAGTCATATAACTCCTATCCGTGAGACGCTCATTAAGATCAAAGTTTCACTCCTAAATGTTGTAAAAAATTTTAAATTTGGCACTAAAATTGACCTAACAGGTATTTATCTCAGTTTTATTACACATTTACCATCAAATAAACAAAAATCAAGCGTGAAATCATTTTCTAATCGTACTTTACCCCCCCTTACACTTAAGATGAACATTGTCCCCAATGTTCAAATAACAAGATGTAAAAGTAATAAGGTAAAAGAATGAAATCAAATACTCCCCTGATTCGTTCGGTATGGATGATGTGATAATATGGTTAAATCTTCTTCCAAGAGAATGTAGAAGCTCCAAGACTAATGCATCGCCATAAGCTTGATCCAACAAACATTTCCTTGTCCAAAATAACCTGTTAAACCTGAGAAAACAAACACGAAAACCTGCATAACATCGGCGGGATAAACTCTATATAAGGATATAATGCTTGTGGAATGATAGTTTTGCAGATTCCTGGAGATTATAAGTTAGAGATTTAATAAAAACTTTTTATGAAAACAAAACTTTCAAAAATTTTCAGAAAATTAAACCTGACGCCGTCAGGTTGTAAAGCCTGACGCCGTCAGAAATAATCTGACAGAATTCTCATGTTACGTTTCCGGAAAATTTCTGGAAAAACTCACTCCTTACTTCCTGGAATTCCTGCAAAACATCATTATGACTCGATACAAGCATTTGACTCAAACAAATACTAATATGTATGTTAATTTAATATTATTACGATTCATGTTCATTTGTTCTAATAAACCGATTTAGATTTCCCTTACACTTAACTTTTGCAAAATACCTTTATATGTAGTTAAGACGAAGTTAAAAACAAGATAAAGCATTTTCACAAATTAGTTTTGAACATGAATCAATAATAATAAAATTAGATCATATATACGGAAACAAATAAAATCAGACAAACAATTAAATAAATAAACAAACAACTAAGGCTTGCATGCAATAAAGAAAATCAATGTCACAAATGTTTAAAGGCCAACAGATGCCTTATCCTAAACTATTACAGACCAAATTGTTCCAAATCATACAACCATAGATTAAATTGTTCAAATATCAAAACATCAAATCAAAGCATCACTGGGGTGGGGGACCTTGGCGATAGTCATAGTCAGGAGGGAGATGCCCGTAGTACCCATATGGTGGGTAATCCTGCTCACGTCCCGGGAAGGGGTCAATCTGCAGGTGTGGGTCCAACTGATCACGCGTAGATAGATGCTGCATCTGACGAACAGTGTGATCATACATCCAATCGAACCTCTCGTCCACCCGGGTTCTCCAAGTATCAACCTGGCCCATCCATGCCCCCTGATGAGCCTGCCAATCCCCCCTGCTCATGTGCCGGTAATAATCTGCCGTACCAGCCTCATAACCCCCGTGCTGCTGCTGCTGATGCTCCTCCTCCTCATCATCCCCACCATCATCATCCTCAGCTCCGTCTGGATGATACCACATAAAGGTCCCATCATGCATCTCCATAACCACCTCCATCTGCTTCAGGGACCTCACCTTCACTGTCCTGCATGCATCACCACTCAAATACCTCATGACCTCGGGCCTGAGGACTCCATAAGATCGGGCCAGCCGGGTGATAAACATCCCACCATAGATCCTGTCTCCTTCCCTTTCCCCAACTCCACCATGCAGAAAGCTAGCAACCCAAAATGGGATGTTGCAATAAACCTCATTTGAGTAAATGGTGTACAAGTAGAAGAGGTCTGAAGCAGTGACACGGTGGTGAGAGCTGTGGCGCCCTGTCAAGCTGTAGGTGAGACATCTATGGGTCAACCTAACTCTAGGCTCCCTGATCTGAGATGCCACAGTAGTCGAGGTGTACATCCCATCCCCAATAGTCGGCCAGAACATGGAACATCTAAAATCATTCCTCATCGACTCCCCATGCAACAACCTATTCATGAACCCTACCTGAGTTGTTTCATGATGACTATACAACCCAAGTCTCTACCCAAACTCAGTAACCGAGCACGTCCTAAGCTCACCCCCCAGCCTGAAATAGATTGTGGTCCTGCCCACATCGGTCCTTGCCTCAGCCATGTCAAAGTGAAAAGTGGCAAAGAATTCACGTACCAATTCTTCATAGACCGGCTCTTGAATCCTAAACAGTCTTTCCCACTGAGGGCCGGTAAATTCATCCGTCTGAAAGCTTTGGAGAAAGGTTTGCTCAAGACCTTCCCTCCTCAGAAAGCTCCAATCTATCACGGCTCCATTTTCAACTTTATGTTGTAGCAATTGGGCGTATTTAGTTGTGGCGGCATCGTCATCGAAGACACCCCAACTGAGGACCGTGTCGCCAAAGTTCTCTTGTTGAGATCTAGAAGAACTTCCTCTGCTAGGTCTTTGACGCTTGCTCATTATCTGGAACAAAGCAAGGAGGAACAAAAGTGTTAATATGTGAATTAAAGACTTGGTGGAGCATCAGACAGGTCTGACGCCGTCACCCTTTGCTAGGTGACGCCGTCAGGTTCGACCAAATTCAAATCCAAAATTACGAGGGAAAAATCAATATCCAAACTTTAAGCTTATAAACCAAACGCCCCTTTTTACAGCAAAATGGGTGATTGGATCATAGGTTATGGTTCAAATTCGTGGCCTCCCAATTAGTGAATAGACCCATTTGATTGCCAATCATCAAAATGCTTTAATTATTGCTAAATAACACTAATTAAAGGACATTATGAGTTCTAAGCATGAATCAATCCTAGGGTTTCATGAGTTGGGGATTTTCGAAATTTAAGAATCCTATGAGTAATTGAAGCGAAAAGAATGAGTAAAAATTACTTACCACGTGAAGATTGGTAGCGGAAGTTGGCGAATTGGTCCTGGGAAATTCGAAGGTGGGGTTGGAGTGGATATGGTTTGTGGGGTTTGTGATGAAAGTGATGGAAATAAAGTTATTATTGCTGTGCAGACGGGGTGACGGCGTCACGTTCATAGTCTGACGCCGTCAGACCAGCGTAATTCACCACTTTGTGCCAGTTTACAAATGAGCCCCTTGTACTTTAAGGGAGCAGCTAGTCAGGGTCAATAACCCTGATAGCTAGTCTCGTTAACAAGTTCCTCCTGGGTCAAATGTTTTGTTACTGTCACGGGATGTAGTAAAATGTTGGAAAGGGCCGGTTGACGTCTCATTCAGGTTTCAATTTCCATCACGGCAGGTATTCAGGGAGTGAGAGGAACTTTTCCAGGGGGTTTTCGAAATGAGGGTGTGCTTTAATTGAGTTCTTCTCACACCTGGCTTAAAGCCAAAAGATCGTTTCCTAGCTTCATGAAAGTTAGGGAGCGTGACAACCATGCTTCTCACGAAAATGCTATGATCTTGAGAATTCTCTTTCTCGCGAGGGGATCCAAATGGATAAAAGGGTTGTAAATGTGAAGGCTTGGGGGGAGGGGTTTCATCACCCCATTCGTTGTATGGTTCATTAGGGACCGGGAGTTCAAAGATCTTCTCGATCTTTTTATGTGAAGCTTTTTCCCTAATTTTCTCTTTTATTCTCGAGATGAATTTTTCTGCTAGTTCCATGAACATATCTTGGGTGTTTTTCAAGTGAGTTTCTAATTCCTGGATCCGTCTCTCTTGGTTGTTCACGAAAGTTAGCATTATCCCTTCAAATTCATCTTGTCGTGAGAATTGATGATACGTATGTTTACCAATTGTGTTCACGCACTCCTTGGGATTTTCATCATCCGTGGGTGTCTCGGCTTTCATTAATCTCTCAACCTGCCTTTTTATGTTTTCGAACAGCTGTTCTTGGGTTGCACTCATGCAATTCAAAATCCCTTCTTCCGAGAACGTTGAGTCTTTCCATTCTTCTTCTTCGTACTGTGCTAAGTCCTCAATGACTTCCCAACACTTATCGACACTGAGCCTGCTCAGCCTCCCATTGGCAGCGTAATCTATGGTTCTTCTAGTTTGATGGTTTACGCCATCATAAAATCGTTGGATTTGTAGCCAAGGATCCATGCCATGGTGAGGGACTTTTTGGAGTAAGTCCTTGAATCGAGTCCATGCCTCGTAGAGGGTTTCGCCTTGACGTTGTTGGAACATCAAGATATCATTCCTTAGCTTGGTAGTTCTTCCCGGTGGGAAAAAACTGAGCAAGGAAACGAGTGGTGAGATCATCCCAAGAGGTGATGGATCCTGCGGGTAGACGCTCTAGCCATTGACTAGCTTGGTCCCGCAGAGAGAATTGAAAGAGACGCAGTCGGGTCGTCTCTCGAGTGGCAACATCAAGGTCTATTGAATCAACGATTTTGAGAAAGTCCTTGAGATGTTGATTAGGATCTTCGGAACGAAGTCCATGGAATGCGCATCCGCTTTGCACCAACCGGATGGTGTCGGATCGCAAGGGTGTGACATTGGCTCCTTGAGTGAGCTCAATGGTGTTTCGATAGCCATGGTGGCTAGGACGGGAGTAGTCTCCTAAAGTACGGGCTCTAGGAGGTTGTGGTAGTTGTTGTGGTGGTGGGTTGTTGGGATCAAGGATATTACCATCTTCCATGATGTCGAATGGTAATGGTTACGAACAAAGAAACGAAGAAAAAAGATAGACTAAAGAAAACCTAGAATAATAAAATAAAAATCTCACTAGAAAGGAATCTAGTGAGTAGACCTATAAAATAAAAATTCAACCTAAACAATAACTATTCCCCGGCAGCGGCGCCAAAAACTTGATGCGTGGTTTTGCAACCTTACAACAGGTTTTACCTCTCGAGGGATCTCAAGAGGCTTACAACCCCACCAGGCAGTGTACCTGACCGATGTAGTATAGTGTAGTGGTAAGTACGGGGGATTGATCGTTCTCCACAGGGAATAGTGTCATTAGGATTGAAAAACTACTCTAATAGGTCTAGGGGTGAGAGAAGATTCTTTTTATGTTTTTATATTTTACGAAAGCAAGTAAAATCTCGGGTTTGAAAGAGTGGGCGGAATTAGTTGCTAATCAACTAACCCAAATAACTACGAATGCAAATAAAATAAAATAACTGAAAATGAAAAGGTGGAGAAACTTATGTGGAGAGAAATGTGTTTACTTAGATTTCCTTACTCCCTAACTATCTTTTACCGGTTGATTAGTGTGCATTAATTGCGTGGATGACGGGTGTATTCCTTAATACCAATCGTGGGGTGGCGTACGTACTTCCCCAACTCTACAAGCTCCTACTTCACTCCTATGTCGAGCCGGCTAGGAAGCTCCTAACATGGGATCACTAGAATTCGCTTGTGCATTAAATACAACCATAAAAACCTTAGTACGCATTGGTTCATGTTTCTTAAGACGTTCAAGCAAGTTACCGAATAGGAGGTTAGCCAGTTTTCTTAAGCCTAACATAGATGAACAATCATCCAATACAACTAATAACACACTAATAACCAATAATCAATAGTTAGGTTTCATTAGATCTAAGCAAACACAAAGAAAACCTAGCCTAGCATGTTAAACAAAAGACAAGAACAAGATAGAATCAAACAACACATAGACATATTGAATGATTAATTGATAACTTATCTTCAATGTAACATGGAAGATCTCAAGGCAAAAAGCCTTGAAAAAGCTGCTAAAATCGTCTTAGGGTTTCCTCCCAAAAGGTTACACACAAAGTTCCACACTAATGACAAAAAATTGCAAAACTATATATAGAGTTTAAGGGCTGACGGCGTCACGTTGTAGATCCTGACGCCGTCACCTCGCCGCTTTTAGGGTTCCCGGATGGCCGTCTGGACCAATTCCTGACGCCGTCAAAGGTACTTTCCAGCGTAATTTTGAGACTTTGCCGTTTTCTTCACTTTTATGCTCCAAAAACGTCCAAAATGCTTCCTTTTCCAGATTTCTTCTCCAAAGTACCTAAAATGACAAAAGGAACGATTTAGGGCAATATTTGATCAAATAAATACGATTTAGGGCTTAAATGACCCCCTAAAAGCGGTACACTTTTCGCTTCATCAGGGTACGAGAGATGACTTTAATATTTCCAGTGAAATATTTAAATAGTCATAAGTTTTATGGAAAATGTTCCATCATTCCTAGACCTAGACGGAGATGGTAAGGGGATTCTCGGTTGAGAGGTTTGGTTGATTTAAGGGTTTCTATGTGCTTCGCACATGAGTGTTTCATGGGGTTTTGAAAGATGTAAAGCTAGGCCTATGGTGCTGATTTGCAGCAGGGTTTGGGATCTTAAGACGTGTATATTCACACGAGGATGAAAGGAACTACTAATTACTTATATAGTAACTTGTGAGTCCTTTGGATGAGCGTTTTAACATATGTTGTTAAAAGGCTTGAGTATGATGTTTCGGATATGACATTTAACAATTGCGATCGCAAGTTAAACTTACTTGAATATTTCGGATGAAATATTTAAGTTGTCAACCCTACTCCGAGTTCTACTAGGTTTGTTCCTAACCTTCCCATGACAAAAAGGTGTATTACTTGGAAGAAGGCGAAGAGATGACTGGGGAATTAGGGTAACTTCGGGACTACTTTGACTTATGGGTTTTGACACTAGTGTATGGCTCTATGACTTCTAAGGGTTCATAGTGATGGGCATACCTAATTCCTAATGTGTCAAAAGGACATAGTGTGGGTGCAAACTTTACAAGTAAATCATGTAAAATGCACATAAGGAATAAATGCAAGCATCATGTAAAACATGATAATCATTTAGCATTTAAGATCATGAAGACATTTAACCATATCTTACGAGAACATGTTATCATTTTGAAACACGTATGTGGGATGCAAGCAATCTAGGTTTGCTAAGGCAGATCCTAATTACTACTTGTTCAAGATGACATCCTAATGGGAGATAAAGTTCACCGATGTAAACTATCTCTAGTCAAATGTAGGAATGAAAGTTTTTCAAGTTAGAGAATGAGTATGAGACTATCACTAGTGGTGCTCAATTAAGGCTAAACACGACCATTTTTACGGGTTATACACGAACCCAACTTCTCTCCTGGAAGCAATTCAACCGTTAGGTCAAATTGAATTTCTAGTGCGATAGGTTCTCCAGTAGTCATTCTCATGTTAGAAAAATTCGAATTCCTATATTTTCCTATTGAAGTGTAGCAAAGATGATATTAGATTACTTCGCTAATACATGGCCTAATATGACTCAATTAACCATACTTTGAAAGTCGGTTAAGAGAATGACATGTCTTACACAACTCCTAACAAAGGCAAGCGAAATGTTTTAATTTCGTGTTTGAGATTCAGAGGTTATTTGATGAAGGTGGTGTATTTTATAATCTCTTGGACATCATCTTTGTTTGTAGAGTTGTTACATGTTATTTTAACATTATTTGGTTTCCTAGAACCAAGAGACACTCTAATGTGATACAATGTAGAACCTACTACATTGTGTGTGTTTCAAGAATGCTCCTTTGCATAACTTGAGGAAAGAATCTAGTAGAGGTTACTTACCTCAATAGATTTTGTGAGTGTTTTATTTAAAATGAGACATACTGTTTATTTCAACAAGTATGCTTTTCTAAGAGGAAACTTATCACTCTTAAGAATGCTTTGTGAAACAAGTATTTTAGTGTATGACAAATTTTACTTGTTTATGAAATGACACATGTCATATTAGGTTATTATTCAACTCTAATATCCTATATTTGTTAACATGATGCAATGTATTCTCTTGTAACATAACCATTCATGTCACAAAGAAAATAAGATGCATAGGATATAAGTTATCCTTTGTCAATCTTTTGATAAGAGAAATACATGTGATATTCTCAAAGATTGATGACTTACATAATAGTTAATAACATATTATGTATGACACTTTTACTAGACATGTGACTTTGAGTGTTGAGTTGTTCATGAGCAAAGTTTACATATGTTGTTTGTTTGCTCTTGTTTGGTTTTTCGGAAAGACACATTTACTAATTGCATTGCAATGTAAATTACTTGTATATTTCGGATGAAACATCCAAGTTGTCAATCCTACTTGGTTGTGTATTTTATGTATCTTTTAAACATGTTAGTTTAAAGTTTGGAACACAACCTTTGGACAAGAAGACTTAACATAGCATCTTCAACACAAGTGTGAGTTATGATCCGATGCATATTATTTTCGTCTTGAGAGGACGTCATTATTTTCATAACAATCGAGTGTGATTGAGTATGTAGATTCAAGATAATATATTTCATCATGTTTTGATGTTATCTTGAAGCTGGACAAATAATGACTCCAATTTCATGTCCACTCTCGAAAACTTGTCAATTAGATTCGATGATGATATCAATCATAATTTGAATAATGAATTGATATGTACTCGAAATCTTTCTTGACCCTCACGATCACTCCTTTTAAAAATAAAATAAAAATTTAAGGAGTGTGTTCCATTTATTCTAATACTAGTTGTATGTGTGAGGTTAATGACATATTAAGTTACTACTTCGATATTGTCATTAATTTTTATTTGAGAAAAACTATTTATATTATTAAGTATAATACTTTTAGTTTTTCGACACCTCATTAGTATAAAATAATTATCTTAACTATTTTTATACAACATACGTAAAATACTAAATGTTTAAAACATTTTGTATGTGTGTTAAATCACTGCAAGTTTAATACATTTTCTTTTACTTAAATACTAATGTATTAAAATTACCTTTTATCTTGTTTAGACAACCCATGGTCAAACAAGACAAAATGATGTAATGTTTTAAAGATCATGTTACGGATTTTATGAAAGTGTTAAGTGTTTTGGGGTGATATACATTTTACACTTAAACCTTTGGAAAAATAATTGTGTAAGACAATATCTTTCAACACACATGATCTATCAACTTAGTTTCTATTCCTAAGAAAGTTACTAAACCATTTTAAGAACTTGCAACAAATGCAAGACAAATGGTTGATGCCAATATGCAATGCAAACTAATTACTTAATATAGTGCAAGTGATTTAACATGAGCCTTATAAATGCATAAACCGAAAAACTATAATAAGCAAATAGCAATTTAGCTTAACACACAAAAATACTTATCTTCATTTTGTGTATTATGTATAACAATGTATACTAAGCTTGATTTTATTTGACAATGAATTTGTTTCCTCCCCATTTCAAAGATTTTTGCTGAGTCACTTTGAAAACATGTCAAGGTTTAAAAGTTGAATCGCCCTTTTTAGTTTGACCAAAAATTTATGCAAACTGCATGACCAGAAGACCTTTAGTTGAAAATCAAGGACTTTAACATACTCTCATTTAGAACTAATTCATAAAAATGTTTCTGAAATGAAAGTAGACTCAACATCATTTAAAATGATGGGCGACACGACTCGTACAAACTTATGGTTGATTTTATATGGATTTCTTAAAATGAACCAAAAGTGAAAAACAGACAAGCAGATGCACGGCACCATTAAATGACTCACGGTACCATTAAATATAACGGTACCGTACCATATTTAGTGGTACCGTGGTCTGTTTTCTGATTCAGAACTGCATGACATAATGACTCATTCTGAAAACATGACCGGACACTTAAAAACACTATTCTTTTAGTGGTTTAAGAAAACCTTCAAGCTAGTATGACAAAGTATACTTAACAATAAAACTTGTAAGTATTAAGCAACTAAATACTTTTCATATTTTATCACATTCATGGGTAATTTGATACATGGATCGTACTCAATTTTGAAAACCATTTGTTTTAAAAATTTGAGCGACGTGGCTCTGGTACCAATTGTGGAAACCGTAGAGGGGGGGGGGTGAATACGTTTCCATTTAAAAACTTAAAACTTTTTGTATCAAACACCCGATCAAGTGTGACGTAATATGAAAAGTGTCAACAATGAGTTTATAGCATCTAGAGATGACTGTAGTAAACTACAACATATGCACAATCAAACCATGGAACATACATGATCAATCACTACATAAGCAACGATCCACACAAACACATACGCAATGCAAATATAAATATAAAGCAATAACTAATGAAATGAAAGTAAAGAGATAAGTTAGAAGGCACAAACCGGACACGGTGATTTATAGTGGTTCGGTCACGAAGCTCCTCTTCGCCCTACTCCACTCCCCGAGTACCCAACTCGAGAGTTACTTCACTAATCAACAAACTCCCTTTAGGCGGAGAAAACCGTACACGTCGCTTAACTTGTTTTCCGACACTAAGCTAGATGTCGAGTGCTAATCTTAGCTAGCACCAATCTACCACGATCTACCCGATCTACACCATACACGTCGCTTATCCTATTTCCGACACTAAGCTAGATGTCGAGTGCTAATCTTAGCTAGCACCAATCTACCACGATCTACCCGATCTACCCTTGATCCACATGATCAATCACACAAGCCCAATGGCTTCAAGAGATCTTCACTATCTCTTAAGATCACAATGATCTTGACTCACTCTCTCACAAAAGAAAAGTAATCTTGATGTATTCTATGATACAATCAAGAGTGTAACAAATGTTACAAGACCTAACAACTCCAACACTTTGTATCTACTTGGATACTTTGTGTTCTTCTCTTGCTAATCAAGAGGGATGACAACACTTTGTATCTACTTGGATACTTTGTGTTCTTCTCTTGCTAATCAAGAGGGATGACAACACTTTGTATCTAGGATACTTTGTGTTCTTCTCTTGCTAATCAAGAGGGATGACAACACTTTGTATCTAGGATACTTTGTGTTCTTCTCTTGCTAATCAAGAGGAATGAAGATGATCACTTGAGTGGATGATTGGATCACTCTTAAACAACCTAAGACTCTCCAAATGATCAAAGAAAGTTATCTAAGTGAAGAGGGATAAGACCAGAGAAAAAGGACTGAAAAAATCAAGTTGAAAGTGTGGAATGGTCCACTATTTATAGGCAAGGGAAAATCTGACCGTTACAGCCCTACGGCTCCACTAAATACCCGACGGCTCCACTAAATTTAGTGGAGCCGTCCATACTTAACGGTGCCGTGGACGCTCCCTTTTTTGTCTTTAGTGGGGAAGGTTTATTTGGGGAAGTTGGAGCTGTTTTGGGGGGAAAAATGACTGTTGGGAGTTTTCAAATTTATTTTTCAAAATAAAACATTTCTTTTTAATTCAAAAATAATTTGTAAAATATATTTTTGAAAAAATGTTTTGTCACATTAAAAATGTGAAGTTTAGAAAAATATAATCCTTTGATCATTTGTCAAGTGGTAGATTTGTTTGTCCATACCTTGAGTGATTTATGTCGGGATGGAAATCTACGACTTTGTTGAAGCATACTTGAGACGTCGGGAGGTGTTGATGAATGTGCATTGATGATTTGTGTTTACAAGTAACTTGCACATTTTACGTTATGTATTACAAGTTACATGTTTGTCATCATTAAAACCGAAGAAACCGTTTAGTTTAAATATCGTAATATTTGCACTAACAGTTAGCATCTCAATGCTCAGTCAACAATTACATGACCAGAATGAAATGAATCGAACATTCCCAAGGAAATCAGATTAGCATAATGAAATTGATTTTCAAACATCCTCAACCGAACAGGATAATCTACACTCGTGATGGATAGTCACAAGATTCTCATAGAGATAGAATTAGGAATAGCAATTCAATAATGCGGAGGGGACTTAATATGCTCAGCAAAAGCAAAAGATACCACAGGATATGTCGCTCTCGTATCAAGTAAAACCTCGCAACACGATTGCATAAGTAAGGAATAACCGAAACGGTACTTGATGTGTCAGCAGCCTGGTCCCTGGTCAGAGCGAACACTCGACCCTCGGCAGATTGCTATCAATCATTCTTATTCTTATGGTTGTTACCATTCACTTCGGACACTCTTTCGTCCGACGTCCAATCACACTACAACTGAAACCGGCATCCAACGCCTTATAACACGATCACCCAGACGAAAATTCTCACAGTCAACACATGGAGGAGATGGAACCTGGTCCCACAACCTTTTTCTACTCAGACGAACTCGAACATAGGGATCAAATCGAACAATGAAGACAAAGCAATCGTCAGGATCAAAATACGAAGGAAGAGATCGTGTCAAACGAGAAGCCTATTGTCTACTCAATATCCTCACAGGTCTTTCTAAGGGAGGGAAAACAAATCTTCCTATATCCGTGGTTAAAATTTTCAGAGTTCTCATAGGATTAGCAATGGATTATGCAGATTCAAGTAGTATCAGATGATACATTCCATATCCAACATAAGTAATGAATTCACAGAATGTGTCAAACACATGACGGTTGAATGACCTTCGGAATGGTCAGAAGGTATCAAACTGTTTATCAAACAAATCGGAGATGGAGGTCGGAATCAGGAAGTGAAACCTAAATGGTGTAAGGTATCCATGTGGTTCTTAAGGCATTCCAATCTTACTTGGTTACTAAGCTCAAGTTGAAAAACTTTCTAGTTTCTGAAACAAATGTTCTTACAAGGCATATCTAAAGGCATAGGCACGAATCAGAGTGATGCGGAAGCAATGCTACTTACATAGATGTCCTAGTCTACCCATTCCTCACCGGTTATAACTTATGTTCCTATGGGAGATCCTACAGAAATTTCTCAAAGGTTGTCTTATGAGCGCCTACAGTGGAAACTTAGTGGTCCAAACTTACACAGGCCAAGGGTAAATGCATTACAAGTCGCAGCCTGTCGCTCTGATACCATAATTGTAACACCCCAACCCGATAAGGGTAGAAGTATTACGTTATGGTGACATATCAAAGCAAACAAAAGCATATGACTAAATAATACAAAATGAATTTCAAATGTTACAAAGAGAAAATCTGAAACTACAAGGTTACAAATGAATTACAATAATTACTAAGTCTAAATATCGTCTCTTCTAGTCATCTCTAATCTGGAATGGCTTCTAAGTCAAAGATAATCTTCACTCATACCCAGCTTCCTACTAAAACCTGCCGCAGGAAAAAAAAATGCGGCTGAGCTTAAAAAGCCCAGTGAACGGATATATACGAATAACAACTCATAAGGGTAAATAAGCATAAGCAACGAAGGAAAGAAAGATACGAAAGCATAATCATAAGTCATACGAATCAAAGCATATCAAAAGATAAGAGTGCATGAGAACTGAATAAGAACTGAATATACGAACGAAATGGAAATAAAGAAAATGTCATATAAGGATGTGCCATATGAACTCCAAACAAATTCCGTCAAATCATATCATATCATATCATATAAGTGCACGAAGAGGGGAGACCTCTAAGTACTAATCCAAAAGTGTGAAAAGGGGTGCAAGGCACACACCACCTGGTTACCAAATCATATACATATCAAAATGTCCTAGGATGCATCCATACACTCCCATCAAAAAGTATGTATGCCAGTACTAGACTGGGCACACACACACGGAAATGGCCAATAGTGATCACAAATCATATCATATCAAAAGGGGAACGCCGTAGATCTATCACACCTCTACGGGAGTGTCATGCATAGGGTGCCATCCTAAACATGGTCCTAGTACCTCTAGAACTAGGTAAGCTCAGGCACGGAATATCATATCATACCAAATCATAATCAAAGCATAGCAAGAGAAACGAAAGTGTATCTCAACAAAGCATGGCAACAAATAATCATATCATAGCAGAGACATTTAAAATAAATGTCAGAATGAATCATATAGGATTGGCAGTCATACAATGAGAGCCAAGAATCAAACAAAAGGGAATCATAGCAGTCATCGGATCATAAGAAATATCCCTAGTGAAAAGGGAAAGCATATATGTACGAAGCAAAGTGTCTTAGAGTAAGACAGAATATCCGTACCTTAAACCGCCAGGGAAACACACACTAGAAACATAAGAATCGGAATAAACTCCTTCTTCAGCGAATCTACACGAATTCATGATCGTCTTATTAATAACTTATTTTAAGTCAGATTACTCATTTTAGTCGGCTTTCCATTTTTAGTAACTTTCCATATATAACCAAGTTAGGGTTTCCAAATACGTAATAGTTAGGTTTTGGGCTTAAGAACGTAATTAATTCCATTCATGATTAAATTAGGGTTTCTTAGACATTTGATTTACAATTAGATTTTTAGAGTCTTTTAAATGACATTTTAGCAAATTCTAGGGTCTATCATGACAATAATCAAAGTATATGGTTAAAGTGACAATTTATCATAGCTTAGGTTTTAATGTGTAATTTAAGTTCTTTTCATATTTAACACACGTAATCATAAAAAAACATTGATTCTGTTGCTTCTTTAAATGCCTTTTGTTTTGTATATTTATTCTTTTGTTTCACTAAGGCAGCAGTGTTTTATTCAGTATCATTCGCATTTGTTTTGAACTGCTACTCATAGGTGTTTGTTGCTGCTCCCTTGTTACATCATATAAATCAAAAAGCAATATATATATTAGAAAAGTTTACCCATGCGAAGCTTTAACACGACCAGTCGTATTTAAATAACTTAGCGAATCAAAACAAAAATGCCTCCATGCCATCTCTTATAGTCGACGCACACACTCATATATTTATAAATTTACATCCTTATAGCCCCATATAATCGTGTATTCACCATGCACACTCACCCATATGACTCTACGTACAACTCAATCTAGAAACAATATTACCAGGCCCTCCACGTGATCCACATGCACGCTCCATCCTCACTATTTTGGGTTCATTACCAGACTTCATATCGTAGAGTATATATTTCATATTAAAAGAAATCCGATCCTAGACGTATATATACATGTATGAACGGTTCAAAGGACTTAATACAAAACAAGATCGACATTCATGTGTCTTAATACACGAGTTTATTTGGCGTTATATATATGTTTATTCGGTCACGGTTTTAACGAGACATTCACGAACATACTAACATAACTATTAACATCTTTAACATCTTTATTAACGAGATCGTGCTTAGAGACCGGATTTAAAAGCTTGCGTGACATAGTTTATCAATTCTTCTCGTAACATAAATAATCATATCTTACGGGTTGTGTGGCCTTTTAACGTGACGAGGTTAGTTCATATTCGTATGACCTTTTATGAAACGAAATTGACATGAGGGCATAAGGCAAAACAAAAGAGCATCAAAACAGTTTCGATGGAGATACCTGGGGTCGGATTTACGAACGGAACACAAGAACATGAGTAGTATTTCGGTCGATCAAAGCTCACGAAAGCTAACTCTCTTCGAACCCTACTGCTACCACAAACGAATCTTCACTAAAACTCTTTTTGGTGCCTTCTGAATTCTTGGGGAAAAAAAACAAGAGAATAGACCGGTTTGTCATTTTTTTCTACACGTTCAAATGGAGAATAAAATGGGAGAATGATATCAATTGTCGTGCTTTTTTGATATGTATGGAGAAGGCTGTTTGATGGTGTGGTCATCTTTTTCTACACATTCAAATGGAGAGTAAAATGGAAGGGTGATATCAAAACGTGTGATTGAGAGTAAAATACTTTACACGTTCAAATGGAGAGTAAAATGGAAGGGTGATATCAAAACGTGTGATTGAGGTAATTAAGGCATGATTGGGGAAATTGTTTTGTTACAGCGTGATTTCAGGGATCACAATCACAAGGCTTTATGTACATGAAAGTCAAATGGGTAAATCGTGTAAGGCTCATGTTACTATACGTGTAATATTGATTTCCTTTGGTGCAAGGTAACTTATTTTCCAAATAAATAGAAAGACACAAATATATCAACTTGCATATATAGTTTGTTCCTTTAAAATGTCCATACTTTTCTTATGTTGTATAAATAGTTATTGCATAAATCCTTTCTCTTTGAACCTAGCCGAAAATTTGGAATTGTTCACAATTGGGATGTCGCAATTTTTAAAGACTAGGGAATCTTATTTGTTTTGTGATCTTTAAATCATAATGTAAAGTATTTGTTAACTTAATTTATTAGACACTTGGGTTTTAATCACTTTAGGTTAAGTTCAAAATAATACTTACTTGTGTGATTTTATAAATTCTTAAAATTTCAAATTAGAGGGGTATTTTGGTCATTTCAGATTATGTCAGGTTTCGGGGTTTTACACGAGTGCTGCAGCAATACTGTCTGCGACAAGCTTTCGAATAGCAGCTTGGGACATGGTTGGTTCGGGGGATCTACGAGACATATTTCTATTACAGAAAAACATTCGTTTAGAATTTGCATATTGACCTTATTCACTTAACAAGGTAAAATATTGTTACAACAGTTTAAATATGCAAATGATCAACGCTGGTTATTATTGGTCATCAGCATAATGTAACAAAATTCACACCCACATGTAGTCATAAACAACTTGTAAATTTTGTCATTCATACAACAAAATTTATACAAGTGTCATTGTTATGCCACATACCCTGTGGCTGGGAAAATTGTACAAAAGCTGTATGATATAAACTACATATTAGTGTTACATCTATACTATAGATCTCATCTGCAATAGTATGGGCCCTCTCTCTGGCCTGCAGATATGGATCATCAGGATGTGGCGTGATATCTGGCATTGGAGTATCCTCGAAGGGTTCTTCAGATGGATCGGACTCCGAGTCATGCCCAAATACTGAAGAAATTTCAGGCACTACCGTGACGTCTGCTGCCGGATCTGATCGTGTCGGTCTTCCAAGTATAGTCGTGATGTCCGGTACGATTGCGATATTTTCGTTATCCGTATTTGACATAGAAGTATTAAAATGAATAGGGGAAACCATAACCCTGTAACCACCCAGTAATTATAAATATCGCGCTATGCAACTAAATGATTATGATAAAGCATATATAACTTAATGTTTCAGAAATGCTGTGGCACGGAGGACTTTCAGTTAAGTTTATGAAAAGTGGTTATAGTTCAATGTTTAGAAAAACATTTGGTTCTCTATAACCATGAGCTCTGATACCACTCTGTAACACCCCCGTTTTTGATATTCGCAGCGGAAATATAAGTTGGGGAGTTACTTCACGGTTCACAGTCATGATAATAGAAAACAACTCAAAAAGAGACGTTTTAAATAAAATATGTTATCATTCATTATTTAAATCAGAGTACATAAGACAGGTCCTACAGGGAAGTTTAGTAAAAAGTTACATTATTCATTTGAATGATAACATAGTGGACACTCTTGTTATAAGAAGAAAGTCCACAGTCACTCCGTGCCAAGATCAGTCCTTTAATTACCTGAGATAAACATGCTAAAAAGTCAACACAATGGTTGAGTGAATCCATAGTGTTTAAATTATAATCAATTTGAACACAAGCTAAATGGAAAATGAAAGTTCAGTTCAGAAAATATATATATATTGCCCTAAGTCTCATGACACGCAAAGCCTTAACAGAACATCAACAGTCATGAACTAATGATGTAATAATTACCCCATAATTAAATGTAGGTAACTTTGCCCCCGGGTAGGAGATTGCCAGTCTCTTTATTAATCTCAAATATAATGCTTTGTATTACGTTACGGTAATACAAAGGGGTTGTCAGCCCAATAGATCTATCCACAATATTCGCGCTCACCCTGGTTTACGGATGATTAGAGGTTCATGATGGGGGTTCTTTTTGGGCAAAAGGTAACTTAGTCAATATCAATCAGAAAAGTACTTGTGTTCGGTTTAGTAGCATGTATCTCCCCACATATTTGAAAAGCAAGTAAAAAGTGGGACTATGAACTCACCTTGATGATCCGGATGAGAAATAATATTAAATAAAGCTGATAAACGTCTCCGGCACGCAACCTGATTTGTTATTCTAAGTTTCAGTAATCACATCCAAATATAAATGGAGGTTGTCGATGAAGCCAAAAGTTAGATTTTACTGTATTGTTTATTCCTATGTTTCCATTTGTTTGTTACTAAATTAATAGTATGTTAAATTTTATTATTATTATTAATAATAATAATATTTATAATAATTAATATTAAGGATTATATATGGATTTACACTTCTTACCCTATAGTTTTAGGTATTGATAATTTATACCCTTGAAATTTTACAAAATGACAATTTTTACCCCTGAACTTTTATAAAATTACAATTTTTACCCCTGAACTTTAGTTAAATGACAACTTTAACCCTTATACTTCCGAAATTGACACATTTTCCCCTTCAACTGCTGGTCGACAACACCACAAGTCCTTTTTATAAAATTTACTTTGATTTTGACAGAAACACCCCCTGAGACTCTTGGGTTGTCACATACGACATCCTTTGTTTCATTAAATACGTGTTTGGTTTTACAAAACAACGAGACTTCACATGATTCTTGACATACTTTATTTCTACCATAAAAATAGCTTATTTCCCAAAACTTTAGCTTATCATTCGAGCTTATGAGGCTCGAATGAGATTTTCATATGTTCGAACATTCAGAAAATGGGACAATCTTTGGACCTCGATAACTTTGCGAATACTCAATGTTTTTAATTGATTCTTTTTCCAGAAATTAACCCTCTAAAAGGTTTATCTTGTGGCCAAAAACTAGAATTTTTAAAGATCATTTGCTACTCGAAATCGGGGCTCAAAGTGTCAGACCTGTCGAAAGGGGCGACTGACCAAATTTTTAGAAAATGGTTCGGTTTCTGTTTCTGGGTTTAACGACTCACTAACTCGACTCATTATCATTAAAATCAACATATTTAAGTTGTATTAAACATGGTTTAAACATACCTTATGATGCTAAATAAAGTTTTATTCGAAAATGGGTATTTAGGGTTTCGATCGGTTATGAAAATAACTAGGGCAACTTTAGTTGATTTTTATACTTCTAGGTTTTTATTAACACATGGTTACACTAGTTTCTATCATTTCTTAACTTGTTTTAATGTTACTCGAATTAGAATAATCCTAGGGTTCGACTAGGGTTTAATCGATTAGGAAAATATAAAACATAACTTTATTCGGTTTTTAATCTATTGTGATACTAGGCGATTTATACTAGTTATCTACTGATATTGTAAATGAAATAAAGAGTTGTGAAAATAAAGTTTGGATACTTACTTCAAAATAGGGCTCGATAGGGTTTAGCTAAGCGAAATGAAATTGAACCGAGACTCTTGAGTTCCTCCTAATCCTTGACCTTCGAATGAGAGTATTGTGAGAGTGTTTATGAGTGTTTTGATCAGAAGTGGGAAGGGTTTGGCTGTGTTTATTGATATGTCGAATGGGATGCTTAGAAATGAAGCTAGGGTTCGATATTTATAGGGAGAATTGATCTAGGGTTTTCTATGGAAATTTTATGGGACATTGGCTGACAGAAACTGCCATGGGTGCCACTTGGGAGGAGGGGGAAAGTGTGGTGATGTGGCTATACCCTTGCCATACAATTGGTGCTAACTTTCTAACCTAGTATTTGATATTTTGAGACAAAGAGGTGTGTTTACTGGAGAGGGCAGCCATGTGGAGGTATTGTGAGTTAAGAAATTGTTTAGTGATGTCAAGGTTAGTTCTAGGATAGTCGAATTCTAAGTAGGAGCTAACTATTGTTCGAACTAGGCAATAGAATGTAGTGTCGTGTGCTTAACTTGGTGTACACTAGGGAATTAGTAAGTAACTAACTTAGTTTCTTTAATTTAATTAGTTTCTTGTGTTAAAAATCATTTTCGAAAAATATATATGTGATTTTATATGTATCGAATTGTACTAAAATAAGTAGAAATCGAATTGTGCTTAGGGTGGGTTGTACAATAGGCTTAGGGTGATAGTACTTAGGTTTAGAAATTAAGAAAAATACATTTTTAATGTTTCCCTAATTATTGTAATTTTTATGTAATTTTTAATAAGCTTTAAATATATATAAAGGTGATTTTTAAGTTTTGTGCATTAAAGGGTTGTACCGTGGGTTTTATGGACTTGTACAATTATTTATTAGGTTTACATATTTATTAGGAAAAATAAATATGTGAATTAGATTTTAAAATAAATAATTTTTAGAGTTATATATATATAATTAAGAATAAATGAATTTTGTGCTTTAGGGACTTGTACCTTGGTTTTATGGTTTAGTTATGCCTAATTGTTATTGTAATAATTTAGGGTTTCGCTAGAAATGCTAACTATTGACAGAAGTTAAGTTTATACGTCCTTTCGCGAGTTATCGTAAAATGGCAAATGGTAAGTTGTAGTATCTCATAAGGAAATGTTTATAATGAATAAACATTAAATTAGTTAGGTTAGGTTGCGTTGCGTAGGAGCACGTTTATCGAAAATGTGAGTTACGTCACATTTACTAGATATCATAGTCAAAATATATATATATATATATATATATATATATATATATATATATATATATATATATATATATATATATATATATATATATATATATATATATATGCAAAAAAATGGTAATATGAAATCTTATTTAAAATAAGAACCTGTTTATTACGAGGCGAAAATTTCACAGTGGTTATATGTACCCTCATCGAGTTTTTCTTCATCTTCGTTTGCCTCTTTCTCATTTCCCTCTGATTCCTTTAAAAGACGTTCTCTTTCAATTCGCTCTCTTTCCTGTTTCTGCTTCTCCATTTCAATTCTTTCCCGTTCAATCACTTGCTTCTCTTCCCGTATCTTTCTCAGATGAAGTGATCTTTTAGTAAGCACCAATTCCAGTGTGTACATTTGACTAAACAACGGATTTCTAAACGTTTCTACGTCCACGAATCTGCTGACGCATTCTCTCCATATTTGTTCTGTTGATTCATAATCTGGAGAATTTTTGAGATCAAAGTCGAGAAACCATTTAAGCTGCGTCTGGAGTGCTTGATAGGCTACTATGCAGTCACTTCCTTGTTCAATTTGGTTCTCTATTTGAAGTATGTTGTGCAAAAGTTTCTCTCTGAATATTTCAAAATTCATTTCAGATCCGAAGAGTCTTTCAAAAATTCGATGAAGTAAGTATGGATTTGACCATGGTGACCTTGCTTAAGAGATTGTCAGACATTGACTCTTAACTCCTTTAAAGTGTATTAGACAACGTTTCTTCGTATGAATAACGTTTTGCACAACTGGAGGCATCTGTCCCGTTTGAGAAGTCGATTCCATTAACTTGCGGTGTGTGATAAAGTTGATTCAGGATCGTTGCAACGAAATAGGAGATGTTGTTGTTGAAGGTTAAGATTGGTTGTTGTTGCGAAGACTTGTTGTGTTGTTGATGATGGTTGAAGTTGCAGTTTAGATAAACGAAACAAATTTAAATAAAGTTACAAAATTTGATTAGAGTATAATTAAGACAAAGTCAAAAGTTTACAAATTCGACAAAGTTATGTAAATTACAATTTAGATAAAATGACAATTTCTATAGAAATTTCAATTTGACCAAAATTTATATAAATTATGGCAAAATATCAATTTAGATAGAAATATATCCAATTTATATAAATTGGTAATTTATATAAAATCTAACACTCTTATACAAGAGGGTAGATATCCGTTTGTCGAAGTATTTTACACTCTTATACAAGAGTAAAAATACCGAGTTCACTTTTGAGTTGACGAAATTACGTTCGAATCAAATCCTTAAAAGTTATTTAACTTTGAAATCGTTTCACAAAGGTACGAGGGCCAAAACTGCCAATTCTGAAAGTTCTCTAAGGCTGCTGAAAAAGACAGGGGCTGAAACTGCCAAATCTGAAAACTTAGTGTTGTCCGATATCGCAAATGTAATGTTGTCCGATATCGCAATTGATGAGAGATATCGGACAAAGCAGAATTGTTGAATTTGCGATAAAACTGATCAGACCCAATTGCGATAATTCTGACCAGACCCAATTGCGATAAAATTATCGCAAATCGAATTGCGATAAAACTCAGCCTTGTGAATTGCGATAGACCATTTCAGCTGCAATTGCGATAGAAATAACGAATTGCGATAATTCGCTGGACTTTCTGAATTCCGATAAAAACGCTGCTTTTGAGAATTGCGATATTCTGCTGTCTTTACCAACTTTTGACCTTTTGTGTCACTTGCCCACTTGCAACCTTATCTTGCAAGATATTTTCACTGACAACCCATGTGACTTTCAAGACTTTCTTCACCAACTAGCCCACTTGGACCAACTTTAATCATACAAATCTATCACCATCATATCCAAAAACAAATCTTTTACAAGATTGTTTACTAAAGTCGATCTATGAACCAAGAATAAACACAAAGTTTATTCTTCCAAACCAAGATTTGATTGTAGAACTAGCAAAACTTCACAGCCAAGTCGATATAACATGAAACAACACAACTTTACTTGATATTTTGTGTAGATCGAATAGAAAAAGAAATACTACTTTTGTTCTTCAATCTTGCGTACAAATAGCCACCAAAAACACAAGGTTGCTGCGTTTAACAGTTAACAAAAACACAAAATGTATTTTTTTTAGCAAGAATCCGAATACAAGAACTCCTACCTCGAAGCTAGGCTCGTTGATACCACTTGTTGTTGCTCATAATCACTCTTTATCACACTTATGATCGTTCGTTATGCACTAGAGAGGAGATGGGACAATGGGTGTAAATGGATCGTATATAGAGAGATAGATATAGAGATGTTTAAGCTTTTCTTTTATTGCACACACATTACACCTTTTGCACCACCTT